>JAHREE010000118.1:3513923-3580789 GCA_033628505.1 Tringa tobata | reverse complement strand
AGTCCCCACAGGGGACTGCTGGGGACTGGAGAGGTGTCGAAGGGAGAAGCCAGCCCTGGGCAGGCATTTAGGTGTGATCACAGCAGTGGACACGGCATGTCCAGAGATGCTTGGGGACCACTGGCCTCAGCTCCCCCTCTGGAGCGTGTTCCAGTGGGTCAGGGATGGAAAGTGAGAAGAAAGCCAGGATCTCGCAATACCCCCAAAAGCCCATGCGTACCGCTGGGGATTTCATTAACCTCTCCCAAGTTGTGTTCTCTTCCTTCTTGGTGTGAAACCTCGCAGAAGGACGCGTCGTCCCTAGGAAACTCCACAGGTTTCCACCTCCGTAGTTCACCATCCCAACTGCTGCCCATAAACACTGCCTGGAGTGAGTCAGCAGGGCTCTGGGGGATGCGGGGTCAGCAGCTTTCCCTTCTCCAGCTTTATTATTTACTTTTTTCAGTGCCCCTCAGTGCTTTCTCAGGTACCTGGAAATCATTTAGCAGATGTGTTGCTCAAGAGAAAAAGCAGCCAGCCCATGCAACCATTCTGCGTGGTCGAACCACCCCACCTGATGAGGAAATAGGTGGTTTTTTTAAGCACAGTTACTCAGTTGTGATTAATTTTCTGTGTACGGATTGTGCAAAAAGAGTCATTACTTTCACCCATGAAGTGTTTCCAAGAGGAAGTACTAGATACGCAAATTTATTTAAAAATAATGTCCAAGATGCCAATCTGGATAAAATGCTTAGGGCAATGTAATAGTTTACATTTTAACATTAACTCACCGGTGGTGTCTCTCCCTCTCTCTCTAGGTCAGGGTTAGAAACGGTGTTTAAAGTCAACACTGAGGAACTGCAGAAGATCTTGAGAGATCTGAGAGAGAACTTCAAAAAAGATTTTTTAAATAAATTAAGAACAAAAGCACAGGTAAGAGGATCTTGGCCACATTATTTCCTAAACAGAAGGGGTATGTGCAGGACCACGGCAGCAGCAGAGGGCCATTGCCCTTCCCTTGTCTCACCAGCTAGACCTCGGTTTTCAGTGCATGACATTACGGTCCCTCCAAAATCCATCAAGCCTAACATTTGTAGAAATCCTCCTTAACTCAAAGCGACACTTTCAGCATCCTGGGAGCTTTTCTGCTGTGAGTAATGATACATTTGTGAAGCTGTTTACTACAACAGCAACCAAAAGAAAAGGGCATTTAGTGGCTTCCAGCATCTCAGGCAAAGCAGTGGGGGGAAACCTCACCCACAGTGAAGCACCAGGGAAGTCAGCACCAATGGGACATTTTCCCTTCTATCAAAACATTTGGATTTTTCAAGACTTCAATTTACTCTCACTTATTCATAGATCTGCCATCACAGTCCATTATCAACCTCTTCAGACAGGACAGAATTCATTCTGATAGAGGTGATTTTTCCAGGCTGTTTCCATGGTGAAGAAAGACTGATTCTTTCATCATGAGGATGCTAAAGCTCTGGTATCACCCGATAAAGCTTTGGTATCATTTCAACGTGTGTTAAGAGGCCTGAAAGACAATGTGCTGCAATGCAGTTTGTGTTTCCCAGGTGCTACAGATGGGGCTTTCTGCCCCCGAGCTGGCTGGGGGGCCACTACCCCTAGCTGGTATAACACCAGATGGGGAAAATTAAGCCTTTGGTCTGACCTCTTTTCACTCATCCTAATTCACTTTCTAAGCACAACTTTGAGTGGCCAAGACAGTCACACAGCTGCTCCAATCTAAGCAAGGGGACTTTCCAGTGACTGCAGAGCTTGTCTCAGAGCCTAAGGGGCAGGCAAGGAAGGAGTCAAGCCAAGGCATTGAGCAAGAGAGCCAAAATGCCGTGAGAACTGCAAGGAGCTGGGGCAAAGAATTTCCAAACAGCCCTCCAGCAGGCTGGGAGCACAGCAGGAGGCCACAAGCTGGGGAAATAATTGGGAAGGAGACTGCCAGAAATCGAAAGACAGAGATCATGAGAGCTAAGAGGAGAAAAGTACAAAGGGAATGTGCCAGAGAAGGGATATTTTGAATTTTGCTCTTAGGGGAGCCTCTTCCAGCTGCCACTAGAAGCCTTCAGTGAATATTGCTCACATCAGAGCAGTGAGCAGAACGAAAATCCCAGTGAGACACAGACACATGGGTCTGCAGGCAGGACAGACAGCAAGTGCTGTGAGCAAGAGGAGCTTGATTTCCTCGTGGAGAAGGCTGGAGGGGTGACGGATTACTGGGCTAATTTCCAACAGATTCCCTACCAAGTGACTTATCGTGTCCATAGCTGGTGCAAACCTGGGTAACACTAGCAGACATGGTTGTATGCCACAGCCTGTTCTAGCCATGCCTGAGTTTCCTCTGATTATCTTTCACATCTGTTTCTTCATCCATACAGTAGGGATATGAATTTATTTACCTAAAGAAATATAGCTGGTGGCTATAGAAGGTGGCCCGGAGCAAAGAAATGAGGTGTCCCAAGCAAAGCCTTTAGTGCCAAAGCATCTCCTGCTCGGGGAGTGGTGCTTCTCCTGTCTGCACTGGGGCACCTACCCAGAAAGGGGAGACATGGATCTGAATTCCCTAGGGTGCTGGGAGAATCCCAGCCTGGTCCCTGCTCCTGGTGCCTAACTCCTGGTGTGTCTTCACACAGAGGGGGTGCACCATCGGTGCTCTGTCCTTTTTGGTTCAAGCTCCTTGACCAGGCATACAGATGGGTGCCTTCAGCTACTGCATCACCTAGTCTGAATATTACCGGTCTCATCACTGAGGCGGTATTTTTTCAGCCACTCCTTAAGAAAATCCTGACCAAGGACTGGATTTTGGCTACGGAGAGGCCGGACTCACTGGCATCGGCGATCTCGCAGTTCTCCAAGCACCTGCAGCACATGAGGGAGCCCATGGGGCAGGTAGGCAGATGGTCCTGTGCCCAGGCACAGTGATGCTGGGGGAGTCCCACTGTCATTTCCAGGCCGTGGTCTGACCTGCAGACTCATCTCCAGCGGCGGGGGATGTTTATAACCATGGGGACTGCTGATGGGGGGTAGTTCAGCTATTACCATACTTCCACGTGAGAATAAGCAACATCTTTCCTTTCTGTAGTTTAAATACGGGAAATGATTCCTTTAAAGAGGAACAAAAAGCTTTGGTGAACATTACCACTGAACGTTATAATTCCACGAGTTGCAGGCCTATATACTCCTTTCACATCTGTGCAGTTGTGAAATAAATGAGTGGGTGACAACCGCACCGTAACTCAAAATAAGAAAGCACTGTCAAAACCTACCTTTGAAACAATCCTAAATATCCCCCCTTGCTCCTTGAGGAGCTGAACGGCCGACACAAAACCATGGGCTGTTTCAGGGTGAGGAGTATTACCATGCATTCCCTTGAGTGCTGCTGGCTGCCTTCGGCTGGCCCGGGCAGTGTGTCCTGGCCGGTCCACTGCCTTCCTCCATCCCCTCCATGCCCTTGGCTACTGCTAAAGACCCGAGGGCTTCCTCTGCCCCCTCTCACTGCCGTAGCCTTGCCTGAGAACCACAGAAAGAAACCATGAGGTTTGCTTTTTTTCTTGACCAGGAGCTTCTTCGTGAAATTCATAAGTACGTGGTGAGGGAATACATCATGCAGGTCATCAAATCCAGGCGGAAAATGAACAAGGAGACAAGGCAGCAAGTGAGTGAAAAGATGAACCAGGAAGCCAGAATCCTAAATAATACACTCATGGATCAGGTATGTGAGTTCCCTCCTGGCATCCCCAGGTTGTCCCATTCCCGGAGGTGTGATGGCTTCTTGGCTTCCTGAGGACTGAGGCTGCTGGCTTTCAAGGAGGGCAAGCCTCAAGAAATGTAAAAGCGCTTAAAAGAGAGCAGGCGAGGTGGTCACTGCAGGTTAATGGTGTGGACTTCCAGCCTGGTGGCTACTCTGCAGTAGCAGCTTGTGCACGCTCAGCTGGCAGCTCTGCAGTTGCCCACAGGCGTTTTGCGTGGCTGTAGGATCAAGAAGTACATGCTGTAGGATCAAGCTCATCCTGTGGTAACTTGGTCCTGGGCCTGTTCCCTTGGGCCATGGGATGCACCTTGTCTCTGAAGGATCCCTGCCGTGGGTACAGTTCACGGAGATGAGTCCAGCAAGGAGGTCCATCCAGGCACACAGTTTATGTACAGGAGGGTACACAATTGCAGCTGTTTGTGTGCTTTGTGGCTCGGCAGCATCAGTCTGGGATTTTCAGGGAAGCCAAAGTTGAATTTATTGGGTTTTGTGGAAAGTCGGGTGTGTGGGGCGCTGAGCCCCACCAGGGTGGTCACTTGGCCGAGGCAGATCCCTCTCAGCAGTGAGGCATGTGAATCTATTGATGGGCTGGGGGGATGAGGAGAGGGGGGAGAAGGCTCTGGCATCCTCTGCTGTGCTGGACCATGGCCACAAAGCCCTGCTCAGGGTTTGGCTCCCTGGGGGGCTCGTGAGCATTGGGGAGCACAGAGACAGGTCCCAGTGGAGCTCCCAGGGGTGCCTTGCCACTGCCACCCCCCAGCAGCACCCTGCCCACTCCACAGGTTGGATCAATGGGCCAAGACCAATGGGATGAGGTTTAATAAGGCCAAGCGCCGGGTCCTGCATTTCGGTCACAACAACCCCCTGCAGCGCTACGGGCTCGGGGAAGAGTGGCTGGAGAGCTGCCCAGCAGAAAAGGACCTGGGGGTGTTGGTGGACAGCTGGCATAACATGAGCCAGCAGTGTGCCCAGGTGGCCAAGAAGGCCAATGGCATCCTGGCCTGTGTCATGAACAGCGTGGCCAGCAGGAGCAGGGAAGTGATGGTGCATCTGTACTGGGCACTGGTGAGGCCTCACCTCCAGTGCTGTGTTCAGTTCTGGGCCCCTCACTACAGGAAGGACATTGAGGTGCTGGAGCGTGTCCAGAGGAGAGCCACCAAGCTGGTGAGGGGTCTGGAGAACAAGTCATATGAGGAGAGGCTGAGGGAACTGGGCATGCTTAGTTTGGAGAAGAGGATGCTGAGGGGGGACCTCATTGCCCTCTACAACTCCCTGAAAGGAGGTTTTAGAGAGGTAGGTGTTGGCCTCTTCTCCAAAGGGAATAAAGACAGGAGCAGAGGAAACGGTCTGAAGTTGGGGCAGGGGAGGTTTAGATTAGATATTAGGAAGAATTACTTCACTGAGAGAACGGTCAGGCACTGGAACAGCCTGCCCAGGGAGGTGGTGGAGTCACCATCCCTGGAGGTGTTTAAGAAACGTGTAGACATGGCACTTCAGGGCATGCTCTAGTGCCTGAGATTGTTGGTTTGTGTCTGTTTGTGGGTGGGTGTGGTGTGTTTTTGGTTTTGTTTTGGGGTTTTTTTTGTGTGTGGTTGGACTCTATGATCTCAAAGGTCCCGTCCAACCATTCTGTGATTCTGCCCTACACCAGTAACAGCCACCCTTCTGCCACGCTCTGCCCCGCAGCTGGAAAGCACTGTGCAGGTGCCGTGCTTCCCCCTGACCTCCCCGTGTGCCTCCTCGTTCGCAGGGCTCAGACTCCGACTGGCTCCTTCCCGCCATATACCACATTGCCAACATCATCGGGGAGAATAAAAAAGACAAGATCAAGGAGTACGTCGGGGAGCTGTGTCAGGATTACCCAGATATCAGGTGTGTGAAACGGCAGGTGCCAGAGCTGCCGGGCTCCATCACAAACAGTGCCAGCTCTCCCCTTGCCTTGGCCAAGCTCTTCAGCTTCTCTTCTCTGCTGGTAGCCACATGTTAGAGGTCAAGGTGCAAGCAACAGGGGGCATTCCACCTTGGTTTTCTTTCTTTATGGCTGTATCCTTTCTCTTTTTATTTTCCCCATATGCTGTATCTTATAATGCACAAAAGTTACCTCAAAAGCATTTTAATTTTAGGATAGGATAGGACAGAATTAGTTGGAAAAAGCCTACAATGATCATCTAGTCCAACTGCCTGACCACATCAGGACTGGCCAAAAGTTAAAGTATGTTAACAAGGGCATTGTCCGAACGCCTCTTACATACTGACAGTCTCGGGGCATCAATTACCTCTCTAGGAAGCCTCTTCCAGTGTTGGACCACCCTCTCAGTAAAGAAATGCTTCCTAATGTCAAATCTAAAGCTCCCCTGACGCAGCTTTCAGCCATTCCCACGTGTCCTATCACTAAATACCATTTTATTGCTCCAAATGAACCTTGTTTCACTGCAAAGCTCCAGGTTGCCTTGCGGCACATCACTAGTATTAGGCCAGTTTGCCAATTTGCAGGCTCCAGCTTTGGAGCAAATACTTTGTCTCCTGTTCTCAAGGCTCAGACACCTTGAAGTGCAGCAGACCTTGACACAGTTCAGCTGTAGTTTCTGAACACAACCACTAAATTTTGGAATAAATTACAAATTCTTTCTTTTGTACTTTCCATTTGCTGTTCCAAAGCAGCATCTGCAAAATTTAAGGCCACTGGAAAAGTAAACAAAGTGACTAGCTCTGTGCATGGCTAAGCAGCTTTGTATCAGAAGTTACCTCCCCTTCTACAGCTCTTCTACCAACCACTGAGAAGGAATATCAGTGGTACAGCTTGCAAAAAAATTCCATTTCATCAGAGTCACTTCAGAAAAAGACCAAAGGTTTTTGCACTGGGTTACACAGTTCCTGCTGAAGAACACTTATACAATCAAAATCAACCATAAATTTAACAAATTCCTCAGGACACTGACGTGGACTCTCAAATATTTAGAAAAAAAATGACATTAAATATATTTTCCTCTTCCCAAAACTGAGGCTCAAAATTTTTCATAAGTATATTTAACTTGAGTGGGTCAGATATGCTTCAGGCTTATCTGTGTGGGGAAATTCAAGACATGGATTTGAAAAAGAATAATTGTTCCTGAGTAATTTCCTAGGTGAACACACCTACCCTACAAAAAAAAAAAAGCCTTAATCCCAGTGGCCAGACTCAGCTGACGAAGGAGGCAGTGCCTGTTCTGGAAAAGATGGGGGAGGTAAATGATGCCTAGTCAGGGTTAGCTATTTGAAAACAATTTTCCAGGCAGAAAAGCCATTTACAAAGCTGTGATTTGTGGTACTTTTTCATCATTAGCCTTAGATCCTAGCCAGGCTTTTAGGCTCGTCCTCTTGGTTGATCTATTTCCTGGCTTTCCGTTATTGAGTAATATTATTTTAACAATTAAGTTTGGAAAACGAGGTGGAACCTGCTGGACCTGTATTGCTTCCTGTTCAGGTCTCTGTTAATTCTTCCCCTGAGCTCTCAGAGACGTTGCTGAATTTGTACATACCGAGATTACTGGAACAGGGTATCTTTCCAAGTTGGCTTTCCTGGCTCTAATCTAATTAGTGCCTGTCAGCTTCCTAAATATTAGCACTTCCATTACTCAACTCAAAATAATCATTAAATAAAAGGTCTGCAGCCTCTCAGGAAAACTTGCAAAACACATCACATGTGTGTGGAGAGAAAGAAAGAAATTCCCCGAAGCACCAGCAGCAGAAGGGTGTCCCACCAGCACAGGGTGGGAGAAGCTGATGCTCGCTGGCTTGGTATCTCCTCAGGCTGCAGTCCCCCACCCTGGTTGCCCTTCCAGCCAAGGGAGGGGATGTTGGTTGATGGTTGGACTAGATAATCTTAAAGGTCCTTTCCAACCTAGACGATTCTATGATTCTGTGTTCCCCAGCGCTTTGCCATGGCCTTGCTCCCTCTCTAGCACGGTGGTTGGTTGCTTACCTCTGGGCTGGTTTTGCTTGCCAGGACTGAGCAAGGTCTTGTTTGGTTTCTGCAGGAAGGAGCACGTCCTGGCGGTCCTCGCGCTCCGGGGGCTGGGACGTGCCAAGAGAGCGGCGATTTTTCGGCAAGGCCACCATGTTCTGGAGAGCCCTGACGGTGGGGAGGACAGCACGCTCTTCGCTGAAATTGATGCCCCGGTGACCATCAACTGCTTCTAAAACAGAACCAAAACATCAGTCAGCATCCTCCCTCCTCCTGAGCTGCCTCTACGGTGTGATCCACAATCTGCTACCCCACCTTGCTCCTCTGCAAATGCAACTTTTTGACTGCTGTGGGAAAAGGAGTAGTTTTCTGAACTTGCTACCCCAAGTTCAGAAACCCAAGGCAGCAGACGCGCCAAGACACTGACCTCCTGCAAGAGCTCCTGGGCAGCAGCTCCAGCCCAGGCACCGTGTCCACCCTGTGTTCAATACAGACTTTATTGCTCTGTTGTTTGGTCCAAGATAGACTCTTTTTTCCAGACAACAGGAGAAAACCAAAAGGAGTTCACTCCAAGCTATATTAAGGCTCAGACTGTGGTTCCATAATTATACAGCAGCAGAGCAAGAGCCTCCTTCATAATTAGTGTCCCTGAGCAACCAAGGGGCAGAGCTTGGGCAGGGATGTGGTAGTGCCCAAGCCTTATTTCCCTCCCCCATGAACGAGCTGGCATGACACAAGGTTGGTGACGTTGTGACCCGATGCCACCAACCACTACCTGCCTGAGGAGGAAAACCTTGGAGGGTAACCAAAGCCCACAGCTGGGACACGCAGCGCATGGACCACTCTGCATTCCACGAGGGACCCCGTGGCCCTTCTGGTGTTTGAGCAGATTTTCCACACTCGTGGGCTCCCTTGCAAAACTCCTGAGGGAGCGAAGACCGGTTCATGCCGTCACAGCCTCCCTGTGTGGGCAGACACGTCTGGATCAGACGTGCCACGTGCAGGGAGGCTCCGAGTCCTCCTTGCCTGGAGGAAAAGGGACACTGTGCCCCTAGTCCCTTTACTTGTTTGGTCAAATGTATTTTAAGAAAGCTGGTACAATCTGACTGCAGTATGAAACCTAATGTGAACTGGACAGGCATAGTGCTACGGATCGGATCCTCATCCAGCGTAAACCAGCATCACCCCACTGATGGGCATGGGGTACCAACGGTTTAACTCCCATGAGGGATCCAAAGCATTACATCCAGCATCTGCAGGGGAGTCTAAAAGAGACATCCAGCCGCCCACGGCCATGCAAATCTGATTTTATTTAATCCAATTTATCCTTTAGGTTGCCCTCCGCTGGAATTAATTCAAGACTGGATTACGATCCAAGACATATTT
Source organism: Tringa tobata (assembly GCA_033628505.1). NCBI lineage: Eukaryota > Metazoa > Chordata > Aves > Charadriiformes > Scolopacidae > Tringa > Tringa tobata. Next base: position 3,571,712 of record JAHREE010000118.1, on the reverse strand, counting down.
ACGATATGTCAATTAATGTGATAAACGTGGACATGGCATAGCCTTGGAACACTAATTTTTCTGCTGCATAGCCTAGAGCATCAGTAGTGAGATTCTTGCTGCCTTTGCTCCAGTTTGCACCAGTGTAAATTTCAGGCTGGATGAGCAGCAGGCACTGGTGACAGGCCACGGGGGCTGTTATGATGGATGAGAATTATAGAGTCCACCTTTAATTCACAATCATCATATGAAAATTTTTCTAAGGTAGACTTGCTTCCTCCACAGTCAAGATGAAGTGTTTTTCTAAAGATGGCTTTGAAATATCGGGTATAAATTGAGAGCTTGAGGCAGGAAATCCTGGGAGGAACTTTCTGCCCTGTGTCATTCTTCTATACAGCTCATGAGAATTCCTGCAAATCCTTGGCTTGGTGACTCTCTGTATTTGCTATGGAGAAGAAGTAAACCACCATCTGCATCTCCTGTTAGGTGTGAAGAGCTCAGGAGCACTGTGGAGCTCCCCTTCCCTGTCCTGAGGACACGGTGCAAGCAGGGAGCCCTGGATTACACCTCCATGGGGGTGTGAGCTACATCTCCCCATCCCAGCAGAGGGGAAGGTCTTCAGCGCTGAGAGATTTACATTTAATGTCAAATGCATTGACTGAGTGGTGGGGGGGATACAAGGGAGATTTCAACTTTTGCATCCTCAGCCTGAGACATCTAAGGCTGGATTTTCAGAGGAGTGTGGGATTTGAGGCCCTAAAGCCTCAGCGGGAGCTTTTGTGCCTCAGAATTTTCCCTCTGCCCTGTGTGCATCTCTGATCCAAGCACCTCACGCAAGGCATTTGGCAGCACAGAATTTTTCCCAAGTGCATTAAACTGGGGTTTTCAGTCTTATTATTTCACCAGCAGTCTCTCCACAAAGCAGCTGCCTTTCCTCAGGCTCCAGCCGCCTGGCCCTGGGATTAGATAAGGCTTCCGTTTCTAATAAAAGCAAATTGCTACCCTGAAGTCGTGGAGGAAAGCTGGGCACAATGACCTGCTTTTTGTCACAGCCTCTCCTGGGACTGTCAGATCCTGCAGCCTGGCATCCTGTGAGCCAGCAGCAGGAGCCCAGCCTGCTCCCCTGATGCTCGCTCTTAAGCAATCCAGTTTAATGCTGACTCCATTAGGAAGAGACTACAGTTCTGTCCCTGTCCTGCCCCGACAGCCATGCCGGAGAGGGAGCTCCAGGGTGGGTGGGGAAGGAGGTCCTGTCCCTCCCTGGGCAGGGGGATGCTCGGTCTGGGCTGCAAGAACAGCTCCTGGAGACATCTGAGCCCGGAGAGAAGGGCTATGGTCTCTGCTGCTGTCCAGCTGTCTTCTGTGAAACACCCAGTGTTGATTAGGACCATACTTTACATTCCAATCAAAGAGAAGAGAGGCCTCTCTGGGCTTTTTATTGTGAAATATGTTGCTTTTGTAGGAAAGTGCCAAGGAGCTCGCTTATTATGCCATTAAGTCCCTCTGTTTGCTTTTTCCCTGTGATTTCCACCATCAGCCCTATTCCTACCCCAGCAGCCAGTTACATTCCCCACCGGGAGACGTGGCTGGAGACCTCCAGCTTTACCCTGGAGGCCCTGAGCCACCACGTGGAGATACATCCTCCGGTGAATAAGGCTTTCTCAAAAGTATCTAACTAATTGGAAGAGCCAAACTCTCTCCAGATTTAGCTTCTCAGGGGTGAACGCTGCATTTCAGGGGGGAGACCTGGCACAGCTCACAGCACTGCGTGGGTGGTGACATTTTATTTTCTGTTTCTTTCAGAGGTCCCTGCTGTTTCACAATACTGTTTGTTTCTGGTTTGGGGTAAAAAGGAGTGCTTCCAGTATTCTGTCCAGGGGAACAGCGTCTGCAGCCAGGGTAGCCCACAGGATGGCATTTGCCATCAGAGACTGGCCTTCGGATGCTATCATTTCAGCATTTCAGTGGAATTGTCTTTCCCTGGAAGCAAAGTGCCACTCCATTGCTCACCAGCAGCAGCTGGAGAAGCTCCAAACTGCCCATCAGAGCATCGCCAGGCTGCAGAGATCCCTCCCTAAGGAAGGGCTGGGAAGTGCCGGCGGAGACAGGCAGCAGCCATCCATGGCAATTACTCTGCAATGAAAGGGAAAAATTATGCAGCTTTAAACACGGAAAACAGGTTCACTCCAAGCAAGAAAGTAATAAAACTGAGACATTGCAGGGAAAGCTCAGGAGGCTTTCCCTGAGCTGAGGATCCTAATCCATCAGTCAGTCAAAATACTGCAGAAAAAGCCTTTTAGTGCAGCAGCACTATAATGTTTAGCTCCCTGCCATGTGTTGTCTTCCAGCAAAGAGCCCTCAATTGGGTTAAAATATTAAGGACAAGTGGATTGCAGTATCACATCTACTTTTATTATATCTAATATTATATCTAACATTACATCTCCAGGGCCTGACACCACCCAGCAAGCACAGCTGGGAAGAAAAGAGGTACCAGGACATTACTATCTCAGGAGCAGCTTTACTTTTCAGCTACTAACTACTTTGGTAATTATATATCACAGTTCCCTAAAGTATCGGTGTTTAGCAAACATTTATCTTGTGTATTTTGTGTATTTCTCCATGAAGTCTTGTTGTGGTTGGATTTACTACCCCAAAGCCAGTCCTGTCAGTTTTGTGGGCACTGGGAAGATAGAGGAATGCTCTGCTCAGCATCACTTTGCACTTACATCCCTAAAGGACATTTTTGTGTAAAACTGCAAATGATGAGATAACATTAGCACTGGGATTGGCCCAACTCTTTCATAAAACCCCTGCAGGAGATCCATCAGTTTGCCGGAGCATTTATTGGACATAGCTTGTTTAAATCATTACTATTACAATAATAAGAGAGTATTGATTTACATCAAGGTAAAGATTGATGTAAATTAATGTGTGGCAGAAGTGGATTAAGATTAATTTTTAAAGAACTGCAAGAACTTCCTCTAGTCCCACAGCCACATAATTAATTCTTTGCCTGAGGACACTGAGCTAACATGAACTTTGCCTCCCTGTATTCATCCCTGTCACAGATTATCCCAGAAAAGGAGTAACATGTAAAACCGAGGAACTTCCAGGAAAAGGCTGTTGTAGTATTTTTGCCATCTTGATACAGCCTTGGTGAGATTCTCAGCACGCCCATGTAAAGCTTTCTCTATTAGCTGCATGGAGGTTATATTCTTCTTAAATGAGGCGGAAAAAGTGAATGGCAGATCAAAGATGAGCACCTAAGTCTCACGATGTCAGACCAGGCATAGCTGATGTTTGGCCATGCATGAAATTGTGCCTGGCAGCATGATTAGGTCCAAAACCTGAGCTCTGTAACAAGCTGGAGCTGGGGAGCTGCCACAGGCTTTGTTATGGGATGCAGGATTGTGCCTTGGTTCCCAGGACTGTGGGGAGACTGGCATCAGGTGAGATAGAGCTGCTTTTTTTTTGTGTGTGTGTGTGAACAGTGTTCCACAAGTACAGAGAAAGCAAATGAAGCCAGAAAGCAGAAAGGGGTGGTTTTACAGCTGGCCAAGCCATCCCCCAGCTGCACTCAGCTCCTGGAAAGGGGCTGGCAAACTGCAGCTGGGAGAAAGATGCTGATAACCAGAAGGAAGCCCAGAAAACAGGAACGAGCTCTCGAACTGCATCCATAGAGAAAGAGAGGTTTGCTTAACGTTTGTCAGTGCAGAGCAGTGGCCTTCAACTTTTTTTTCTGTCTATGGACTAAAAAAGTATTTCCAGGGAAGGCACAGAGCACAAAGAGGATAATAGTCTTCCAGTCAGTTAAAAAAATTGCTGCAGAAGGGAAAGAATAAGCTCTTCTCCTTTTTCTGTGGGGGTCAGGCACAGAGAGCAAAGCTTCTGCTACAGCAAGTAGTCACAAATTAGATGAGATGAAGTAAAACAGCTGCTAGTGCTGAGGGGGCTGAAGTGCTGAGAACAGCGTGGCATCCATACCATCAGTGGCATTTAGCAGCAAGCCAGGCAGATACCTGGGAGAGATGTGCCAGCACATCTGGTCCTGCTCTGCCCTGGGGACAGATGTGCTGAGTCCCTTCTCAGCAGCGCTGCCTGACCACACAGAGGTAGGAGCAGGAGTGTGCTGGTGACCCAAACCACCAGGCTGATAACACCTGGTGACACTGACGCTGTGGTTCTCTAGGGCTGTAGTGATGTGAGGGACCGTGGGGCTATAACCAGCCCCAGGGTACTGGTTTGGATGCTGACCTACAACAAGGAGCTGCATCCTCGGTGGTCCACGGTGCCAGCAGCAAAAACAAGACCGGGGAGTTTCTCGTGCTTTCACATGCACGTACCCAACAGCCCTTTCTGCTGAGGCTCATCATGGGTAATCCCAGAACTGAAATTAGAGAAAAGCAAAGAGACCATAAAAGTCTGGCATCCTGAGCAAGGCACAAAATGCTGGGGATCATTTCCTGAGTGAGGGAGCTCACAACTTTACAATACTTTTTCCAAAACCTTTTAAAAAAATATTTCCTGACAGAACTGTGCTATGAAGAGAAGCTCATTGAGTAGGTAAGAGGCAATCATGGAACTAATCATCAGAGATTCATTAGGAGGAGCAAGGCCAACAAAGCTGGTGGTTTTTGTCTCCAAAAGCACGTCGCTTGCACACATGGACCATCATCTTCCCCTCACAGCCCCAGTTACAGCACAAGAATGCATTACACATACTTTCACGTTGAGAACTTTTTAAATGAATGGGCCTTGAGCCCTCCAGAGCAGTAGCGAAAGCCCACAGTGTCTCTCTCCCTCAGTGATCTCAAGGCTGAATCCACCAGGCACATGTTCTTGCTAAGCAGCCATTAGTCATCCTCCGAAACAAAGACTGTTCCCCGGGATGATGCATGTACTGACTTCAAGGAGACGCATAGAGAGAAATAACAGCCAAAAAGGCCAGGCTCGATTTGCCCATAACAACTTCTCTCAACAAGCTCAAGAAGGAGCTGTTATCTGGACGCACGATTGCTTGTGGCTGCTGGACAATGCACGAGATGCTGCGTTGATTCAGGAGACCTTCTTCTGGATCTGATGAACTGGGTCCTGGTGGAGTAGGGCGAGGGGTAAAGAGGAGACAGTGGGGTGCAGGGAAGGGAGGTACTGAGAAATGGTTTGTGCTGCTCATCCCATACATCTCCTGCCCCTGACATTGCCTGCAGCTCAGCCCTCCACCTGCATCTGCCCAGCAGGAGATGGTGGCCCTGGAAAAGGTAACGGAGAAGGAGGCACCCACACAGCTCTGGTGCAACATCCCCTCCTATCTCAGAAGCACCTCTAGCCCTGTGGGTGAACGTGCAGCCTTGTGGTGTCACACGTGAAATGCTTCTTTGCAACTCTCTTTCACCTGAAAAAAACAACTCTTTTTTTCCTTTTTTGTTAACCATACTACTTTCACTCACTCATTTCTTCACTACCAAGTAGCACAAAGCCAAATTCAGCCACAACACAAGAAAAAAAATAGATACATGGGATTGTACCAGGTTGTGGCCAAAATTTCAACCCGATTATTCTGTGTGAGGGGAAAAAAGCCATCCTTGAGAAGATCCTCCCTTGCAGTGCTGGCCAGGATCCTGGAGCAGCTGTGGCACTCTCCCAGGCTGGACATGCCCTTGGCATGGTGGCACTCCACATTGCAACAAAGGCTACCACACCATGGCAAGAGAGCACCTCCCAGGAGCCCCCATGGTGGAACCCCACACGTGACATTTCATTGCTGCCCATGGAGAGGGGGGGCTGAACCTGAACACGCCATTTCCTCCACCTTTGGCTCACAACCTTGGGTCTGGGATTTCTCATTTCCATCAAAATGCCTTTTGCAAGTGATTAAATACTGAAACAGTTCAAGGCTGTCTCTTCTGAATGAATTAATAAAAAAAAGAAAAAAAGATTTGTTTGGCTTGCAACAGGGCAGGAATACTTGAATGGATGCCTAGTTTTGCTCTATTAAACATCCAGAGCAGGAGAAATTCTTGAGTTAACAAAACTGCCTACAGACAAACAGCAAAACTCACAGCAATATTGTTCAATTTCCCAGAGTTATTCACAATCCATTGCAAATAACTGCCACCACTCCACAATCAGTTAACCTTGGGTTTTGGCATGTGGATTTAGATGCCATTGTCTCAGTCACGACACGAAAACTGAATTGCATTGTTGCTGTTACAGCTCTATTTCTGGGAAAATGCTTGCATGGGGCTTACCAAACAGAATCCCCGAAGGAATATTATTTCCACAGTTAAAAAAAACACAAAAAACGTCAACACTATATGTAACAGCCCTTTCAACCTCTTATAAGTGAAGCTGCTTCTTGCTAACGCAGGTTGATAGAAGTCTGAAGGAGTTAGTGCACACATGGGGCTTACCTTTAAATACTGCTCCCTAAATACTGCCTTTACCTGGGCATTGCAATAGTGGTTTTTCAGATCCATCCCTCATCTTTAGTTAACTTCAGAGCTTTTCCTCTGTTCTGTGAAGGGGATGTTAGAAATACTGTGACAGCCTCATTCAATGGTGGAGTTGTTTAGGAAGGATCTATGTCTGGCCACTGGGCTATTGGGACAATTCCCAGGGGAGAAAAGCACTTTATCCAGCCCAGTGGTGCAGACTTTACCAGGGCAGGAGGAGACAAAGAACAAGGTTGTTAACCTGAAGAGCCAGCAGGATTCCTCAGGTGTTTGCTGAGGGAAAGAAAGGAATATTTAATTGCAAGGTCAGTGGGAATTTCAGTCCTTGGGAGATCTGTAAATCTCACCCGGGAATATGCCGCTATTTACGAAGAGATAAAGAGCCTCTTTCTCCTGCCAGTAGGTTCTATAGCAACAGCCCTCGTTGATTTCGACAGCACGGGATAAGCTAAGAGTTCCTGACTGAGTCAGAGGGCTTGAAAAACAGGCCATTGAGCCCTCACAGCCACTTGGTTTTCCCCTGGAAACTTCCCTCTGTGCCACTCACCAAGCCTCAATTTCCCTCACCAACCCCAGGATAACCCAGCAGGAGAGAGCCCAGGGGCAGCAACGGGCAGGCCTCGGGAGGACCCACAAGGAAGTTCAAAACACAAGAACTTCTTGCTGTCTTGCTTTCAAGATCTCAAAAAGAACTACTGCTTTTAGAGTTTCCCACGTGTTTCCCCCCACACACCCCCAGTACTTTCCACCCTGTGGGGATGGGGAGTTTATGGGCAGCTTTTCCCCCTGGGCAGACAGAGACACCCCCAAAGCAGCAAGTCCTGGGGCAGGGAAGGGGGCTGGGCTGGGTGAAAACCACCCCCACGAAAAGATGGCCTGATTAGTCCCACCAGGTCTGAACATGGTGCTGCTACCATCAGGAGGGCCAGCTGGGATTTGGTACCATCCCGTGACCTTTGTCGCATTCCCTCATCTAAAATTAGGTCTGCCAGCCCTGCACACAGGCTGTGTGCCAGCCCGAGCACCGACCTTGGCATCTGGGGAGGACCCAGGAGCTGAGTGCCAGCAAGGACAAGCACGCACCACCCCCAGCTTTTAAAAAACGGGACACATTTCTCCCGCACCCGTGGGCAGCAGGTATTCGGGCAGCTCCACCGACACGGCTGAGGCAGCTCTGGCTGCTGCGGGGTGGTTTTGGCAGCACCAGGGCTCAGCTGGCAAGGTTTGTCTTGCGGTGGCTGTTGGGGATGGCTTGGCGTGGAGACAGCCCGTGCTGTCCCTCTCGAGCCTCGGGCCTGTATGGAAGACCTGAGGCTGCAGAGCAGACCAGGAGATGGGTGACCCAGCCCCGTGCCATCACGTCTGGGAGCACCGAGACACATGGCGGATGTCCGATGCTGCCCCAGGATGTGGCCTCTTGCACCATTTCTTCTGCTGGTGAGGCAATTTCACCCTCACCGTCCCTCAGCCCCTGGCTGTGCCGACCTCTGAGGGCACCCGAGTCAAAAGTGGCCCCGTCTGGGTGATCCCCTTTTTAATGCAGGAGCACTGGGAGAAAACCCGCCTGCATCCTCCAAGCACACACAGAGATACACTCTTGTCTAGCTTTACAGAGAGCTGGTCCTTGTGTGTTTGTGCTTTTCCCCTCCAAGGGCACTAGGAAGTTGTGACCAGAGAAGCAGTGTTATATAAAGAAACAAGAGTAAGCCAGGAAAAAAAAAAAAAAAGACTGTGGGGTAGCGAGTGCTGGAGTACCTTGAAAACAGGGTGATAAAAACGATGGTGCTCTTCTGTCAGAGGATCTCTGAGGCTTCTGCAAAGCATCGGTGTTTCCTCAAACTTCTGTGGTACAGGCAGATGTGACACCTCCCGACTGCCCCAGCCCAGAGCTCTTGCAGATCCGCTCCAAGTGCCTCTCTCGGCCCCATCCCAGACCTGACCCCACTACTGTGACCCCACAACAAGCCCTCCATTTCCCATTGGGAGTGGGATGGCAGGAAGCACAAGTTCCCACTCCTCCGGAATGAGTTGTGCCACGATGACTGGACTTCCACACCGGGAAAAAGCTCTTCGAGTTTCCTTTGATGGAAGAGGAAGAAGCTCCACCCTTCCCCTAGAGCCTGCCTCTCCTCCCTAAGTCTCTGCATAGCAGTTGCTGAGGATGACCATCAATCAGTCTGCAGGCAGCTCCAAACACAGGGACAGTATCGCTACCACCATTTCAAGGAGGAGAAAAATTTGTCCCATGAAGCTGCTCGGCCAAAGGTCCAGGGATAGCAAACTGGGAATGTCCAGCTGCCCGGGCTGTCAAGACAAGGGGACCTCACTTCTAGGCCATGTCTCCTGCCCACTGTGGACATGTCAGGGACAGCTGGGCCCAGCCAGAAACCTCCAATACGGACCTCTCTGCCAGTCTCCATGTAAGGGGAAGGGTGGCAGAACAACCTCAAAAATGCACAGCTCTCTCCCACAAATACCAGGGGGAGGGTGCCAGAGCAACCTCAGAGACAGATACCTCCTCCACCAGAAATATCATGGCAAAGGTGTCATCAACCTCAGCTATGGAACACTCCTCAAGCAGAAATATCAGGGTGAGGATGCAGACCACACTCGCATACAAGCTCTTCCTTTGATGAAGATTTAGGGCATTCCTGGCAGTTCTGAATTCCTGGTTCATTACTCAGACATGTAGGATTTTTGATACCAGTACAAACCAAAATCAGAAAAGCTCTGCATGATTAGTTTGGTTCAGATGTGGCCAGAGAGGGCAAAACTACCACCTTGTGAGGTTTGCACCTTTTGAGAACTTTGCTGGTAGCAAAATTCTCGAAAGGGGCTCACACTTTCGAAGCTACCAAATCACAGCTTTGTTGCAGGTCAAATCCCCAACACCAACCTCCTTCAAATAGAGCTGGGTAAAAACACGTGCATTCACCATTTAGGGAGGAAGAGAAGGGAGACAGAACTGAGAGAAGGATGAAGATACACTGCACTGCTGCAGTGGCTGTTGGTGCTGAACACAGTTCACGAAAGACAACTTGCTTGGCTTTTAAGTCTAGATTCAGCAAAGCCCAAGTAGATAATCTTCTCAGCACAAGGCCAGATTTTTGCTTGTGGCAACAGAGTCCACATCAGAAAGGACAAAGTCTTTTGCAGGAAGAATGGAACTTTTTTTGGATCTGAGAACACCAGTTTGGGCAAGTCCTTCAATACAAATATTCCAGGCTGTTTGCCATTATAGTGTTGAGTTTAGGTGTTGCTTTTCACCAGTAAGATATTACTAGAATGGCCAACCTGATGGTTCCCTCTAACCTCAGACTGAACTATCACAGACATGAGGGAAGAGTCTGCTCCTCAACAACCTGCACAGAGTTCTTCAGAGGCCATGAGTAGGCTTCAAAGACAGCAGAAATCCATCCCTTCTGTTTCTGTGGCGATTTTGAAAGCCAAAGGATGCTTTACTTAAAACCATATGACTTAACACATGTCTATGAACTGAAAAGAATTCATTGCAAATGGATAATTATCAAGGGTTGTGGGGCACAAATGAAAACAAAGTCGGGCCAGGGAAGCAGTTAATGAAATAAGAGGAAAAATGAGAAGTTATATCCTGTCATCTCACAGGACATGCCTCAGACTGGCTAGAAACTACAGTCCTGTCAGCCTGAGAGGTTTCAAACTTGTGTCCCAGGAGGTATTCTTCACTAACCTATTGAAGCTGGGCCCTAGGACATTTAGAAGAAGTCCAGCCATGTGCAATATAGGAGGTTCTCTGTTCATCAGCACATAAAGAAACTGCAAGAGGAAGAAAAACTTGATCCTAGTGGTTTCTGGTATTGTCTGGGAGGGGAAGTCATGGGTCCTTCATCTTTGTTCACCACTATTTATTTATGTCTTTTACATGAAGCAGTCATCGTCTGTCATGGGAACGTTTCCCACAGTGGTGAGTACTGCATGATACAATCTGCATGGTGAACTCAGGTCCCCTCACCTCCCTTTTCTCATGCTCTTTTCCTGCCACTCACAGCTACCCTGTTCCTATGCTATAAGGCCAATGTTTGGGTATATCATCACAGCTCTTCTGAGTCTGGTCGCTGATGGAGAAAAAGAGCTCTTGCTTCCATTACTTGCAGCCATTACTGGAGAGGAAGACATCTCAATCAATCAGAAGTAACATGTTTTGGTGAGCACATCATCCAAGCAATCCTTGTGTGACCCAAGTGGTCCAAGTTAAAACGCACACCAGTCTTGAGAGCTGGATCCATCTCCTTGAGACCTTCCACCAGTTACCAGCTGCTTTGCCTCAGCTGCTGAGCAGTGACAGTCCCTTCTGAGCCAGCAAGTTCCTACACAGCTTACTGACATTCCACATCCCTCCTTTCAGGGAGAGGAGCTGGGGCCTCTCATGACTTAACTGCCATTGCTCTGGCCTGCGTGTCTGAGCAAGTCTTCAGAATTCAAACTTTCAGCCTTTTTGCAGACCCCAAACTTGTAGGGAGAGCAAGATAAATGTGGCTGGTGCAACCTCTTGGTCTTTTACCCCACAGTTTAATGAGGACCCCAAATTCTCCTCTATTTGCAGATGCCCTCATTTTTATCAAAATATCACAGAGTAAGCAGAATTAAAAGAGGTATTTCTGTGCACAGGAGCAGTAAAGCAACCAGGTACAAGCAGCTCAGGGCACAACAGATGTGGTCCCCAACCCACACTCCTTCATGTGCCTCCCCCAGCCACCACAGTTGCATCTTTCCCTGTCCCCCTCCCCAAGTTGCTCCACACCCCATCCCATGTGGAAACACTGCTGGATATTACCTGGCCCTGGTTTTTTTTTCAGTCCAATCCCACGCTGAGAGCATTTTCTGACTCGCTTAAATTCTTCTTCAGGTGGCTCTATCTGGGCCAACCTCCTTGTGTGCCTCACCAGCTCCCCAGGAGAGAGAGATTGTCCACCAGAGATTGTCCACCAGATCCCCAGGAGAAGGTAACAAGGTGGTACTCACTGACCCAGAGGACTGCTGCCAGCCACCTGCACCCAGACCTGCTGCTTTTCTATCACTGAAGCATGCACAGCTGGAATTACTTAGGACAAATGAGTTAAACTCATGGAAAATCCCACAGGAAAACTAATGGTTCCCCTGTCTGGTAATAAAGGTAATTAAAACAAGCTTGAATAAAAATCTCAAATACCATTCAATGAATAAGCATATTGAACTAATGGATTCCAGGAAGAGAAACTTTTACCCCCGTAACAATCTGCTTTTTGACACACCTTCAGCTGGCAACAAAGGATAACAGCTCTTCGGCATGCTGAAAGAGCAAATTAAAACTTTGCTTCAAAACTCTTCTTATCAACACCTCTTGTTATTGTCTCTGCATTTTTAGAGGTAAGAAAAATCTTTCACTGTCTAGTACAAAGGATTCACAAGTTGTTTTTGCTTCTCCATTGAGACACATCTCTCTTAAAGGCTCCCACTCAGCAAAATTTGGTTATAAGGACTGCTTGTGAGAAAGTCTTCGATGTTCAATATAGAAGAAGTGAACGATCCCGCGCAAGTTCGCTGTTCGAATTTAAGGAAGCATCTGCAAAATTAAGTTACAAATCTCTGAAGTAGCTTTTGCTTTTAAGTGTGGGTTGCAGCTGAGAAATAGATCATGTGTATTATGGAAGTTAAGCGTAAAAGCACGGATTTCTCAAAATCACAGACGTTAAGATAGCTTCTAAGATAGCATAAACACAGAATATCAGTGCAGCCCTGTGCAATACACCCTGAGTAGTTACAGAGCACAGAAAAATTTCCGTGCAGCACTAGGAGAAGTGCAGCCCAATATAACTTGGTCAGCTACTAACCAATGTCATGTAAGTAAATACAAGGTGCCTGTCTCAGAAATCAGGCTACGTAGACAAGCAATGCCGTGACCAGCAGGAGGTCCAAGAGTAGTGACAGGTTTGTTTCAGGGCACCTAATGGATGACACCTAACCTCTAGATTTTTGGTTTAAGGTCCAATTACACGATGCTTCTCGGTCTCCTGTCTGATGGCAGAATTGCCCTGAAACCACTAAAGTTAACTTACAGAAGCTCAAGATCCCACTCTGCGAATCTACTCTGGATCCCACAGAAATCATTCCGTACAGACATTTATACAAGAATGATGAAGCACAGAGAAAGCTACTGCACGTCAGGGCCCAATCTCGCACCGTTTCACGTTTCCAATGATTTTCAGACCACGTGGTACCCGGGATTTCTGTCCCATGACGGTGATTGTTTCTTGCCACCGGTTGTCAAAGGGGGGGAACCCAACCCCAGGGTAGTCTCAGAGGGGTACCCTCCGCCCAGCTCAGCCATGGGCTGGCCTGAGATGAATCAGTGTTTTCCAGAGACCGGAGATCATGGGTTTGCCCACTGGGGTGGCCCCTCCGCTTCTGCTTCCTGTTTTGGCAGACATTGTTGGGTGGGAGGATTTTTTCCCAGCTACCATGATCTTTTTGGGGAAAGAGTCCCAGACAGGAAAGCGGCAGCCCCGGCGGGCAGGATGCCTGCCAAAAGGCACAGACTGGGAGAAGCATCTCCTTTCCACCACCGAGCCCCTTCAGCCAGCACAAGCGATGGCCCCAGACCACGTCAGCTGCTGAGGGATGTCCCCATGCTGGGACTGCACAGCCCTCCCCCAGGCACACAGGCATTGAGTGTAGGCATCAGCAGCACCAGGAAAGCTCACGGTTTACACTCAGTTTTAAGTCTCAGGACTGCTTTTTTGCATTTTGTATCATGTCACAGCTATCAGATATAAAGCAGAAATTGTCCTGGGCACAGTAAACAGGCACTGGGACCTGCTGGTTGACCCCTTCTTGCCCACAAGACCTTCCCAGGAAAGGAGAGAGAAGGTCAGGCTCTGCAGGACAACAATACTTTGATTTTCTGTCTGTAGGGTCACTGCTTCAGCCTCGGTCTCACCCACGTGGATGCAGAAGATGCTCCACATTAAGGCTATCTACACAGCCTTCACGGACCTTCTGCAACAGCCCCCCACAGCCCTTACTGTCACCCAGCTGTCCCCTGCCCATCCTCCAGGCATCTGTGCCATGGCAGCACATGTTTCCCCAGTGTAACAGGCTCACCACACCTCCCCAGCCAGGGATGTGAGTGCCTAGGAAATCAGGAACACAAGTGTCCCTCCTTCAAGGTTCAGAGGCTTTGGGGTAAGGAAAGAAGCCCATGTCTCCCAGTCCCTAGGCAGGGTCTCAAACCATCATACTGAAGGTGCTTGACGATATTAGTGTCTCCTGGGAGTGCTGTGAACCCCACTCTGGGGAAAGCACTTCACCCTGGACACGATGTAGGACCCCGATAAAGCAGGTTGTGCTTTCAGGCACATGCCTCATCCCTGCCAGCCCACCTGTGGCAATGCCCTGCTCAGGGAGTACAGCGTTTGGAGACATCTGCTCCATCCCTAACGGTGGGTTTCCAAGACTGCCATGGGGAACAGACACATCATATATCCAAACCCCTGGGGCAGTGAGGCCAGAGTGCCCCACCAGTAGTCCACAAGGATGTGATGCTGGAGAGCTGCCTGGCAGAAAAGGACCTGGGGGTGTTGGTCAACTGTCAGCTGAAGCTGAGCCAGCAGTGTGCCCAGGTGGCCAAGAAGGCCAACAGTATCTTGGCCTGTATCAGGAACAGTGTGGTGAGTAGGACTCGAGAGGTGATCGTCCCCTTGTACTCAGCACTGGTGAGGCCAGTGTCCAGTTTTGGGCCCCTTACCACAAGAAAGACATTGAGGGGCTGGAATGGGTCCAGAGAAGGGCAACGGAGCCGGTGAGGGGTCTGGAGCACAAGTCTTATGAGGAGAGGCTGAGGGAGCTGGGGGTGTTCAGCCTGCAGAAAAGGAGGCTGAGGAGAGACCTTACTCGCAACAAGTCCCTGACAGGAGGGTGTAGAGATGTGGGGGTTGGTCTCTTCTCCCAAGTCACAGGTGACAGGACAAGGGGAAACAGCCTCAAGTTGCGCCAGTGGAGGTTCAGGTTGGATATTAGGAAAAATTTTTACACTGAAAGGGTTATTAAGCATTGGAATGGGCTGCCCAGGGAAGTGGTTGAGGCACCATCCCTGGAGGTGTTCAAAAGATGGGTTGACACAGAGCTTAGAGACATGGTTTAGTGATGGGATTTTTTTTGTCAGAGTTAGGTTGATGGTTGCACTAGACGATCTTGAAGGTCCCTTCCCACCTAGATGATTCTATCATTCTACGATGCTTGGGGCTTAGCTCCTCCTTCAAGGACCAGCCCGGGGCAGACGCCACCACCGGGGGACCAGCCACCCCCCGCTCCCCTAACCCCCGCGGGGGGACCACTTCCCCGCCGGAGGGGATTTCTCTCTTCCCTTTCCCCGTTTTGGGAGGGGAGGCGCAGCCGGAGTTTCCCAGCCAGCGGGACTCCCTGCGTGGCCGGTCCCCGCCTCCCCGCCCTCCCTTTATAACCGGGCTGTCCCGGGGCTCCGCACCCAGCGCAGCCGCCGCGCACCGAGTCCCGCCAGCCCCGCAGCCCGCCCGGTGAACCGCCGCAGAGAGTAAGTCCTTCGTGCCCCCCCTCTCCTTTCTGAGGATGCTCTCGGGTGGGGGGGTCTTTCTCCTTCCCCCCCTGGAGCCGGTGTCTCTCTCCCGCGCCTCTCCCTCCCCTCCCGGCTCGCTCGTTGCCGGGGGAGGGAAGGGGGGGGGAAGGCTCCCTGCTGTGTCCTGGGGAGGGGAAATAAGGGAAAAGTGCTAAAGGATAGATTCCCGGAGGAAGCGACAGGTTTCAGCCCCGCTTTGTGATGAGCAGGATAGAGAATAAATGGGGCTGCTGGGAAGGACAGCAGCTCCAGCCACATCCCGGGGCTGGGGAGGGCAGGATCGTGTGCCTGGCGATCACACTGCGACAGCTGGGTCTAATTTCTGTTGATCAGCTCCCAAATTTCAGGGCACGAACACAGGCTGCCAGCGGTGACTCCTGTTACCTGCCTCCTAACCCCCTTCCCCAAAATCCAGACGTAGGGATTGCTCTGGGCACCAAAGCATCCCAAACCCAGAGCAGGCACCGGGATCCAGATTCAGTGTGGCACTTCCCCGACCCCTCCTCTTTGTCTCTCTTCAGTAGGAAGTGGTTTTCTCCCAGATCACAGGAAAATAATTGAATTATGATTCACTCAGCCTGGCTGTGCTGGAAAAACACCATTTCAGTGCCTGGATCCTGTACGGTCTCAGGGAGCCTCTGTACCCTGCACCCTGCTGGGGTCACTGTGCCAAGCTGGCACATTTCTGTATTGTCATGCTTGCCATTTTGTGATGTTTTTGAAGTCCCAGTGCCCCTAAGACCCGCCTTTTCCCAGAGCACTGAAGAGCCTGTCAAAATTCACTCCTGTTCTTGGGCAGCTACCTGATATCCCCTGTGCCAACTCATTGGGCATAAATAGAAGGGTTTAACCTCAGGGCTAGGATGCTCAGCGTGTTTAACACAGGACTTCTTTCTGAGGCTGCTGTGAAGTAAGCAGGAGACTTTCTCCAACTGGAGCATATGGCTGATCTAGAAGCCATGGTCCCTTACCATCACACCCAAATTCGCAACACAAAACCTGAAGAAACAGGTTGCCCAGAGAAGCTGTGGGTGCCCCATCCCTGGAGGTGTCCAAGACCAGGCTGGATGGGAGTTTGAGCAACCTGGTCTGGTGGGAGGTGTCCCTGCCCATGGCAGGGAGGTTGGAACTCTATGATCTTTAAGGTCCCTTCCAACTCTAACCATTCTATGATTCTATTCAACTGCCTGTCCCCGCCGAGGGATTTTGACTTTTGCGGTTTCCGATTGAGCTGATCAAACAGGAGCAGAGCACTTTGGAAAACTCAGGTTTGGGTTTGCTTCAGTCACCCTCTCTGTAAAAAGAGGCCTGGGAAGCCAAAGGGTCTGAAAGTGCCAGCGGAGTCGAGCATTCCAGGGGCTCTAGATCTGGGTCCCGGGGAACTTCAGTATCTTCTTAGCTGGCGTTAGCCCTAGCAGTGAACTTTGCAAACTCCAAGCCTGAATGCAGGATTTGGTTTTGGGAATAGTAATAGGAAAACAAAATCCTAGACAGCAGCAGCTGTTTTTTCTTTCAGTGGCAGCAGTTTAAAATGATACTACCCAGATTTGAAGCAAGAAGAAAAAAGAGCTTATTACAGTACATATTTTCTGCTTTTTCCCAATAACAGTCTATACGTGTAATTTTCTCCTCTTTTGCTGTTTGAAAAATTCTCACTAACAACAGGAGATGCTGGTTTATGGGACCATTTCTTCAGTAATTTTGGGAAACTCAATTCTCATTTAAAAGTGAACAGCAGCATTGTGTAGCAATATCTATGCTGTTCTCCAGACAGGTGATAGCATGGTTTAATGCTGGTT
The DNA here is from genome assembly GCA_033628505.1 of Tringa tobata. Taxonomy (NCBI): domain Eukaryota; kingdom Metazoa; phylum Chordata; class Aves; order Charadriiformes; family Scolopacidae; genus Tringa; species Tringa tobata. The sequence continues at coordinate 3,554,871 of JAHREE010000118.1, read as the reverse complement.
TAAAGCATTTCACGCCAGGTGAGGTGCCCTGGGATCCTCTGCATGGTCTGTCACTGCCATTCCAATAGGTTTTTTGGGTCCTCTGTCACCCCCAAACCCATGGGACTGCCTGGCACTGCTAAGATACATGGATCAGGTCCCCTGGGAATGCTCTGCTCCTGCCTTCACTTCTTTACTGGACACATAGGTTTTGTTTCCCCTCAGCTTTTGACCCCATTAGGAGCAGGGCTTGGCCACCATCAGGGTGGTGCTGGACCACACGAGGTGGTGGGTGTCCCATAGGAGTCTGGCAACGGGAGCATGGATTGGACCTGCTCAGTACAATTTCAGGTTGGGACTGTTGGTGGCCCAGCTCACCTGTGGACTGTGATTTCCCAGGCAGAACCACATGGGAGACCCTACTTCATAGTGTCTCCATTCAGTTCCCAATCCAGCTAACAAAAATTGGTAGGAACAAGCCCACCTCCTAGGAGGGCTTCCCAATGTACAAAGATTAGGGCTGGCATCTCAGTAGACTCGTCGCTTTGATTTATTAGCAGCTTATTTAGGTGTTACCACATCATCCCTAAACTCAGACTGGCTGCATTGCTTCACTGCTCCAAAAGATGGTTTGACCTTGTGCTATCTTCTCACGTGGGATGGGGTGACTGCACTTCCATGGGGACTGGGAAAAGGTTGAGGCAGATGCAAAGAACAAACTTTGCTAAACTTTTGGATTTCTGAGAGGCTGTTGGGGATTTCCACTAAAACGAGACACAAATCCTTGTGACCGAGGATGTCAGCAGGCTGGAGACGACTAAAAATGCAAACAAACGCCTGTTAATACTGGAAGCAGCTCAAGAAAAAGATCAGCAAAAGTTTCAGAATAGGGGTAATCAGTAAATCCTCCCCTGAGTGCTCTCTGGCACGCCATGAGCCGCTCTCCTGAATGAGCTCATTCCCAAGCGTGTGGCATGAGGGCTGTTTCCTTTGAGGAGGGAAATGAGAAAACGGGAAGCCACCATGCCCCGAGTCCAAGTTGTGTCCTTCTGTGTCACGGCTCTGCTCCAGGTGCTTCCTTTGCCCTTCCTGCCCACCCCAGAAAGGCTCCAGGCTGGAGGTATGTGCAGTGGTTGGCACCATGCAGAGAGCTCCATGGGTCCCTCTCCGATTGCTCTGGCAGTCCCAGCACCACTGTCCTGATGGTACACGGCCTCTGTGTAGGGCAGCAGAGGATGCTGTGTGAGCTGTCCTGCTCTTCTGGTTGGGAACCGTAAGCTGAATATACTATGTCAAAAATAATTGGAGCTGAAGACTGCAGTGCCCTATAGTAATAATGAGGATGGTGATGACGATAACAGTAAATTAGTAGTAGTAATGAGTTGGGATTTATGTCAAGTCTTGACCTTAAATCATTAGATTTCCCAAGACTTGAGTTTGAGCTCCATGCCTGGGAAATGATTCAGCATTTCCCAAAGTGTTAAGTGCTAAAATAATTAGGAGCCTGCCAGAGCTTTAACAAGCTTTGATTTGTGAGCAGAACACAGGCGTACAGGAGCAGCCCGTGGCCATCCGAGCCAGAACCGAGCTCCTGGCATGTCCTCTCTGCTGGGGGGGCACCAGGAGCATCTCCTGCCCATGACCTGCCCTAACTGGTGCCACGTGTTAGCTCAGTGTTTCTTGCAGAAAGTGGGACTTTTTTTTTTTTCTAGAAGAGATTTTGTTCTAGGTGTTTCTTACAGAAAGTGCTCAGCCACGGAGTGATAAAGAGGTGAGGTGGAGAGGGAGTTTTTGGTACCACGTGCCCTCAGTGACTGAGGCTGCGTATGGAGGCAGAACTGGGGAGCTGGGGTTTACTTGGCATTTCCTGCTGCAGATACAAACCTATGCAAACCAGCAGTGGCAAACTGATCTCATCAGTGCTGGGCAAGCATTCGAGCTGACCGAACGGGAGGGAGCTCAACAGCCTTTGCATCCACAGCCTTACTCCAATGCCTAACTCCTTCATCAGCTGAAGGTGAAAAAAACCACACCCTGACAGGCCAGTATCGCTGACAGTTCTCACGCTGCTGATGCACAGCCCCTGGGGAAAAAAAAACCCAAACCCACTGGAGCTGTTTTTATCTTTCTTCTATTCTGGGTGTGGGACTGTCTCAGGCAGGTCAGAGCGTAGAGATGCTGCAGATGGAGGATCGATGCTCTCTGTGAAGGGACCGTGGGGGCTTTGCCCAGGTTGCAGCCCCTGGCAGCACATGCCCAGAGACCTGCTTTTCTCCCTGGGCATCTCCAGCCCCCACGCCCAGCCCTTTCAGAGCATAACCAGGACAAAGTTCTGACAGCCGTTAAAAACTAAGCCTTAACCAGCTTAATCTTCCCCTCACTGGTTCTTTCATGTGTAGTTTCATTTCAATGATTTTCAAAGATGAGTGACGTTCATCTTGGAATTGAGGGAGAAGCAAAACCATTTTGAAATCCACCTCTATGATCATGATTCATCAAAACAAAAGACCCTGAAAGTCACCTTTGGCTATAGAAAAGGGAGAGGTACTTTATGTGTTTAGAAATAAACACAAAAAAAAACCAGAACAATAAATGCTTTGTTTGGAATAATAGAAGAGAGAGAAGGGACTCAGCTGAGTCTGTGCTCGAACAAACAGGAAGGAAGGGATTTGGCAGAATGAATCTAAACACAGCTTTGTTTTGCGAAATGCAGGCTTGGAAAATAGCCCGACAAAAATTTGGAAAGTCCCAGACAGTTACAGTGAATCCTGATTGCTGTGATACTTTTTTTTTTTTTTTTAAATGGAGATCTAAGAAAAAGGAGCTCTTTTCTGCTGTTTTTAGGATTTTAGTAGGGCATCCACACTAGAGTAGCCAGAGTGAACCAGAGGGATTTTCCCTCCCTCCCAAGTAAGGGAGGGATGCTAGGGGAGGCACGCTAGGGGAAGAGGTAGGTGTGTAACCCCAGCTGTGACCCCCCACTGCTGGGCAGCTCTGGTGTTTGGGCCCCCTTTGCTTGCCCACATGACTGGCCCTTAGCCCTGGGGCACGAGGGCTCTGACCCGACACTTCTTGGCAGCCACCACCATCCTTCTCAGCCGCAGCAGCCCCTTGGGTTTAGCTTCAGCCTTTGCCTCGGGTCACGGACCACCCGTCTAGCTGAGAGCCAGCCAGATCCCATCCACCCACACCCCTTTCCCTCCTTCTCAAATGATTTTTCATCTTCATTGCATTTTAAAAGCAATAGCACTACTAATCCTGAATGTGACCTGGCAGCCAAAGCATGGAGAAGGAAAGCTTTTCAGCGATGCCAGGCTCTCAGTGCTCTCTACACCACCCGGCTGCCACCACTAACTTGATGCTTCAAAGCTCCCCGAGCTGCCGGGAGCCAGCAGGAGGAATCGCAATTAAAATTAAAAGCCACAGTCTTCCAAGCAGTTCACCCAGAAATAAGTATTGCGGTTTGTATCAGCATGATACACATCAACAGCATAAACTTAACAAGGGTATTTGAAGGTCACCACGCTGTGATCGTGTAACTGAAGCCAAATTCTTCCTTTATTTGCAGCCTAACTCCCCTCCCTGTACGTGGTATAAGTCAGAACTTGCCCCACAGATCTTCATGCAGAAGTGTCCCAGATAGTAACTTAGACAAAACACTCTTAGAGCAAAGATTGAGTCACTTTGTTTACTGTAATTATAATCATTATAGAAATGAATATAATTATGCAAATAGAGCTATAGCAATACATTAAATGATACATGTAAATAAATAATTCTGAATAGAAATTTTAAAAATACGTTGTCTGGTAACAGATTTCCGTCATGAATTATGTGTAGCACGGGAGTGTTGGTGGTGGAGCAGGACTGTGGCAGGGCAGTGTCTGAACATGGCCAAACCAGCCTGATCCTGCTGCCTTGTTCATATTTCCTCCTCAGCCAGGCGAGGACCACCCTGGTCGGGCAGCAGCCCTGGCCACCAGCACCACTTCCATTTACCAGCCCTGGGAAAATTCCAGTCTGGTTAGTCCTTGCTCTCAGCACCTTGCCCCCTCCACCACCCCATTTCACTAGAATTTCTTCCTGCACAAGCCACGTGCTGTGCTACAGCCCTACATTCCAGCGTGAAAAGATCAGACAATGGCTGCTCCCACCTATTTGAAAACACCCAACAAGTTACACCGAAGGTGCAACGAGCTGCCCTGAAGTTGCCTTGTTTGGGGACGCTGTAGTCACCCTGGGACAGTATAGAAAATAAGATTATGTAGACTATGGGGGGGTTTGAAGGGTCTGAATGTGTCCTTGAGCTTGTGTCTGCCGCTGTAGGGGTGTGAGCAGCGCATAGAGCGTTGAAGCCGTGCTTCAGACTCAGGTTTTTGGACCTAAAATGATAAGCCTTGTGATGTTCACATCAGGAGATGCTGCTGTGCTTCCCACATCCCCATCCTTTCAACCATGGTTTTCACAGTCCTGGTGTTTCTGAACTCTGAGCCACCTTCTCTGGAAGCTCTCCCCCATAAAGCTAAGAATTTTATTGCTGACTGCAGCGGGGACACAGTTAAACCAGCAGGAGTTTTGTTCAGCACAGGTTGCTGAGTACTTGGCGTGGTAGACTCGTCTCATTTTCATGCTCTACTTGCAAACTCAGCGTGCAAGTAGCTACATGGGGGCTTCCACAAACACATCTGCAACCAGATGAGCAGACATCAGCAAAAATAGGCCCTAAGGAAGGTTGGAATTGATCCCAATCCCATATAAAAATACAGGAGCTTCACGGTTGCTTTGAATAGGCACAGGACACTTGTCCCACCCCACCCACATCCACACTCATGTCCCTACTCCTACAGCATCCCGTGGGAGAGCCCTACTCTCCTGTACCCAGACAGGCTCAAGGTATCAAATCAGGCCATCTGGATCACCCATAAAATCACTCAGTGATTTTCTCTGAGTTATTTGTTGGACCATAGAGCTGCTTCCATCCTCTCAGTTACCTGAGGTGACGTTGCTCAGGAGCTCTGCTGCAGAGCTGTGCTCATACCAGATGTGTGTAGCACCCTTCACACAGGGACAACTCATTACAGAATTACTATTACACCTTGCCACATTGTGCCATGGTAATTTTTATGCAAGCTGTTATAATCTGACCAGTTCTTTCTGAAATTTACAGGCTAGAAGGAAAATGATGAAAATGTTACCTTTTTTCCAAAGTGGTCCTATTGGAATACGCAATGGATCAGAGGGTTGCATTGCTGCAAACAGACAGCTTGGAAGCCCTTCAACATCAGTAGCTGAACAAGTCCCTGCCTGTCCTGGGCCTTCTGGAGACGAGATTTGGTCCAGAGACCAGGAGAAGATGAGTGAAAGGCCAGATGCAGCCGGCAGACCTTCACGTGCATCTTCCATCACGAGCAATGGGAGCTGCACCTCTGCTGGGGACAGCCCTGAAAAGGGGAAGAAAGGAATAAAGGGAATCCTTACGGGTGCATTTAAGAAGATGAAAAAGACCAAGCCACCCAGTGGTAAGTTCTTCTCCATTCTCCTTGCGTCACTTCATAGGCCATAGTTATCTCTATAGGGGCTGCACAAGGTGGAGGGTTGTCCCCCTGAGAAACAAGGGCACTGACAAACTGAAGTGACTTGTCCATGGGGAAACACGGGCTGAGGAGGACACGACCTCGAGTCCTGGTCCTTTGGTTCCAAGGGCACACTCCTTGAGAAACTGCCAGTGTGCAGGTTTTCTGTGAAAAATGAAGCTTATTTCTACTTCCCATGGGGACACAGAGATCCATGGGTTGGTGAGAAACCAAGACATACCTCTCTTCTCTGTTCCTCCGTGAAACCACCACCCTGTGGAATCCCCTCTTCCCCTGGGAACAGCAGTGAGCAGCATGCATAGGTCTTTCCTGGGGCTAATATCTGAACGTACAGCTCCTCCAGTCATGGGCACTGTCCCTGCAGGGTGCTTAGAGAGGCAGAAAAATACCTGCTTAGAGGAAAACAGAACTGTAGAAGAAAGTGACCCTTGGCACTTCCAAGGCTCACCTGCCACCTAAGGTTACATATCTCATTACCCAGTTCATGAACTTGCAAGCTGTACCTTAAAATAAGTTTCAATTTTTCAGTCCTACCTCCTTTACTGGAGAGCTCTTCCACAGTCACACTGTTTTAGCACAAATTATGTAATTTCCAGGCAAGTCTTTACCTGTCTAATTGACTTCTCTTTCCACGTGTGTCAAATGTTCTCCCTAAGAGGTGGTTTTCCTTCTCGGCCTTGAATTTGCTCAGCTAAATGAACCGAGTCTACTGAAGACAGGCCCTTCATACCTTTGTTCTTACTGCTGCATTGTCCCATTCCCAATGTCTTTTTTTGAAAGAAAGCAACCAGAATTGCAGAAAATATTCCAGATGAGATACCACCAATGCCTGGTACAATATGTTACCATTTTCCTGTCTCGGCTGGATATTCCTCACTGGTTATATCCTGGGGTCATATCTGACTTTTTTGCCACCATCTCAGAGTAATGATTTACTAATTCTCCAGGCATCTCTCATCTTCCTCCATCTAAAGCTGATTCGCATCCAGCTTGCAGCAGAAAATCCTGTTTGTTGCTAAGTAACTTTTGTTCTGTTGAATTTGTATCTTAGGCTTTCTGCTATTAAATTTCAGCCCATTTGCTATTCAAGGTATTCCATTGTTCCTATATAACACACCAAGCCCTCAGTTTCGATAATGTCTCTGAACTTTGTGTAATCAGTAGATGCCAACAGGGCACTCTCAGCTTTTGTGCCACGACCTCTACAGAGAATATGAAGTAGAGGTGGGTTTCTTGGATAGCATAAGCTTTCTCCACCCAGGGTTTTCCATACAAACCTTACACGCCTAACAAAACTTATTTTGGGTTACAACTTCTCCAGTTTAACTAATAATTTCCCAGATTGCATTGTATTGAGCAACTGGTTGTAGTTCAGATAGGATAGTTCAATTGTTTTTATCTTGCCTGCTAAATGTGTCCTCCAAAAAAATTTCACAGGTCAGATTGTGCCAGGCTATTTCTGGAAAACCATGTGGTATTTCCTCTAGCACGTCTTATTTAGCTACTTCTTTCCGTTTACACTTTTTTCTAAAGCCATGCTTCTTACTTGAGATCATATTAATGGGAAGGGGGATAACAAATAAATAAAGAAATCCCCACAAATCTCAATTTTGGAAAAAATAATGTGTAGCACATGAATACATGTTCATATGTAACACACTGGTGATGGGTTTTCAAATTCCCATTGCCCCAGTTAGAGGCAGGCTAGGAGTAATCTGACCCTTAAATAAATATGAAGGTTTTCTAGATGGTTAAGGAGCCTCAGATATAGCATTATAGAAATACAAACATATTTTTAATAAAGTATTCCAGAGCCGTTGTTTTTATATCAAACAGAAATTTAAATCTTCACTATTGAGTAAAGAAAGGCTGTTCTCTTTTCACCAGTCAAACAAGTCATGGATCTCCTTGAAGACCACAAGCTTTGTGATGCTGCTCAGTATCTGATTGTTCTGGAGAAGAGCCTGTCTACCAAAAGTGAGGAGGGAGTGAGCATCAGCCAGCAAGATGTCGAGTCCATCTACGAAGTTCTGAAGCACAAAGTCTTCAGCGTCTTGAAAGACTCCGTACTGCTGGCGAAAACAAACCCAGAACTGCTGCAGCAGGCAGTAGAGGCACTGAAAGAGCAGGAGAAAGAAGATCAGAACTACCTGTCAGAGAGTCCACCTGACCAAAACATGCAGTTTAGACCTAGAAAATGGAAAGAGCTTTGGATGGCTACAGTAAAGGAGTCGGTAGAGACTCGAATGAAAGACACAAGCCGTACTCCTAGATCTGAGAACCTCTCTGCAGTTGGCCAGAACCTCCTGCACATGGGGAAGACAATGAAAGAAGATTTGACAGTAGTTGTAAAGTACATTAAACAGCTTTATCCTCCTGAGTTTAATGTCTTCAGCACATATGCAGAACTCTACCACAATTATTTTGCATCCCAAGCGAATCAAGCTGCTGAGTGTCACCTGGAAGACAAGGATATTTACCTCCTCCTGTCATGGGTGCACAACATCTATCCAAAGTAAGTGAGGCTTTTACAGATGCTTATTCCCGGGGATTGACACAGATTCTCTGGCTGCAAACCAGACATTTGCTTGATTTATATATCAGTATCACTGCCATGCAGTCTGGTACCTGGTTAGGTTTTGGTGTCACTGGTATCATGCTGCTGTAACCAGCTGGCCAGGATGGTTAGGGCTTCACTTATGGGTTAAATTGGACAGGTTCATTGCCCTGATCTCTGTTCCAGTTGCAGACCTGAACTCACTCTTGGAAAATTTGGAAATTTCAGCCCTCTGGACCAGAGCGAAGGCAATAAATACAACAACCTGAAATGCAATTAACCTGGGCATGGAGGATGTTGCTTAGGTGTTACCCACAGTTGTGCTGGCCTCTGGGTTAGGAGACCAAAGGGTGAGCCCCTGTGAGAGGACATCATCAGCCAAGGGTCGCATTTCACCCTCACAAGCCCTATATATGCTATAGAACTGGAAATATTCCTAGTTGTGGTTTATAGTACTGGATGGGGAATCCAGGGCTCTCATTTCTTAGGTGAAAACCAGTAAATACACCAGCAGTGTTTCTTCTGCTGTTCTAAAGCCATTCAACCTTCACCTCCACTTTTTCCTTCTCGTGTTTCTCTTGACAGAGTATAATGAGTCAGTGTTGATTCTGGAAGTCTTCCAGAGCCAGTGCTGTGCTCTGGGTCAGGATATTCAAGCCTGAACCAGCATGTGTTTGGAGATCAGTAGCTGGAGGTGCAGGGCTGAGCCAGAGCAGCACAGCCCGGCACCAGGGGTCTTGTTGGCCAGGAGCAGCTGTTTTGCAGGGTCTTCCCAGAGGACAGGTCCAGGTGTCTGCTCAGGGACCACGTCTCTCGGGAGCGAAGGGAACAGCAAGGAGGAGGAGGGTTGCAGCACAACAGCTTCCAGCATCATATCAGAAACAGCCCGCATTCTGGGGGTTCTCTGGGGTTGCTCAGTGTCCCACCCTCAGAGGTCCCACCCCTGGCACACCTTCAGCTCCTCCAAGTCCTGCCTGGGCTAAAGACAATGTACATTTCCATCTGTTTTTTCACTTATATCCTCGAAAAGTGTTAGTGATTTGCATCGGCAGCTGTCTTGAATTACATTGCCCTTGGAAAATGTGATTGTTTGGCTTTTTCGTTCCAGAGATATGAGAAAAGATCAGGCTCTAGCAGAGGAGTTGGAAAAAGTTAAGCTTGGAAGCCTTTTGCCATCAAGTCTGAGCAAAAAGCTTGAAAAGAAATACCTTGACAGCGAAGAGGTAAGAACCCCTTCGGTCCCTTCTCTTCCCTTTGCTGCTCCTGTGAGACTCCTCGGAGGAGCTCTGACTTGTCCTGTGTGCACACACTTCTTGGCTGTGAGTCACACACCCGTCCCGAGAGCAGCAGAAGCAAGAGTGCTTTTGTTTCTTTTGAGGGGACAGGTCAGCTTTCCCTTAGATGGGATTTGCAGAGCAAACTTCTGGTTAGCTCAGCCTTCTGCCCTGGGAGCCGTCAGAAAAGAACTGCTCTGTTCTTCCAAACTGTGTGCTAGGGAGGTGGGGGAAAAAAAAAAAAACAAGGACAATTCCTTATGGGTAAAATCCCAGTCGTCTGTTGCACCCCTGGAGGGATTTATGCTCCCTCTGGCAGGCGATGGATTCAGAATGACTTCTGGGCTGTGCAGCAGTACCAGACCTAGGGTGGAAGACCTAGGGTGAACCTAGGGTGAGCAAAAGCTTGTGGCTCTGCTCTTGAAAAGCCTGTCTCTTTGATGGAGGATCGCCTGCACTGCAGAAAATAACATTTGCTCTGGTTTTTGGATCACTCTTGCCTTAATGGAAACAAAAAGCAACTTTTACAGTACTCCCATAGCTTAGTGCTTTTTGGCACGTTGGGCTGGAATTCCCGGAAAAGGAGAGGACAAATTCCAGGTTTAGCTGTAGCCCGTGATGGTTTGCAGATGGGGGAGGCGGGTGCGAGGGCTGAAAAGCTCACGAGAAAGGCCCTGGGTGGTGGGAGACGGATGCCAGCCACCGTGGAGAGACCATTTCAAAAGCCTGGCTGTGCGGCGTTGCGCACAAGAGGGGTCGGAGGAGAGGAAAAACCTGAGAACACCTTGTTTTCACTCGCGGGTGCTCCTCAGACGTCAGAAGCGCGCGTGAAAAGGGATTGCAAAACCAGCCCCCGGGGTAGCACTGAGGCAGGCAACGCGTGGCTGGGGGAATTTGGGCTCCGGCAGGGCGTAGGTGGCTGCCACCTTCTCACCCGCCGCTCCTCTCCCTGCCCTCGGGATCACCGCTGACGCAGCGGGGCGGTGGGAAGGGAGGTAGAGATCTTCATCTTCACCCCAACCCTGAATGATTCACCTCGCTGAGGCATAGAACCCTGTGGCGAGGGAGTTGTCCTTGCTGCCCTGAAGCGGCGGCCGAGGCGCCTCCTAACAAAGAGCCTTTATTTCTCAGGCAGAACCAGGGAAAAAGTCTGCTCAGCCAGGCTGGTGGTGGGTGGGCAAGTAAAACCTGAATGAGGCAAGGAGCTGCCGCATCCACTTGGTGGTAAATGCTGTTTTTCTTCCTTCCCTAAAGGCGACTGTCAAAAATTCGCTGAGCAAATGTTTATCTAAAGAAATCCAAAGATGGAAAGAAGACCAAGAACCAGAGAAACTAAATGGACATTTTCAGAGCGAGCTACTAGCAATAATTGTTATCCAGGTAATACAGATATATATTAAAAATAAACAGTTGCATCCTGCCCATATTTCATAGAATCATCTGGGTTGGAAAAGACCCTCGGGATCATCGAGTCCAACCATCTACCCTACTCTACAAAGTTCTCCCCTACACCATATCCCCCAACACCACATCTAAGCGACTCTTAAACTCATCCAAGGATGGTGACTCAACCACCTCCCTGGGCAGCCTATTCCAATGCCTGACTACTCTTTCTGTAAAGAATCCCAATAAAGAATATTTGGGATAAGGCTAAGTATAGTCAGTTCACGAAAGCAAAAGGCCAAGTGGCTTGTGTAGGGCAGTAACAGAGATGGGTGGTGTGGGGAGCCCTGACGTATGGTCTGTCACGGGCTACTGTCTGCTGGAGAAAAAGTCCTCTATCAGCAAAACGAGCAGGAAATCTGCCTTAGTTTCTCCCCATGTATTTTATTGTGCACCCCCAGCCGAAGCCAAGCCGTTAGGTGCTGGATGATGTAGCAGCAGAGAGAGGAGAGATAGGTTTAGCCGAGTGAGGAAACAGCATGGTGGTTGCTGCTGGGGACCCTCTCTCTCCTCTGGCAGCAGAGGATTAGTAGAGTTTACTTATAAAAAATAAACCCTTCATGTATTGAGGGGGTCCTGCTTAAATTGGGCTTTTTTAATGCAATCGTATGATAATCAGCAAAAAATCAGAAGAACCCAAGCGTCGCTTCCCCTACATCCTCGGCTAATTTAAAGGCTTTCTTCAATACTGCTTTCCTCTTCACCTCTCTTCCCATTTGACCATGGAGTGCAAAATTCCCAAATGGATGCAGCTGCTGTGCACAGCGCCTGGCTCAGTCCCAGGGGAGGAGGCAGGACAGCTGGGTGCAGCTGCCGCACTGAGGGCTCCGTAGACTCTTTAACCAGCAAACCCGGCCTTTTTTTGGCATTTAAAAAAACCATCTCTTTTGTTTATTAGAGCATCTACGGCGGCCAGGAGCGAGCCAAGGCCATCAGCACGGCGGTGGGCGAGGAGCTGTCGCGTCGGCTGTGGAAGGAGCTGCCTGCCTTCCTGAGAAGGTGCTGTAAGGCAGGGCTGGGGGGGGGTCAGCAGGGCTGGCAGAGCCCCCCCAGGCACCCACTCACCCACTTCTCCTCTTCCCGTCTCCCCTCCAGCTACAGGGATGCTTTCGAAGACTTCAAGGAGAAAAGCAAGAAGCACAGATACTACAAGCCTATACTGATTGCCAACGTTAACAACTGCTGGAATTTTCGGTAAGTGCCCAGCAGAAAAGGCTTTGCTCTTTCCTCTGCAGGAAGGATAATGTGATAGAGGGGGGGTACTCCAGAGCGGGCAGAGGAAGGTCCACCCGCCTGCAGAGGAAGGTTTGGAGACCTCTGAATTTCTCTCTGTATATCTCTTCCGCAGACAGATTATTCTGACTTTGTCAATATTTCCTTGCAGAGACTATGTAGAGAAAAACATGGCAGAAAAGGACGACAATAAAGCCAGTATCCTCAGCATTCTCGGGGACATTGAAAACAGCGGCTTTGACGTGCTGCTTCAACCGCTCTTTGCGCAGCTGAAGGTACCGTATCTGCATCCCTCAGCCTCCTGCCCCACGGCTCAGCCTCCTGCCCCACGGCTCAGCCTCCTGCCCCACGGCTCAGCCTCCCGCCCCACGGCTCAGCCTCCCGCCCCACGGCTCAGCCTGTGCCGGGCATGTTCTCCTGCCCTGCTCTCGGTTGCCCAAATCTCTGATTCAAGAGAGACAGGGAACTACTGGAGAGAGTCCAACGTAGGGCAACAAAGACGATTAAGGGATTGGAGCACCTCCCTTCTGAGGAAAGGCTCAAAGAGCTGGGGCTCTTTAGCCTGGAGAAGAGAAGGCTGAAGGGAGACCTTACCTACGTTTATAAGTATCTAAAGGGTGGGTTAAAGGGTGATGGAGCCGGACTCTTTTCAGTGGTTTCCAGTGACAGGACAAGGGGCAACAGCCATAAGCTGGAACATAGGAAGTTCCATTCAAATACGAGGAAAAACTTCTTTACATTGAGGGTGCCAGAGCCCTGGAACAGGCTGCCCAGGGAGGTTGTGGAGTCTCCTTCTCTGGAGATTTTCAAGACCCACCTGGATGCAGTCCTGAGTGATGTGCTCTGGGCAATCCTGCTTTCGCAGGGGAGTTGGACTAGATGATCTCTAGAGGTCCCTCCCAACTTTGACAATTCCATGATTCCATATTCCATGAAACGGAGCAAAGTTCAGAAGGGCTGTGGGGCAGGTCAGGTCACCTCTCAGCATCGCTTAGAAACCTCTGGATCACTTCTGCTTGAGCTGGTCCTCAAGTCTGCAGGCGAAACAGGTGCAGCTACCTAGGCATGACTGTGCCCATGAACATAAAATATGCCAATCACATCTAAGATAACTGTGGTCGAAGGGAGAGCCTCAACCTGCAAGTGTTTACACTCCAAACTGTAGGGAGCAATCACAAATGACATGAACTGCAATTATGCAGCTTTTGGCTTCTTCATAAAGGTGGCCTGAAAGGCACTTCTGGTTTGTTTCTTTCTTTTTTTTTTTTTTTTTTTGGTATATATAACACAAGCTTTTTCAGTTAAGGAAGTGTGGTGGTGGGGAAGGTGTAGGAGTGAGAAATGTTCAGCCACAAGCTCTCCAGCTTTCTCTGTCGGGCCCTTTGGAAGGCATCTGACAGAGCAGGAAGAAGCTCTCTTTTCATTTTCGTCTTTATTTACTGTGGCCAAGAAAAACTGTGAAAGCTTCTCAGAATGATTCCTTTTCTTTCCCTGGTAGTGCCTTAATTCTCTAATCAGACAAGATGGTGTGGACAAAACATTAAAAATGTAGAAATAAAATAGAAAAAAAGCATCTCCAGTATGAGCCTTTCGAGGCCTCAGTCTTCTTCATCATGAGGAACCAAGAAGGGGGCACAAACGCAATACAGCCCCCTCTTCCCCTGCCCCTGTAAGTCATTGTCACACATCCCTGCACAAAACTGCACACCTCGTTGTCGCTATGTAGGATACTGTACATATAGAAAGTTAAATACACGTGTGCACAGAATTTGTTGCGAGGGAACTAAGCCCATTTTCCTGTTTTTTCAGCCCATTTATAAGAAGTTTACAGAAAATAAGTGGGACTCCAGCAATGAAACTATGAACGAGATCATTAAAACCACCAGCAAACATGTTTCAGAATTCCGGACCCTGAAGGACCCTTTCTACCAAGTAAGTCAAAGAGACGTATCAGAGGGGTTCTGGGATGCTGAGGCTGTGTTGTCAGCTCTGACCCTCTGCAACTCGAGTTGCCCTGACCCACAGTAAGCTGACGAGCTGGCCTGGCATCGGGGAGCCCCCTCGGGCAGGATTTCCATCAGCGTGTGGTTTAGATCAGCCGTTATGGATCTTCCTCTTCTCCAGCAGAAGAAAACTCCTGTAGCTCTGCTGCAGTCTTCGCAGAGAAAACCTCCCTTGCTGGAGAGAAAGTGCTCTAGGGATCGCCCAACATATGGCTTTATTTGTGTATGGGTTTGGATCAGCAGCCTTGAAACAGGGATGCAGTGGCACATTTGTGTCTCGTGGCTCCTTTGGTTGCCCTAAGGACTGGAGGAGACGGATGCAACTGGGACAAATCCCAGATAACTGAGCCACAACCACATTTTCAGTGGTGCTGGAGTATATATGAAACATTGCCATATAAAAAAAAAATCTTTTATTTCCTGCCTTTGTCTTTTGAGTAGCTGAAACAAAATTATTATGTTTGTGTATTAGAGAGAGGAACAGGAGGAGCAGAGTGAATTCCTGTTTCTCTGAAATACTGCTGCTTCTTCTCTGAAACACATTACATCTTTCCTATGCCTTCAACTCTTCCCAGAAGGAAAACACATTCGGAAATTCCCACAGCTCGTTAGTTTGAGTACAAAGAAGTTCTCGGCATCTAGGATGTAGCGTAACGGGACATGGGGGGGTTGGTTGCCAACCCAGCACTGCTCCCCGTGTGCGAGCAGCAGCAGGCATTTGGTGGGGCATGTTTTACAACACCCAAAATGTTTTTGTCCTCCATCCACACGCACGGTTCGTTTTGTCCCCCAGCAAAAGACAGATGGATGACTCCCCCTCTCCCTCCCAACAGGCTATCGTCGAGAAGATCCACGCGCATCTGGTTAAAGAGTACATCGTGAGGCTGCTGAAGAAGAAAGTCAGCCTGAAAACTCCAGCACAACAGCAAAACCTGGCCCAAAGCGTCTCCAAGAATGCTGCTGACCTGGAAGCCTTCTGCACCAGCAATGTACGTGAGTGCTCGCTGCATCTACAACAGCACAGGGCAGGCTGAAAAACAGGAAAATACATTTTTGGGGGCCTCTCATTAACCTTTCCAACTCAGCTTAATTTCCTGGAAGGCAGAATCTTAGGCAGAAAGAGGTCTCCAAGTGCCCGCAGGGAGGAAGGCTCCCCTGCCACCAGTCTGCCCTCCCCCGGGTGGAGAGACATGATTTCATCCTCCTTTGTCCTGTAGGATGTGGTTTTCCTTCGAAGATTTATATTTATAGGGTCAGAAGATTTAGCTAAATACTGCACTGCTCTGGTTTCAGTACAACTTGTGTGGAGTCTGGGTTTGACCCTTCCCCCTCGCCCTTGATTTCCCTCACTCTGCTGCTTTTAGCTCAGGCAGGGGCTGGAAATGGTCTCTGGTACACAATGTTTTCCTCCACCAGAGACCCTCGCGTTTTCCGCATGGCTGGAACACCCCTACCTGTCCTCTGAGATCCCCTCCCTCCTTTCCCATCTCTAAATTTGCCTGCAAAATAGCTTAGCCAAGCCCTGTCCTCCACCACCCCTCCGTGTACCTTTGACTGGAGAAGGAACAAGCCCCAGCATCGCTTGGTGCGGGCAGGAGGTCAGGCAGCTAGCACCTTGGGATATCCTACGGCCAAAAAACAGGTCCAGTTGGGCAAGGAGAGGATGTGGGCAATGCCTGGAGATGCTAAAGGCAGGGTTGTGTACAGAGCTGGGGGAGAGCAGCACGTTGCTTTGCCCATCAGACCTCGTACACCCACCGGGCAGCGTAGAAACCCAAGGGAAGGAAAACGTCATGGGAGGGAAGAGCAGGGAGAGTCTGAGGAGGTGGGTGCAGAAACCTCAGCCTTATGGCACATCCTACAGCCCTTGTGTAAGAGGATTAAAAACCACCACAAAACTAAGCCAATTTTTCCAAGACTGGCCCGGGCTAGAAACACCACCAAAAACAATGAGGCACTTAAAATCGCTGCCGTGTCCCTCCCCATCACCAGGAAACAGCCTGGGGAGTCAGCTCGGGGTGAAACACAGCTCCTGGGCTGGGCAGAGGTTTGCACCTCCACGCTGCCCCGCTGACCGCTCTCTCTTCTGGCAGGGGTCTAAAGCCACCTGGCTGAATTCGGCGCTCCCCAAACTGGCTGAAATTATCCGGCTTCAGGATTTAGGTGCCATTAAAATTGAAGTTGCGACGTTCGCCACCACGTACCCAGATATCCGGTAAGAGACACTGAAACAGATTTGCAAATCCCCGTACGGGATTTTAATTAAGTCAGGAAATAATCAAATATGAGTATGGGTGAGGTCTATATAGCCTGAGTCTATGAAAGTGGGTGGGGGGTGCCTGCCAGGGTATGGCTGTCCCAGTGCCATCAGACAAGAAAATAAACTATTTTAAAAGGCCTGTTTATATATATCAAATTCTGGTTTGATTTTTCTCCTTTGCCTTGGGGCCACAAAGATGCTCAGAGGGCTGGAGCACCTCTCCTATGAAGACAGGCTGAGAGAGTTGGGGTTGTTCAGCCTGGAGAAGAGAAGGCTCCAGGGAGACCTTATAGCAGCCTTTAGTATCTGAAGGAGGTCCTGCAAGAAAGCTGGAGAGGGACTTTTTACAAGGGCTTGTAGTGATAGGACAAGGGGTAATGGCTTCAGACTGGAAGAGGGGAGATTTAGATTAGATACCAGAAGGAAATTTTTCACTATGAGGGTGGTGAGACACTGGAACAGGTTGCCCAGAGAAGCTGTGGATGCCCCATCCCTGGAGGTGTTCAAGGCCAGGCTGGATGGGGCTTTGAGCAACCTGGTCTGGTGGGAGGTGTCCCTGCCCAGGGCAGGGAGGTTGGAACTTGATAATCTTTAAGGTCCCTTCTAACCTGAATCATTCTATGATTCTGATTCCCTACCCTACCCCAAGCCTCCCAGGGAAGTGTTGGGTCCTGTGTAGGGTCACCAGCTGCTGTGTGATGTCCACCAGGGACCTTAGTGCCGCCACAGGATGGGGGCCACATCCTGGCACAAGGACCCAGCAGTGGAGATCTGCAGGAGGAGGTAACACCTGCCCATTTCTTTTCCACAGCAAAAGGCACCTGGAAGCGTTCCTGCACATCAAAGCCAATTTGTCACGTGGGGAACTCAAAAGCATCCTGGGCTACTTGGCAGACAGCACAGCATCCACACCACCCGGGGCCCCGCTCTTCTCCAACATAAACGTGTCCTAGGCCAATGCACCCCTTGGCACCCACCTTGTGCCGGACTGTGGGCTAAGCCGGGGTGGAGACCACCCCCTGGAGCGATGCACAGCACACACTGCCACCTTTTCCTACGGAAAGTACTTTGTCCTCATCCAGTGCCCAGCATCTCTATGGGAATCACCATCATCTGTGCCCAGACAGGAAAAGGGGGCACCCATGGGAGGAGCAGTGCTTGCGAGGACCAGGGTTGATCCTCACAGCAGCAAGGTCTCTTTGGTGCCACCACGTTCTCTGCCTGGACACTGCCCTGGTGCTCTGATCTCCATCTACCTCACAGGGTGCTGTGAAGGCCATGTCACTGACTCCCCAGCTAGCCCAGACCGAGCAGTCACCTCCTATGTAGCTTTCTGTCTTCTAAGGAAATGGAGGAAACCAAAAACTGGAGCCAAAATTTAGAGATGTGGGAAAAGTCCCATGGGAGCATGCTTGCCACCTCGTCTGCCTTCCTCTGAGACAGGTGGGGGGGGCACCAGGTTTTGGGTCAGGAAGAGGTGTTTCTCAGCCGTGGCAGGACTCCTGCCATCCCTCCACACTGCAGCACCCCCAGATCTGGAGCTTGGAGTGGCCCCGGCTGCACTCTTTGCCCCATGTAGCAGCGTTGCCCAGGGGTATTGGGGTTTCCAAACTGGCCCTGGGGAGCCCTGACTGTCCCCACAGAAGTGGTCCAGCTGGGCCAGCGTGTGCTTCCTTCACCTCCATGAGGTGGGAGCGACCAACCACCCCAGCAGCCACCGGTCACTGCGGTGACCCCATCCAGTGCCTCTGCGCTGGAGTGGCACCCTGCTAGCAGAGGGCTAGGGGCAAACCACCTATTGCAAAGGATGATGTATCTATCAAGGAGAGGACTTTTCCAGACCCCACTAACATCATAGGCTTTGAACGGGTGGTGGAACTGGTCTCAAATGCCACTATAACGTATGGAGCATCCTGCGTCCACCACCGTTTGCTTGCTCCCTCTTTCCCCTCCTGCTGCGAGGTAGAGATGATGTGGAAACACAAATGGGTCTGTTGTGAAACTACGTTTTGTTTGCCAGCCCGGTTTTTTGGGAAGCGAATCGCTTGCCAAACCGCCAGTGTGTTTTAGCTGAAGACCTTTCCCTTCTGTTTTAATCCGTTTCAACTCCCGTGTCAGGCTGCAGAAAGTCGTCCCGGAAGGAAGACACATAATGACTGTGCAAATCCTGTAATGTATTTATATGCGTATGCAGTATACCATGGGTGTATTTTTGCATCCAGTTTTATTTTTTTCTCAGTTAAGAGATATTCATTTGCAATGTTTATATTTAAACAGTATTCAAATATGCTAGAAAAGTGACTCATTTATCCTGTCTCTGGCTGTTGTTTACTGCGCTGCCGCTGTATGTAGTCCTACCTACACCTTCAAAGGGCCAATTCTTCCACCCCTCCCAGCCTGCTTTGGTGAGTGTCACCCACTGGTTTCAGGCAGGGAGGGTCTTGCTGGACTACAGACAAGCTGGAAAAGCAGAGGCACCCTCTGTTTGTGCCACGTGTGGGTGCCGTAGCCTGTTTTCCCTTGCTCTCTGGAGCAAGGACTGTCGTGTGCACTGTGTTTGTGGTACCTGGTGTAACAAGGTCCAGAACGTCAGCTGCTAAGTGTTACCACGGTCTCGGTGTTGAATAATAAAAAGATATATATTTGACATAACATCTCGGTCCTTACTGCTCTGGCATCCCCTTTCCTCCCTCTCTGTTGTCTCCTCCTGCTCATACAAGCCATAGCAGACACAGCCCACCAGAATTTGGCCCCAGGCAGCCCTGGGACGGATGCAGAAGGAATCCTCTGCTGACAGATTACGTGACAAAACTGTACGCTGGGTGAAAACCCTTGGTTTCAGTCTGCTGCCTGGCCACGGGTGGTGCAAAAACCTTCTCCTTCCATAAGCACACCTGCCCTCCCACAAAACTTCCTATGTACACATAGCTTAAAAACTTATTACCCGTTATTTCGACGCTTATCCCAGCTACAGTTTTAAAGCCAAATGCCGAAATGGCTTCTGACAGTGCAGAGCACTCATGACAACTGTCGCCTGTTGTGCAACATTTCCTTTCCCAATTAGTGAAAGGTCGTTTTGTTGCTATAAATAAGTGCATTTTGATTTAGAGATCTGTAAAGGGCCTACAGAAATGCATCATACAAGTGATTACGCTGATCTTTTAAAAAAAAAAAAAAAGATTCCAGCTAAGTAAGTGCTTAAAAGAAAATAGTGAATCTATTTATATATCATAATTAGGCTGGGTAGGAGAAAATGGTTTTCATACACATTTCATAAGCCATATGGAACTGCATTGTGCAATTCTTTTCATCCTCCTATAAAATCCCAGCTTTCAACTGTAATGAACCCAGGAAACCACTTTATCTTCCTGTATGACTCGGCATTTACAATGGCATTTATTTATATGTGGCATATTGCACACAGCCAGGTACTTCCAGGAGGTTGCACAAATGTCTTCTGATAACAGTGTTAGATTAATACTGATAAATGGCTCTCCTACAAACTAACTAAATATAATTTTCTGAGGCTGGATTTTCTTTATCGATCAGCTTCTGCTGATGTTGATGTCTGCCCCTCCTGGAAGGCAGAGCAGATAGCCAAGATGAAGAAAATAGAATCAGCTTTATAAAACAGTTGAGAAAGCTGGTTCCTGGGCACGGTTGCAGTGGCATTGCCAGCTCACCAAGGCAAGTGTCATCAGTGCCACCAGGATGTCAGCTACCACATTGGACCCAGACTGAGCTCACACATGCACACTCCTTGCTTCCTGCCCATCCACCCCACCAAGCACTTCCATCCTTTGGCATTAGACTGGCAATTGGCAGTGCAAAAGACACAGGGACGCAAAGCTCCAAAAGGGTGGACTGAGGCATTACTCACCTTCTCTGCTCCCACAGGAGCCATCTGCTGCACGCCAAGTCCCTGATGACACCTGGGGAACTTCTGCCCTTGCTGCGGGGGAAGCTGAAAGCAGCCAGAGAGCTCCTGGACTCCTCCCAGGTGTGAACATCATGGAAAAAAAAAAAAAGCAGAAACCTTCTGTTAGAGTCTGTTATTTTGGGGGTTCCAGACCTGGAAATGAAGAGTTAACAAACCAGAATGCCTGCAACGCTGCCCCTTTGAAGCTGGATCTTCTCACCAGGGTCCCCTGAGACATGACAGCACTGGAGTAAAGGCTGTAGGATTTACTGATGTGCTGATTTTAAGAGAGACAGACTAGACAAAAGTGCTTTAGTAATTGGGCCTTTCCGAATTCAGCCCGCATCTCCAGGTGGACAGTCCTGGCTGCATGGACACGCACAGTGACACGCAGGGGTGACAAGGTTCCTCACCTACTAATTGATGCAAAGCACCTGCAATTACATTTTCGCAATGGATGTGGCAGCAATTTTTGGAGTCCATTTACAAATCTTGTACTTAGTTAAGCCGGCGTGAACTTAATTAGGAGAAAACCTGGAAACTCCCAGACCAGTGGGAAGAGACCGTGGAGCCTGCAATGCACAGAGCATCCCAAAGGAAAGGCAGTCCTGCAATGAGCAGGGACAGCAGAGCCTTCTTCCTGGGGGGAATTAGGGCACACAGGTGGTGGGTCCTGCATCTTCCAGCACAGCTTCACTTGCTGCCCCATCACCTGCACAGCTTGGGTCAAAAGCCAGTGCTGGGGACCAAATGGGCAGGATTCAGCATCACTGAGGGTCGGGGAGGAAGGATAATTCAGGAGCAGGCCAGAGGTTGGTAAACGTGGGTGTGACTCCAGCAAAATCCTGCTCACGTAAAGCTTTGCCACGCTGTAGATTGAAAGCCATGGGAGTAATTGCTCCCTTCCTGCATGGCTTAAAAGAGGATGTGGCCACACCACCCACACTGATATCCTTGAAATAAAAATTAGCTCTTCTGTAGCCACAATAATAGGGATGGCAACTAATGCCAGGGGATTTCAGGTGCAACTTCACACTGCTGGGGAAGGAGGTGAATCTCACCTCCTGGGAGGAAACCAGAGGAAATGTGATGGAGAAGATGCACACGTTAGGCTGTTCAGGTGCACGTTAATGAAGAAAGGTTAATTGTGGTTTTTAAAGCAATATGAAGTTTCTAAGGCTACCAGGAAGTGAATGTTCCTACTGCTGGATACCATTTCCCCTTGCTACCCAGGGTTTTCCCTAGAAACCAGGATTAAAAAAAATCATTTTGAACTGACCAACTTGGAGGCTTCCCGACAAAACCATTTTTCATCTCTTCTCTGTGTCTTGCCCTCTCAGAGGTTTTCAGTTGCTTCTTTCACCTCTCCATAAATCTTAGATGTTCACCCCAGCTCCCCTCCAAACACTCCTCTCCAATTGTACCCTGGGCTGTGTTCTCCTAATCTTCCCACTCTTTATTCAGCAGATGGGATACACCAGGGCACATCATGTACCAGCACCCAGGAAGGCCATAGTTTGAGGAGGAGGAATTCATTGTTGTTTATCTAAGTAGTTTTCATCCAAATAGGACAGAGCACTTGAGCTATAATAACTTTCCTAATGGACTAATAAAAGACTTACCATTTAGCAGAAAAGCTGAGTTCTCAAAAGTACTCATTAATGTTGGAATGGCTGTGATGGGGAGAGATTAACTCTGAAAGGGAGGAGATTATAACAAACTCTCGGGTAGAACAATATTGGTCCTGGAGTCTTCAAGAGCTTTGGAGCCCAAAGGCTGGAGCCCTATTGCAAAGGCTGGAGGCCAACCCCCAAGTCCCATGGGCAAGAGCGGTGCAGCCTGAGAGCTAAACTGAGTATAGAGATTAGATAAAAAGCCAGGATAAATTTAACAGTGCTATGTCCTAGATAATGAGGGTTATTTCTGCTCTTTGGTACCATTGCAAGTCCCCTCTACTCTGCAACAAGGCCACAAGAAGTGGTGACAGCCATGTGAACTGTGGGGAAGGGACTGTCATCTTCTTGATCCTGCACAGCAGAACCCTTGTCTTTGGCAAGGTCCCACGTTTAACCTAAGTGGCATAACAGAGGTATTTCCAATGCCCCAAGAGAGGCATTCGACCCAACAGGACCCTAGGAGCCACCTGCTTGTGACAAGCTTGTGCAGATGCTCCTGGACCACACTGGCCTTGAGGTCCCTCGGTCAGGAAGCAGGTGTGAAAGGAACGTCATCTGCAGAGGCCACACTTCATTCAGAGGTGCCATTGCTGTCCTGCCTGGACATGGGTGGCTTGCAGAAAGCATCTGTGAGCTGTGTCCCTCACACAGCAGGAGCAGTAATCCAGATAACCTTTGCTGTATACCCTTAAGAGAAACACAGGAGGTGCCCTGGAGAAGCAAGGCTGCAGAAGTAGAGACTGAGAAGCTGAGAGAGCAGCCTCCAAGTACCTGTCATGCCTCTGGCTGTGCTCAAAAGTCTTTTGTTGGTCTTTGTTTAACTGTCCAGCTCAGCATCCCCTTCTGATATATTAAAATATCACGAAGACTAAAGTATTAGTGTGGAATGCGTGCACTGCCCAAGCTCCCATTTCTGTTTGATTTGATTTCTCTAAGAAGCCTCTCTCAGGGAGCTCAGATTGCATTTACTTGGGGAACATTTTGTCAGATCAGCACGTACAGCATGAAATCAATAGCATCTTTTGAAGAAAGACCAGATTCATTTGTCATCCAGAACAATCTCTTAAGCCAACTTTTCTTCGGTAGAAATCACAGTTAAGAAAAGAAAACGTTCCACCTTCCTTCCATCCACCTCAAAACCTCATCTTCTGTGTCCCCTATGGGCAAGGGGCAAAAGCCCATCTCTCCATGTAACACTATTTCTGTACCAAAAAAACTCTTTCTGTAGAAAATAACATTATGTCTATCCAGGCACGATGTTCTTCTTTCCAATGTGAGTTTCTGCTATCTCAGATGAACAACTCAGTACCACAAGCTTCAGTTTACTATTCAAAATTATACTAATTGCCCATTTTCATACATTTCAATATAGCTTGACTTGAAAAACAAATTTCTGCTTTCAGTAGCACATGAGCAATGTTTCCATGTTAATGGGCAAATTATCATTAAGAGAATCAACACAGAGCAGACTTCTGCAATCTGTTTACCCCTCTCTATGCACAGAAAAAAAAATCTTCATAAGGGTGCTTTCAAGACAGAAATGGAGGCAATATAATCTATAGGCTTTTGAGACCTAATACCTGGAGTATCAATGTAGACTTTGATCATTTCTTAGCCTAAGATTCCTGCATCACACATGCACACAGTGCCCCCACACAGATGCTACTACCATAACAACCACTTTTCTTACAGCTGCTCCGTACCCAGCCTTTTGCCCAGTTTCAGCCCTTCAAAGAACACTGTCTTCTGGAAATTCAACATTTTTCTCCACGGGAAGTGGCCAGATCAGGGTATTTCGTTTGGCAAACTCAAACCGTGAAATCTAGGATCCAAAAGCTGGTTATGCCAATGTGTGAAACCCCCTTCCTCTTCCCACGCTGTGCCACAGCCTGTGCTTAGGCAAGTCCCAGCGTGGGTTTTGGTCATTGTTCCTTCTGGTAACATTCTCTTCAAGAAAAACATCAGAAACTTCAGGCCATGCCAATTTTGACATATTATGAAAGAAATACAAATAATGTGCAGAGGTCTTCTCTGTCTTTTTCAGGTTTGTGAGCCGTCAAGACCCTCAGTGTTTCGGTCATGCAATTCCCACCTAATGTATGTCATTACAGTCTTACTCAGTTTCCAGTACTTGGGACTGACAATTTGGCAATCCTGAAATTCTGAATTCCCTGAATTCTGAAGCTTTTGGTAGACAGGGACAAATATATGCAGGGCATGTCCAGAAGGGCAAGGGTGGGCATCAGCCCCCAGAGGCTGATGTAACTGGTCTTGGGACCCTGTTAGGAGCTACCTCCAGTCGCTCTGTGTGGATGCTTCATCTGTGTGTCACCAGCACCCACCTCAGGGCAGCCTGTGAGGTCTAGTGAAGGTGTTTCTCCCTGGGATGGGCTGAGAAGTCACCCAGGGGCCCTGTCACCCCTCCCAGCAGCAAAGAGCTGTTTGTTGGACAGTCATTGCAGGAGGGGGATCCCTGCTGACGTATATAAGGGTGGGAAACAACTGATGCTGCAATGAAGTGATCGCCTGTCTCCTGGATAAGGAGAGAACAGGAAGAGTTCCCAGGAGGAAGATGGCACCTGCCGGGATGTCCTGGGATGAGGTCAGAGGAGGATGGTTGGGCTGTGGGAGGGGAGGCTGATCTGACACCAGCACCAGAAAAGAGGACACAGAGCTGGTCTCTGAGCAAAGCTCTTTAAATACCACCTCTGTCAGAGGCTTCCCACGTGCACAAGCCAGAGCGCAGGAGTGGGAAGAGGTGGGGAGCCTTGCTGGTGTCGCATCAGTGCAAGCGGCAATGCTTACACATCTTTCATGTCTCCATTTGCACCTCATGAGCATTTGCGGTGGTGTTCTCAGGTGGATGGACAAATTATGAACACCAGGCTGTTCTGGTGCTCTTACTTTAACCTGGCTTGGGGGACTGCAGCGTGAGGCCACTGGGTAGCAACGGGCTGACCCACCAGACCATGGCATTCCTCCTCCAAAGACATGGCAAACCCACAACCAGGGCCGAAGCACCGCAACACAGTGCCCCAGCTCCCCCAAATACTCCTAGACATGGGCATGACACGTGAGGGCAGCAAAGGTATCTCCTGTGGGCCTCAAGGACTCTCTGGTACACAGCCCGAGTCAAGGACAAGTGGCCAGACACAGGCAGAGCCACAGGAAGAACACCACAGCTGCAACTGAAAGCCAGAGAGACACAGCCTTCAAGGTCAGATGATGGCCAGCTTAGGACGCATGGCTCTATATTCGGCAGTGACGCAATTAGCGAGAAGTAAATACTCGTTTTCCTACGACCTGTAGGCAGGGCAACCGTCGCCAGAGGTAACATGAGGACCGTCAGTGACAGATGATACGTTGCCCAGGTTCAGACCATCTGACTCTCCTGTGTTTCTGCGTGGTCAACAGTTTGTAATGCAGTTTCACTTCTCTTGGAAAAAAAACAAGCAGAGAATGGATTATTTCCCTCCCGTGTGCCTGGAAACGGCGTGGTATTTCCACAACCTGAGGCAGAGGGTTCCTCTCCCAGCCAGGATTTCTTTGTCAATCCGCAAAGCTTTGGTGCTGTCAGCCACAGCTGTGCTGCACGCAGAAGCCAGTTGGAGACCAAAATGCTTTCAAGGGTGAAGTTTCAGGCGGCAGCGTGTGCAGAGCCAAAATTTAGCTAAACAGCAGGAGGAACCTGGAGGAGAAAGAACCCTACCCTGGCCTCTGCTGCCTCTCAGCCACAGGAACCACAGCCCAGCAGATACACCTCCACCAGTCTGTAAGCAACCAGCCCTGCAAACAACAGCACCTTCTCCTAAACTCAACCCTGCCTCCAGCCACAGCTTCCAGAAAACAGAGGCCCCTCTTGGGCTGTTTGGCCAGAGGTCTTTCCTAGCCCCCTCTCCCCGTGTCAAGGCATTTTCTTTATGGCAGAGGGGTGTGTTGCTCAGCATGTCTTCTCTCCCGTCATTGCCTGTCCTTCATCCAGCTGAATTCAAGTAATGTCAATTAATGAAGGTCATCAAGCACCGCTAATCGTCTCTTACAGCCAGACCAAAATGTCAAAACAGTGCACATTCTGCCCATCAAGAAGGAAAGGGAGGTGATTGCAGAGAGTTCACGTGGATTGCACAACGCTGGAGCCATAGGACAGAAGTGCCCCTGACCTAGACCAAGCCAGAAATACACTGATCTGTGTCTGCTGGGTTCTGCTCCCAGAGGGCATTGATCCTGCTCCAGCAGCTCTGCTGGCCACCGGCCACGTGCAACACCAGCTGATGGGGTGGTGATCAGCCACCTCCATCCCCACACCCCCCTGACGGATGCTGTTACCTCACTTACCCCTGCCAACAGCCCACCTAAGCCAGGGGAGAAAGGAAACCTGGGGACAGTGTGGGGAGGGGGCTGTGAGGAGTTCAGAGGGCATCCTGCCAAGGTCTGGGGTGAAGATCGTGGCCTCACTGCAAAAAGAAGTGTGCACCAAGGTGCCTCCTGAAGCTAGGTATCATGGACACGTGGTGTCGTTCTCTGAGGGGACCTGGTAACTCTGGAAAGCAGATTGGTCTTTCTCACCCATCACATGGAGGAGACAGGTAATTTATCAGCAGCGTGCAGCCTTCAGAGTCCCAGATGTGGCTGCTCAGCTGTGACAAGGCAGAAACCTCTGCGGTCTTACCCCAGGTAGCAACTTTGGCTAAAAAAATGCTCCTCCCAGGAGCTACCCGGAGAGATGGCTGTGGACAAACAGAGGGCAGAGGCGTGCAGGGACCCCACGGCGGCTGAGCATCCATCCATCAGACCAGCAGCTGGGCAAGTGCTGCCCTCAGTCTCCCTCCAGGCCCCCACCAGGACCGTGGGGGCCGTGTTTACTCTGCAGAGAAGCGAGACAGATGGCGGTTTCACCACCCCAGGAACGCACATACCCTACGAGTCCTCGCTCTCCTGTTTCCTCTGCCCTCCGCTCTCTCACTTTCCTCCCCTGTCCAACGTGTGCTTTAGCCCATAACTCTTTGGGGAAGAGGCTCTCGTGTGTGAGGCTGGCTTCCTGCCCAGCCAAACCTGCTTTTCAAATATAAGTGGAGCTGTCAAGCATCTCCGGCAGAGCACACAGATTTCACCGTGCCCCGGTCCAGCTGATGCAGACACAATGTGCCTCCACCGGGGCAGCCCACACCAAGCAAAAAAAAAAAATAAAAGCGAGGACATCAGGCATTATTTTTATTGGCTTTCCTCCACACAGTTGAATTGTGCTTGCTCCGCTTTGGTTTGTTTGCTTTAATTTATCTCTCATTACAGGAAAGCATTGGCAAGGTAACTTTGAGCAATCTCAAGTCTCATTAAGTTAACAATGGCTGGGAGAAATCAAAACAGCCTGTATAGTTCAGTCAAAAATCTTTAGGTTGGGTTAATATAATACAGTCCACATTGCTTACACCTGCACTCAGTTTTAAACACAGAAATGATTTTGAGTCCTTTGTTTCTGCGTAGATTTAAGAGTGTAGATAAGCTGGACGGGGCTGGGTTGAACAGCCTTTGCTGCAGCACGTTGCCTGCTTTACGTTCCAGTGCAAAGCACCTGCCTGCCACCACTGCAACGTGCTTCAGTTCTCAATATCAACCAACTCAAGCCAACCCAAGAAATTCTTAAGGAAGCTGACTGCGCTTTTTTTTCACACCAGATGCGCAGCAAAAACCCTGCAGAACTCGCTCAACCCACACTTCTGTTTCACTGGGGGAAGAGGTATTTGGCCTTGTTCCTCCTTGGAACAGCCATCTATTTAGATGGCCCCTTGTGCCCAGGGTCACAGCCCAGCGCTGAGTATTTATGCTCTCTGTGTTCCAGGGAAAAGAGCTGTGCTGCGTTTTACAGCCCGGTGCTGAGTATTTATTCTTTGTGCGTGCCAGGGAAAAGAGCTGTGCTGGATGTTACAGACCAGAAGATGAAATACAGATGTGACCGGTCTTCAGACAGATGTGGTGAGCTTGCAGCAGGACACAGACTTGAGCCCAGGCTCAAAGGTCCCCGTGCACCCTTCGGCCACCAGACCAGCTTTGATTTTCAATCGGGCTGAGGCAGTGAGTTTGAAAGTGGAGGAGTTTCCTGCCATCCTCCCTTCTGGCATCTATTAAGCAATACTTAGGGTGCTGGAATGCAAAACATGCCAGAAGAAGAAGCAAGACGTGGCTCTGGAAGTGCCTCAGTGAGCGTGAGGAATGGACACTTCACGAATAATATAAACTCATTAAATCACATTCTACATTTATAGCTTCAGTTGTATCAGACCATAGTCATCAACAGCCTTCCATCAGACAATGCCATCACCATATATGCACCATCCCTGTTCATCTCCTGTCCTCCCAGCACCTCTATTGTCATCTCTCACCAGATGGGGTCTGTGTGGGAAATGAAGAGTCACCCTGAGAGAGCAGTTTCTGCTCTGGCAGGGTCGACCCCAGCCCACCATCCTTGCAGAAGCACCTAGCTATAACATTTTCCTTCTGCACTTGCTGCCCTACATCCTCCTGCTGCGTGCCTGAGGCCTCCCAAAGAGCCAGTCTTCACCTTTAAAAACAGTCATATTCAGGAAATAACAGAAGTGATGGATGCAGGAGCGTGCAAAAGTCCTGCAATCTCTCTTTAGCACAATGAGCTCATAGCTCTGCCACAACAGCTTACTTCCCCTGTACTTTCCCTGTGTCACTGTCACTGACTGCTCAAAGAATAATTCTGAGTTTCCCTACTTGTTGACATGACCTGTTTCATTTTGTCCACTTCTTCTTTATCTGAAAGCCTCTGACCTCGAGCAAAGCCAGTGAACTATTACCCCAGGATTTAAGTGCAAGTTTTCCATTTTCCCTGGTCATGTCTGTTCACGTTGAGCTGGGGTGGCTTTGGCACTCCCAGGCTGACACACACAAGCAGAACCAGGAAACACGCTCCAGCTCTCTGCACAGGGAAAGGACGAGGGTGTGTAAGACCATTTGGTCTTGAAACCCTGTCTTTTTCCTCAAAAGGGGGAAGAAATTTCTTCTTGAAGCCCTTTGGTGCATTCCAGCAAAGGGGTGGTTTGGCTGAGGGCTGGGTGTCAGAGCCTTACAGGTTTTACTTCATTTGTAAATTATCTGTCGCGGAGTGGAAGATGCAACTTTTTAACTACCCCATGGAAAGGAAGGGACAGAGAAAAGTCTCCTTGGCCAAGGAGAATGCATCAGCCAAGCCAGGCTGGGCAACATGTGGAGGAAATATCCCAAACTGCACCTCGTGCCCAG
Source organism: Tringa tobata (assembly GCA_033628505.1). Lineage (NCBI taxonomy): Eukaryota > Metazoa > Chordata > Aves > Charadriiformes > Scolopacidae > Tringa > Tringa tobata. The sequence goes on along the minus strand of JAHREE010000118.1, from coordinate 3,525,670 downwards.
GGGCAGCTGCCCACCTCCACATCTGTCCAGACCCTGGGACCCACCTGAAGAAGCTCTACAGCTTTGGGATAATTCTGCTTCTGGGGGGTCCCGGAAATCTGACATTTTAAATCACTTTCCTGTACCCAAAGCCGACTGCATCTCACTTCAGAGGGCCTCCCTTGAACCCACAGACTTTGCACTGATATAAACCAGGAGCACTCAGAGGTCAGACTCACGTGGGGCTCACCAGGAGAGGATGACTGTCACATGAACGGCGTCCCCAAAACACGCACACTCCCTCCCACTCACAACTGGGTCATTTCCCCATTACAACTAGAATGACTGTTTTTACCATTAAATAACCCCAGAAAAGCATTTGAGTTTTTTCCCTTGGTCACCATCTCTGCATCTCTCCCACAAGCACCCTTCCTGCCTGCTACAACATCGCCCTCAGATATTGATCTTCCAATTTAAAAAAAAAAGCATCTCCCAACAAGGTCTGCAATCTGGAGCCCCCTGCTCCTGCTTCCAGCTTTAGCTTCAAATCCTGCTTCTTTGCGACTGAGCCAACAATCTCCAGGGTTATCAGAAGGAAGGGGAAAGGCCATCATCATGGGGTGCAGCGGACTCTCCCCACGGGCTGTCCTCCAGACTGCAGCTGGGACATCCCCGGGGTAAGGCAGCAGTCTCACCAGCATGTCCTCATCTGTGGTTCTTACGAATCAAAACCCAAAACCCTGGGGAACACGAGGAGGGACCCCTGTGCCCTGAGATACAAAGCCCAAACGTAACATGGGGATGGAGAAAGGAGAAGTGTGTGAAACGCTCGGAGAGACGCACGTCAAAGCCTTAGGAAAACTGGCAGAAACCTCTCTGTGGCAAATTCAAATGGGAAGGATGCTCTGCATCAACCAATGCAAAACTGTTGGGTGGGCCTTGGAGAAGCAGGAAGCAGCTGTACCCACTTTGCAGCCTGGCCCCACGCCCAGGAAGGTCTTCTCACAGGGGCAGGGGTGGGCAGGCCCCCTCTGGCACAGGGTCCATGTGGCAGCAGGCACAGACCCTGCAGCAAGGGCAGCCCTTGGGTGCTTCCAAATAACCTGGAAGACACACACAGTGTCTGGCCTCCTCCCATCGGGTGTCACCAGCACCTGGCAGGTGCCTTTCTCATCTTTCCCACGGTGATGGAAAAGGTAAGAGCCAGATGAAGAACACCATGCTGGGCTGGTGTTCTTGGAGGGGGTGAGCAAGGGAGTAAAGATGTGGTTGCTGTAGCCTGCTGAGGTTTCCAAAAGGCATTTGACAAGCTGTTGCCAAAGGTTCTAAGAGAAACTGGGAATCAATAGGATGAGCGAGAAGGTCTGCCAGGGTTCCCATCAGAGCAAAGATGGGAAATAAGGAGCAATTTTCATATCGGAGGGATGTGCTTCCATGCAGGGTTGTGCTGAGGTCTCTGCAGGAACCCAGGCAGGGGTGGACAGGCAGGTGACAGCTTTTGCATGATACCAAATGACTCATGGCAGGGAAGGTGACCTTACGATGCTGAGCAAGCAGGTGTTCAAGCAGCAGAGGAGATCTATGCAAAATCCTTGTTTTACATACAAATCAGGGGAGCCAAACGAGACCCTGGGCAGATAGCTCTGTGGAAATGCTACCTAATGCAGGGAAGAGAGAAGAAATCTCAAATTAAATGTGAGGAGTTAGCAAGAAAGAAAAAAGTGAACAGACCAAGAACAAGAAATTATGCCATAACAGAACTCATGGCAGCCCCAGCTTGAGGACTGTGCACAGTTTTTGTCACCCAGATCAGTGCTAGCAGAGGAGCAGAAGGTCCAGAGCACAGGCACGGGGTTAGCAGAGACATGGGTGAGCAGGAGAGGGGTCTCCAGGCTGGAAATGGGACAACCGAGGTTGGGAGCCTGCAGAATAATGGAGGACTAAAGAGGGTGGAAAGAGGAAAACCGTCTCTTCTCCCACAAGAGGTATCAGAGGAAGGTAGTAGGTGCAAGACCTAAAACAAGAAAACTGAAGCTTTTTTCAGGCAGTGGGTAATTAGGCTGCAGCAGCTTCCGTGGTTTCTAAAACCTAAGCTCTATGCAGAAAGCAGCCAGACGGGGACGGAGAAGGGGCAGGAGGAACAAAACAACATCAAAACCTCCTAAATACAGACACTGCTTTGGCTCAGGAAATGTGTAAGCCACAAATTGCTGATGTCTGGGAGAGTGTTTGGGGGTGGATCATGCTTCTCCCATCCCTTCTGCTTTCCCTGGGTATCTATTCTGGCCACTGTCATGGAGAGGACGCTGGGCTGGAAGATGTTTGGCTTGACCCACGCAGCTACCCTGCACCCATTCCTGGACTCCCACACATTGTTTGGGGCTCGTGGATTGTGTCATTTGGCTCCGTACCATCTGAGTATTGCATTTATTTTAATAATTTTGATGTAGTGCCCAGAGATTCAGAAGAAGCAGTAAATGGCTCTGTGAAAGGTCATCCTCAGACTCTGCCAAACCTCAGTCACGCTCATGTTCAAGCTCAAAAGCAGTCTGGGAAGTCAGATTGGTAAATCAGCCTTCTCATAGTTCTTCCCCAAAAACATCTTCTGTGCTCTTTCATCTTGTCACCCAGCAGAAAAACAAAACAAGGCTGACCCTATGTTAAATATAGAAAATGGCTTTACAAGAGAGGAACTGCACTTACAAGTTCAAGTCAACTTTAGCTCACCAAAAACTTCCAAATCTTTTCACTGTGGAGTTCTGGTTTCATGGGGTCCTGGAGATCTGCCTCACGTCCCTGCGTGCAGCTAGGACGTGTGTTTATGCTTCAGTCAGATCAACAAGAATAAACATCCCGAGCAAGCATCACTTCTTGGTTCAATGCCATGAGAACGCAGGGCCTTGTGGGAAATTCCGTCCTTGCCACAGGCTCTTGGAAGGCCTCACTTCCCAGGAAGCAATACAAAAATGTAGGTCCTCAATGCCAACAAGCTTCAGACTGGGAAGGACCATCCAGTGGCACAAGGAAATTCCTGTTCTTCTGCTCTGATCTCGTTCCTGACAGGGTCTTCGCCTGTCCCACCTGGTCCCATCCCAGTGTGGTGAAAAAAACAGACTCCTGACTTTGAGGAGATGCAAACCCCTCTAGACTACTCTTAATTATGTTTTTCCTCTCTTTGTTTGCTTTTTCCCTTAGTACAATAGGTCAATGTTTAAAAATTATGGAAAGAGAAGAGTGTTCTTCACCCCAGCTCTCCGCTCCATCAATCTCCCTGTTACACCATGCTTGGGAACAAACTCCTCAGACAAAGTCCACAGAGCCTTCACCTCCTATTTCTTTTCAGGCGGGTGAGAAGTGATGATCCATCACACATGAGCACTCAAGCTGAAGTAATCTTGGCCCGGCCACAGGGCTAACAGGGTGAGGACACTGCTGGAAAGGGATTCTGGGGGGCTCCAGTCCACCTTCCCATTCAAAGCATGGGACCTTTGCCCGTACCAGCTCAGGTCAGCCATGGTTTTGCCTAGCAAAGTCTTGAAAAACCTCCAGGTGGAGAGTTCACTACCTCTCTGGGCTGCATCACCTCCTAGGGAAGAAGCTTTTGCCTGATATTGAACCTGAACTTTCCAAACCACAGCCCTTGTCCATTTACCCTTGATGTATCACCTACTGCTATTGAGAAGAGTTTGACTTTCACCACTGTAACCACCCTTCTGGTAGGTTGCTATCAAATTGTCCTTTATTTTCCTCTTTGCCAGGTTAAGCAAGCTCAGCTTCTGCAGCCTCTGTGCATCATCCACATGGCCTAGACACTCAGCTGCACCTTCTCAATGACAACATACCCATTACCAGGGCAATTTTTTCCTGCATCTGTTTTCAGAAGTGGAGAACTTCAACGGAGATCCTTCTGGCCAACAACTGTGGTTTTCCAAAACTGGTGGCTGTCAGAAGACAGGCTGATGCCCCTGTCTCCAAGCCCCCTGACATTGGCTCCCAGCACAGCCCTTGGGGAGATGCTGGAGGTGTCAGGAGAGCCTTTGCTGTTGGTGCCTCGTGCCAGCACCTCGGTGGTGCAGCAGTACTGCCCTGCCTGTGCTGACAGCCTGGTAGCCCTGGGGGAATGTGGCCAGCAGAGGAACTTGTCCCCAGCCCTCACTTCTGGCCACAAGAGAGATACCCAGCTGCATCTTCTCTGAGGCGAAAGGCGAATTTCATCAATGCTGAAACTGTAGGGATCCGGTATCGTGCAAAACATTTGAGGCCAACATAAACATCTCTGTGCTTATGAAAATGGAAATCAGATGGTGCTTAAGTGAAACCAGAGTGTTGTTCCTTCAGGGCAGTGCTCTGTCACTTGCCCATGGATGGAGGAGCTGCTCCTCTGGGAAGAGTACAGCTTTTCCAACCAAATGACTCAAGCCACGCTATGCCTTTGTCGGTAGCTACAGCCTTGTTTGACACAATCTGTAAAGCATGCAGAGTCTGCGTCATGCTTGGCAGCCTTAACTGTTTCCAAAGGCTTGGGAAGACATGCCTTTTCCCAGAATCGCTGCTTTTCCCGCATCCCTCTAGCCATTAAATACAACCCCAGCATTCTGCTGGGACAGGAGAGGGAAAGCCCTAAACGCAAACCTTTAACCCCAGGAATTTTGGCAGCTCAGCCTCCGCTGAAGACCAGGACACACACAAGCCAAATGCCAGCTTGGGTTGGCCTGCATGGGCTTGTGTGAGACAGGACAGACAAACCCCCCAAATCTTCCTACAGCTGGGACACACATGACAAAACGTGGCAGGGCACGTAGCAGCAGAGATGCAGCTTTAAAATGGGAACTGAAGCACAGCAGTGTTGCTGTCTGACAGCTCATCCCAGGGCCACGTGCCAAGGTCTCCCCTGGGCATCCTGCAGGCTTTTCAGCACAAAGCTCAGCTGCAGAAGTGATTTACCTGGAGTTCCCCCACTCAGCACAGTTCCCAAAAAAGCCCTGTGCTGCCCCAGAGGCTGGCAGCATCCGAGGCACCATTGAATGCTGGCAGCATTGGAGGCACCCTCTTATACCCTGCAGTCTGCTATTTTGGAGACATCCTCTTTTCCTTCCAGCCCCTTCCCCCACTCTGCTACCCCCCCTTCCAGAGAGGCTCCACATAGCCATACCTGAGGGCTGCCCTGGTTCCACCCCAGGGATGTCTCTCGCGAGCCTGAGCCTCCACGGGGGCTTTGGGAAGTGCTCCTCACCCCTGCACTGAGTATGCAGGGCTCAGCACTGCTTTCCTGATCCCCTTCTTCACGGGGTGGGAGAAAGGATCCGGCCCTGGACAGAGGAAGGTAGGCACCAGGGATGGGGAGACCAGAGAGACACCGATTCGCAAGAGAGAAGGAGCTGGAAAAATGAAGTTGGTTGGGGACAGGTTGCAGCAGACACAGCTGTGACAGGAGAGATCCCGAGGCAGGCCTGTCTAAGTGGAAGGTGGAATTTAGAGGAGGCAGCATCTCCCCAGGAAATAATATTTAAGGCATGAAGAAATCTTCCAGTGCAGAAGGAGGATGTGCAGCGCGATGGGAATTCAGCTGAATCATAAATTCCTTAATCCCCTGAAGTTTAAGAGGGAATTACAGAAAGAAAACAAGTTATTCGAATTCCAGGAGATTAATGTAAAACTGTGGCACAAGCATCTGGGGAGCAACTGGAAAGCTGAAGTGCAAACGACGGGACCGAGGGACGAGAAGCACCGGGGGAACACAACTGTAAGTGCTGGGAGGTGCATCTGCTCCAGCAGCAGCACTGGTTTAAGCAGCCTCTGTCCCCCACTACCACCACTGTCCCCTCCCCAGCCTTCAACACCTGCACTAGCACCAGGAGGGACCCACGCCAACAACGCCAACAAAAAAATAAATGAAATAAGATAATGCTAACAAAGTGCGCGTCCAACTGCAGCCTAAATAAACCGGAGGCTTCCAGAGGTGGATTCCATCCTACCTTGTCCCAGCACAGGGCGTTCGGAAAATTGGTCACAGCCATCTCACAGCCATCCAGTGCGATGGTCAAGAGCGAGGTGGCCCCCTGGACAAAGGCCAGCAGTGCTGATCTTAAAAGAGGGGGAGAAATAAACCCTGGGGTTATTTCCTGGAAAATATTGGTAGAATCATAGAGTTTTAAGCATGAGAACGATACCAAGGCAATACGCCGAGATTGTTTTAACCAAATTTGTTCTGCAGAAATCCATTTGCTTTCTCTCCACGGCAGGAGTTTCTCCTCCCTGAGAGTAGAGCAGCTGTAGATGTTGGGAATCTTGAGTTTAGTGAGGGATTTAACACCGTCTCAAGTACTGTTCATGTAAATAAGTGAGGTAGGGACCACGCTCCCTGCCAGTGCCAAGCACTGCCCCTGATGGTGGCAGCATGGCAGGAGAGGTGTCACTGCTGGCCGTGGCTTGGTGAAGCTCTGAGGAGCATCGCACGTCGGTCTGGGCATACAGACCTTGGGCTGAGGGGTCTGCTCTTGCAAAGCTCCTGGGAGGCAGACACAAAACTGGACGGAGACTCACCATCAGAGCAAAACTGCACGGGGTGTTGGGTGTGAGTCCACAGGAGTCTGGTCTGAGCCAGGCTCATTAACGATTCGGATGCTGAAACGCAGAGGATGGTCACGAGAGCTTCAGGGACTGCAAGCGTGGTGGCCAGGGGTAGGGGACAGGATCTGGTCTTGCAGTTATCTAGGTAAAAAAAATAAAAAAATCAATAGGATGCAACTCCAGCAGAACAAGAACAGCATATGGCAATGACATAGAATAAACAACTGCACAAAGAGAGGGAGGAAATTGCCCACTCAGTAATAACTCAGCAATAACTCAAACACTCCGGAGTTCTGACGGGTCATGAACAGGTTGTGTCAACACATCGCTGTGAAAACGGAAAACTCGAGCTGGGACTTGCAAAAAGGAGCGACACCTGGACCACGCAGAAAGAAACTCTGCTGCTCCAGAGCCATCGTCAAAGCTCAGCTACTGTACAGTGTCCCCTCTCAGCACTCCAGTGTCCAAAAGACAACAGAGAGAATGATTCATGGCCCAGAAACATGACATCTGAGAAAGCATTGAAGGAACCAACATAATTTAGGAAAGACGGCGAGGCTACACAAGAAGTTGGCCCTCAAACAGGTGAAAAGTGCTTCTAGAAAGAAACGCAACAGCGGGAAGGCAAGGCAAGGCAAGGCAAGGGTGTCTTCACCAAAATTCAGCTCCTCACTGGCTTTGATCCCAAGCCCTGGTCGCGTGGTCACAGCTCTTCCCCGATCACTCTCAGGAAACTGCTCACACAAGGCTTCTTCATACGTTGTGAATGAAGAAGGTTGGCCAGCAGCTCCACACTTGCCCAGGGCCCTGTTTTTTGAGCAGTCAATAGGGGAAACGGTGCCACAGCTGTTCCCCTTAAGCCCCTGTCTGCCCCACAGGACATGGGCACTTGGCTCCCGCAGTCACTGTCACCTCTCCTCCCTCCCCTCGACAAGTGTCTGAGACACAGAAGCATTCCCCACTGTGCCCACAGGCTAATCCTGGCCCGGGTGGCTATCGGGTGCCCTTGGGGAAAACATCTCGCTCGTGACTATTTTTAATTATGAACTTGTAGCCTGAGCTCCACCTGCCTGGGCTTGTTTGGTTTAAGAAGGAGCCAAGAAGGAGCTGCTGACAGGGCTGGTTATCAATGGCCGTGAGGGACATAGAGCAGGAAGGTCCCTGTGACATCTCCATCAGCCAGGGGCAGCCTCTAGAAAGAAACAACCATAGTTTTGGGCTTTGATTTAGTGCACCCTGTTTCTCACAGCATTTCTCCCCATCCCTGGAGGGGTTCAAGGCCAGGCTGGATGGAGCTTTGAGCAACCTGGTCTGGCGGGAGGTGTCCCTGCCCACGGCAAGGGGGTTGGAACTCCATGATCTTCAAAGTCCCTTCCAACTCTAACCATTCTGTGATTCTATGATTTCTTACACCGCCTGCCGTGCCCGGTGTCCCGCATCCTGCGGCTCCGGCTCTTCCCGCAGGTTTTACCCCCATCTAGTGGCGGGTCCCAACCCGGCAGGGACACCCCACCAGCAAAGAAAAGGCACCCGAAGCGGGGGACCGCAGCTGGGCAAGCAGACCCCCTCGCTTTTTTTTTGGGGGGGGGACGAGGTGACTACACGCAGGGCTGTGGCTGGGGTCTGCCCGAGAGCAGGGGCAGGGTTCAGGCAAAAAAACCTGAGCTCTTATTAACAGCTGAAATTAATTAGAGGGGAGAGGGAGGTTGCAGCATCCCCAGCCCAGGGTCGCACCTCGGCAGAGGGGTGGTCTCTGTCTTTGCCATTCCCTTCGTGCTGCTGCTCTTAAGGAGAACTGGCAGAGCCGGTGCCCTGGAACCCGGCCCAGAGCCACATCCCAGGCACCCGGACAATCTGCAGAAGACAATTCACGATTAAAAGGTCATGAAACGTGGTTACGATAAGGTCCCTGAGGAGTGGTGGCTCAGCCATGGTGTGGTGATTGGCTGAGTCGGTCCCAGCGGGGGCTCTGCATCAACATTGCACACTCGGGGGGTCACAAAGCAGCAGGGAGGTCAGGAGATGTCCAGCTACCCGAGCAGCAATTGCTGGAGTCATCTCTCCAGGTGGGCAGGTCACAGTATGGAGGAGAGGGGTCACGACTGTCACAGTGGGGGACCAGCCCTTTCCTGTCCCCCCATCCTCCAAAGGACCAAGTCGCAGACAAAGACCTGTGTGCTTTAGCCTCGTGTCCAGCCATCACTGCTGCCTCCACAGCAGCACCTGGGGCCGGCACCATCCCCATCTCCTCTGACAAACCAGCCCCAAACCAGCCTTTGGCTGCTCCATCCAAACAGCCCTGCCTGGAGCTGCTGCACAGAGAATCATAGAATCACAGAATCATCTAGGTTGGAAGAGACCCTTGGGATCATCAAGTCCAACCATCTACCCTACTCTACAAAGTCCTCCTCTACACCATATCCCTCAGCACCACATCTAATCATCTCTTAAACACATCCAGGGATGGTGACTCAACCACCCCCCTGGGCAGCCTATTCCAATGCCCGACCGCTCTTTCTGTGAAGAATTCTTTCCTAATGTTCAGTCTAAACCTACCCTGTTGGAGCTTGAAGCCATCCCCTCTCGTTCTGTCAACGAGACCCCATGGGTGCGAGGAGCGGCTCAGACCTGGGGGGGACGAGGGTGCCCTGGGGTGCCCGTAGCCTGTAGCTGCACGCCACGCTGCCACCCGCACCAGGCCACTCCTGGTTAAGTTGTTGTCACCCGTGCAGCGAGGGTGAGGGCACTGACACACGAGGCCGGATTGCAAAATGAAGTTGTGTGTAACACCAAAGCCTCCGCCACGCAGATTTTTAGACGGGTGCTTCACACCGGGCAGAGCACAGCCCTCAGCCCGGGCACAGAAATGCTCTCCCCCTTCCACGGAGCTTGTAACCAACAGCTCATGTTTAGAAGCCCCTTTCTGGGCTACAACACCTGGGCTTGGGCTCGTCCTTCCCCTTGCCAGACCCAGCTCTCCCTCCCAGGTTTGGTTCATGCTGGATGAGACCCCAGCAGACGTGAGTGAAATGGGCCACCGAGCCATCAGCAGGAGCCGTGGCTGGTGGCTGGGAATGGAGATTCAGATCTTTCTGAGCACTGGGCAGTCTGGAGGGGAATAAAATGACATCATTCAGTACATCACAAGCCCGTTCTGTTAAGCACAAAAGATCAGTGTGGAGAAATTCGGAGGGCATAATCCAGCGAAGGAAAAAAAATCCAATACCCATCTGTGAACCATGATTTGCTTTACATTTTTTCCAAAACCCTGCAAGGATATACGATGTAACAAACCGCTCCAGACAGTCTGCTCTTGCAAAAGACCTTGCAAATATTTTGTCCCAGCCCCGATACGCTGGGGTTTTCCCAGCAGCTGTATTAAACCCAGCCCATTTCTTTTAACTGCTGGCAGCCTGGCACCCCTGGGAGAGCATCCCATCTCGAGAGCTCGGAGAGAGGTAACCACCCCAGAGCCCCTGAGAAGGAAAGAAAAGAGGTGAACCCATGGGGAACTTTTAATTTTGGCTGTTAATTTGCTGTCACAGAAGCAGAGCCGACCCCTAGAGCCGATGTGATAGAGGTGGTGGGGAGGCACCCGGGGTCGAGAGCAGGAATGTGTCTTCTGGTGCTCGTACAGCCTTAAGTCAGATTAAGCCAACTAAAACCTTATCCTAAAGCCCTTCACTGCAGAAGTTATTTGGCTGGCAGAAATCGCCACACGTTCTTCGCATCCTAATTTACACCAGAATTCCCAACCTCTTGTTTTCCTGCCAGTCTCACGCTGTGGCAGGGGGCCACTCACAGCCCACACAACTGATATGCCACGGAGGCACGTACCCCATAATAATAACAGAAATAATAACTATAAAAGAGCCAAGGTTCTTTTCGTGTCCCAGTGCCACTAGATGGCATCAGCTGTGTACCCTTCCCAGCCTGGGTTGTCCCCAGGGCCGCTGGGGAAACTGGGGGGGACCCAGCCCAGCCCTTGGTGCAGAGCGAGACCTCAGCCCACGCTGGTGCCTCCTTCTCCTCCTTCCCACATGGACCGTGAGGTGCTGGGGTAAAAAGGCTGGCATTTAAGCCTTAAAATCAAACCTTCAGCGACGCACTAGGGGGTTTCCCCATGGGGGAATTACCTGTGGTGGCTTTTGCCCTGTTGCTGATCCCACACATGCACCCGTGGGGTTGGCATCGGTCCCCAGCCAGGGGCTGGCAGAGCCCAGCCCTGGAGATGGAAGCCTCAAAAGCACGTGCAAGTTATTCTGGTTTATACTGGGATCAGCGTTTGAGTTTCTCAGCATCGACAAGCTCCTCTTGGGAGGGAGGAGGAAAGGCAATAAATCACAATTTTCTACATCATTTTGCAATCAGCGAGTGGCTTGCCACCTCTGAGGTCTCATGGGTTTAGGAATTGATTCTCCTTGTGCACTTTTTTTTTATCCAACAGAAGTCAGCACGTCTCAAGTCCTCAGGATTCCCTGCTTTTTCACCAGCAAGCCCTCCATTCACTGCCACGTACCCTTGGCAAAGCCACCTAAGTGAACTGGGGAAGCGCAGGTGGCACCTCGGCAAATGTCAGGTCTTTCCTCAGATCTTGCAGCGTAATTAAGGAGCGTCTGTTTTCCACTGTCTTCAGCTGGGAGCACTGAAGGTGACCCTCTGAGACAGAAGCTCAAATGACAGGGGTGGCTGGCGAAGCTCTGCTGCCACGCAGCACTTCAAAGTGACCAGCCAAACCCCAGCCCCGAGCAATGTGGGGGACATGGGTGACAAATCATCGCTCATCACACAACCCATCAGCCCAGCACGGAGCTGGAGAGGCGACGGATGGAGAGCAGCTCCCAAAAAAGCCAGAGCATCAAACCACTGGGAGCAGCACGTCACTCCCTTAAGCCTGTGTCCCCAGGGCTGGCACGTCAGGGTGATGTCTGAGCACGGCAGTGGCATGACCCTGGCACCAAGGGGACCCCTATGAAACCTCAGGTGCAGAGGGACTGGGAGGGTCTCTGCGTGGGGAGCCTCTGGGTGCTAAGTTCCAAGGGATCCTGTCCTGCTCCGGGCAGTGGAGCCACTGTGGGGACGGTCAGACACAAGGGCAAGTGGGAGATCCTCGTTGAGGCTCCACAGTGGCCCTGGCAAGCTGATGGCAAGGGCACCGCTGCTCCTGCCAGCATCCTCAGGCCACCAGATAATCCTGC
>JAHREE010000118.1:3461057-3513548 GCA_033628505.1 Tringa tobata | reverse complement strand
TCTGCATGGAGGGCTCTGGGTGGACAAGCTGTCCCCAAGCCCGGACACCCATGTCCCCAGGCTGACAGCAGAGCACAGCATGGCAGCACCCACCTGGGTCTGCACTTTCCCAGGGTCCCAGGGCCCGACACGTCCCCTGCCCCAAACATCGACGGGTTATGCACAAATTTACCCCTTTTCTTGTTGGGGAAGCAGATTCGAGGGGAAATGGCTGCTCAGAAAAGCACTGGCACGACGGGTTGGAGGTAGCCAAGCTTTTTTCTTGTTTACATGGCCAGAGAGGAGCAGTAATGGCCTATATTAACACAATAGCAAAGGAGGGCCTTGAACCAAATCCAGCTTGGAGGTTGTGACCAGTCCATAGATAACTGGGAAGAAAAGTCAGTGTTTTCCCGGCGGAACTGCCTATTTACATCTGAAAACAGCACAGACCTTGCCCGGAGGCTGGGACAAACAACTCCTTTCACTGCCTGCTTCCCAGGAGGCTTTCCCCTCCCTCTCCAAGAGGAAATTTCCAGTAACTGAGGTATAAAAATGAATGCAAATCTCTGCTTCAGAGCCAGCTGTAAAACTCATATGGGAAGAGCTCCCCGTCCCACAGCCGGTGCCGTGGCAGGCTGTCCCCAAATCGGGTCACAGCCTTTGTGTGAGAAGAGCAGCTCTCTGCATCCTTCCAGGCTTTGAGGGGTGGAACCAGGTGCCCAAACCCACCGGCACCATGGGCTGGGCAGGATGCCCTAACGGAGGGTCCTGGGTCCCTGGGTTGCAATGCCATGTCATCTGCTAGGACACCGTGTGGTGCAGCAGTCCCTGGTTTCATGTGAGATTGCAGGAAACAAGGGATGGAAATCGAGAGACATTTGGCGAGGGGGAACTTTCCTCCCCCTCCACACACCACCATGCCACGTCCTGGGGATAACCACCAGGACTCAGCTAAGTGGCAATCTCTAGGAAATTTCAAAGGAATGTCTTTCTGCCATATCCCATTCACCTTCCACCTGGGCTTTGCACAGAAGATTAGGACTTGGGCCACGTGGTTTTCCTGCAGAAGTGCAGGAAGCGTGTCTTCCATAGCTGTCAGGCTTCTCTGCGCATCCGGCTGCACGGGTCCCCAAAGCTTTCAAGGAGCTGTGATTGCAGATGCTGCCACGTGGGAGAGAGACCTCATGTTTCTCACGGCAGGCCTGAGGGAAAGCAAGAAAAAAGCTGGGTAATTAAATAGCACTTGCCAGAACACGTGCAAGTGTCAAGCAGCAAAAACATCCTTCCTATGCACAGATTCTTGCATGAAGCTGTATCGACATTTACCTGACAATTTTATTGTTATTGCTACCCCCGAGCTCGGGTGAGGCTACCAACCTGTGCTGCACTGCAGACTTAGCCAAGTCTTCTGGGATGTGGGAGCTGATTTACCCATGAGATTTCAGCAAATAGGAGATTAAGTGACTTTACAGTGTTCTAAAAACATATTCCTGAATATCTTTTCTAAAGCGAAGGTGATGCCATGGGTAATTCCTTTAAAGGAATTTTTTATACCTTTAAAGGTATAAAAGCGGGTGGCCGATAGCCAGCTCATTATATCAGAATCAGTTTTCATTAGGAAGGGAAAGCTTGTGTGCTTATTAATTGTTTCTCTAATTGCTTTCTCTCCCTGCTACCAGGGTAGCCCGCTGTCTGCTTGTGCCTGGAGGCCCCAGGTCAGAGCCCTGTGTAACTCATCCCTGATCTGCTAACGTGGGGAACTATAAATAAATGGTGACACCGGAGAGCAGAGGAGGAGGAGGAGGTGGAAAGGGACTGTGCTTCTCAACCTGAGATACTCAGTCTCACCAGCTTATCCAGCAGCAGGTGACTGGTGACAGTCCGTAAATATTAACCGAGGTGGACTATTTCTGATAGCTGAGGGCTCTGGCCTGGCAAAGATAAACCAAAGTTCTCCTGGCTCTGAGCTGGAGCTGGACAAATTTCGACTTAAAAAGTTGCAGATTATTTAAAGTGAAGCAAACAGCTGCATGTTCTCCAGTAAGAAGTATTTTTAAACCAAGAGGACCTGCTTAGTTTCAAGATCTTACTCAGAAAAATAAAAATCCCCAATTTGCAACTGCAAAGGAATCCCTTGGGAAACTGAAAGGAGATTGCAGATGCTCCAAATGAGCCCTGGCAATTCATGCCAGGGGATTTAAGACCTTACAGTGACAGTCATCCCTCTGACTTTTATCCCTCCTTCCTTCTGCCACCGGCTGCTGCTGCCTGCATGGAGGGGGCACACTGGACCCTGGTGCTCGCAGCACGGCACCCTCACCTCAATTAATACAGGGGTGGCACATATCCCTTCCCTTTCCACCAGGGGAGCAGGAAGACCATGGAGGAGAAAACCCCCAGCAACAGCCAGGGAGACCCTGCCCATGCACACATGGTAAGAGCTGAGAGAGGGGGGGATGCTGCAGAGAAACCTTGTTTCGAGGACACACAGACGGGAGCAAAGTACCAGGAGGAAGAGCCCTGTCTTCTCCTTTGTCCCTGCTCTAACTGGAATCATACATCTAAGCACTGGGTGCCCTGTGCTGCCTACAACGTGATGCTTCATGACATGGAAATTTGCAGGCAGAGAGAGTGAAGCAGAACCAGTGCATACAGCAATGAGGACACCGGGGAGAGGATGCTACAGCCGTACTTGTTCCATCTCCCCAAAATCCAGAATGCCTCCACCTGTGCAGGTATGCGTGTCACACACAAGCACACTCACGCACACACTTACCTTTGCTAACAGCAGAGGCAGCCACAGAGTCTGTATTTTCTAGGCTTTACTTCTATATCTGCAAAAAGCAAGTTTGCTTCTGTTTCTGATTCCCTGCAATTATCGTGAAATGTCTTCAAGAGAGCAGCTCGGTCTTCTCGGCTGAGCGAGTCTTTGATGTCCAGCACCGCGCTCAGATGTTCCTTCCTTTCCAAAAGGATAAGAGACCAGGTCAGAGAACAAGGAAAAAAAAAATGCTTCCTATCACTCAGTTTTGCTGCACCAGATCAAAGACTGGAAGCTGCTGAGCTGCATTTTGACCCCCTCTGGCCACCTAACAAGGAGGAGAGCTGTGTGGGATATGGCTGAGCTCACGGGTCCCAAGCCCAGTGCACACAGCAATCCCATGAAACTGTGGAAATCTTCACCTCAGGTTTCTCCTAGAAAAAAGATCTGTAGCCACCATTACAGGTTTTGGGTAACTCTGCATTCGACCATTTGGAAGCATTTTGGTATCTTTTCTCCCCCTCAAATGGAACTACATCTTCTTCATCTGGAAGGCTGTAAGATTTTTGTTCTATATAGTGTTGCTTCACTGAGGGGGGTCACACCATATTAGCCTGATTAACAAAGAGGGCAAATGGACCCAACATAGGGGAATCTGCTGAAATCAAAAGCAGTGCATCAGCTCTCACCAGGATGACCTCTTCTGAGATTTGGCCCAAAATAATATTCTTCTGAGTACTTCCTATGCCCACTTCCTATACTATATATAACTATATACATATACAGTTGCATATATATATTAATACATAGTAAGAGAATCAGAATTGTTATGCTGTAACAGATAAGCAGCTTTTTAGCTCAATAGCATCTTCAAAAGTAGCAGATGCTGAGGAAAAGAATGTGGAAAGCAGACAAAGCATAACATGATCTCTCTTTGTCTTTTTTTTTTTTTTTTGTTTGGCTTCTGGCAATCTGCAGTTTAGAGACTTCCTTCGCTGGGGGTTATATCATGACTGTCATGTTGAATAGACACTGAAATAATTATCTACCACAAATTATCTACTCCCTATTTGAAGCTATTCACACTTTTGGCCTTCATTGCATCCTGTGACAGAGAGCTCTACACTGTAATCATCTTAACTTGGAAAAATACAGTCACTAGCACAAGACATCAGCACAAAAAATAGATGTCATAAACCACAGACTTTGGACCAAATGCAGTTAGCAAAGATCTGGCCTTCCTAATAAAAGTTGGGTTTCATTTCTGTTAACAGCTTCCTGCGAGAAATACACCTAGGATTTTGTGGAAATAGTTATAGCTAGAAAAGGACTGGTGAAGTGTTAAAGCCCAAAGCCAAGTGCTTGGAAGTTATGAAATGCCCAAGTTAAGGATGTTCTTGAAGCCCACATTTGGTACACGTGTGCCTGTAAATTGTGCATTCAGGCAGTATTTTTCCACAGCATTCCTGCTTTGTTGACAGCCATTTCATGCATCCTTCACCTTTACAGAAGGACATCTCAAGTCCACTGGTTAATGTCTGGCAAAGTTATAAAGCATGTTAATCAACACCTGCAAACAGGCAGCACAGAATGCATTCAAAAGTAAGCACTGTGCCTGGCCCACCACGCTGCAAAAGGTATCACAGGACTAATATTGCTGTAGGTCTTCTGGTGGCAAGTAATCATGTAAGAAACCACAAAAGTCAAACCAATAAAAGGCCTTACCTTAGATCAGGAAATTCTTTGAGAATGGGCAGAAGGGCTATTTTCATCCCCTCAGTATCGGAAGTTTGAATAAGTTCTAAAATGGCTTTGATAGGATCCTTGAGGGCACCAGCCGCAGGACCCTGGTGAGAGAAGGAAAGGTGTGTTCAGGGTAAGGGAAGCAGCACACAACATTAAGAGCTGGACTCGTATCAACGGGGATCTCACTGCGTGGGTTAGGAGCTTTGCCAGACTGTCTGTGCATGTATAGAAGCCTGTTTGCCCTCCAGAGGAGGAGAAAAGAAACCAGGCTGTAGCCACAGACGGCTTCCAGGGCAACTGGGTGACTACAGCAGCGAAGAACCCCCTCCTGCATTTCCTTTGGCAAAGTGGGCAAATGTACCTAAATTTTCCCTACGTCACCTGTCCTCTCAAGGCCATTTCACCCTCTGGGAAGTTGTTGCTTCCAGAGCCAAGCACAGCCCAGTACCTATGTGAAAACAAGCTCTGCTGGCCAGACATGATGGCATTTCTTCTGCCCTGGAGCAAGCCCAGGGACAGAAAAGTGACCTTGGGGAGAGGGTGGAGGGAAACAGATCCTCTAAGAAAAAAGGAAAAAATGGGAATCGGGGCTAGACAGTCTAAAGGATATGACATGGCTGGAAGATGCTGCATATGGTCAGCTCCCTCTAAACTGGAGCACACGGAAGGAGAAAGCTTCTTCAGAAACACACAGCATTTTTAGCAAAGCTGGAGGAAGCAGAATGCAGATGAACTGCCAAGAGAGAGCTTCAGGTCTTGCTCACATTTTTCATCGGTGCGGTAATGCGATTAAATTGCTTCCCTGAATTATTGATGCCATCACGTCAAGGGAGACTCTGTGACAAAGCAAACCTGGAGAACAGGCTGCCAAACTGGGGCAGGAGAAGCCCAGGTTCCCCTGATCTCCACGGGGCATTAGACACAGCAGGCCGCGTTCCCGGCGCAGCTCACCTCCGCATTGAACATAAATTAAAAGGGAAAAAAAACAAAAACCCCCAAAACCAACCCAGTAATACTCAAAGACAGCCTTCTCTCTCTTCCTCTGCACTGCAGACACACAGCATGTCTAGCTCAGCACAAGCTGTACCCGGCTCCTACGGCACCGATACTGTACAGCTTCCTACTTGGCAAGCTCGCTATTACAAAATGCTAATTAATTTGAAGGTGTCAGATTTAGTTAAGCCCATACAGAGAGGCAAGGTCAGAGGTAAACAGCCCGCAATGGAAAAGGATGGAAAAGATGCATCTTGTCAGCAGGGCTTAAGTGCCTTTGACACGTCCTGCTCTTAGGAGAGCGGCGAGGTATATCCTAATGTGCTTTAAGGAGGGAGGGGAAGGAAGAGCCCGGAGAGAGGGCAGAGCAGGGCAGGGAGCAGGTGCAGCCTGTGCAGCCGCTGCAGGATAAATTGAGCCTGCAGCAGGGCACATAGTTTGCATGCAGAACCTCGCTGGGCTGGGGATCAGGCTGTCCCCCTGCCAACGGCTTCCGCGTTTCCTCCCCGAGGTTTTCCCTGCTCCCACATCAAGTGGGAAAGCGAACAGACTGCGGACTCAAGAGAAATGCTGCTAACTAGATGCAGTCTGGTTTTGTTTTTTTTCACCCAAGCCGAATGTAGGGTTTTAGTAGATAATTAGATTTCCTGTATCTCCTTTACACTATAAAACCAGCTTTCCTTGCACATTACATCCAAAGCTGATGCTGAGCACAACATTACCAGTAAACTTCAGAGCCAAGATTAGAGAATCCTCCTGCTATTCCCAATGGCTCAATTGTTCAAAGCATTGACTTGTCTGTGATTGATCACTCCAGAAGAGGTGGGACTTCAGCTAAAAGGACTGCCTGCTTCCAGCCTTCCACCATGAAACTAATGCATTAATTGTAATGGGTCTAAGAGGTTTTGAGAGAAGCCTGCAGATGATCATTTTGATTTCATTTTTTTCTTTGGACCAAGTAAGAATTGCTGACAAGGCTTGCAAGGGGACTCATCTAGGAGAAAAGAGATTTCCACTCCCCAGCACTTAAATCCGCAAGTCATGAGCATGACTCAGAATTTATGAAATTATTAAAAGCAGTAAAGCTGAGATTTTTTTTTATCTGCTCTGTCACATCCGAGTCCTGTTACCAGACTACTTTTGCAAATACCCACCCTCTTACGAAGCGCAATGCCTGAGCACTCTCAGCCTGCGTTTGTGCCAGGGGCTGTTGCACAGCAGTGATTCTCCAGCCGGAGCAGCCGCAGGAGGGGATGCTGCTGGCGTTGCAGTCCTTGCCCTTGGCTACTCAAGAGACCCGTGTGACAGCCTGGTGGCATCTGCAGATGCCGTGTGTGGCACTGCTAATTACACCGGACTATGAATTGAGCAAAGAGGTTTTTTAAGCTTCCAAAAAAGTTGCTTCTGCAAATCAGCCCTAGCATTTTTCCAGAAGTTTTCTTCAAAGGTGTGGCTCTGCTTTTACACCCCATCTATCCATCCCTTCTGCAATGTGTCTTTACCTCCTACTGGTGTGAGGTGTTTACCCCCACAGGAAGACTCGTTCCTCCCAGTAACCGTCACCAACCACAAGAGCATCAGCGTGTTTCCGCCCATGAGGAAATGCTCATTCCCCGTGAGGGAAATGGCTCATGCAGCCATCAGCCCAGCACTGAGGGGCTGGGAAGGGCCTGCAGGGAGGGAGGAGGCCAGATGGAGGGGTCACAACACACACCCCATGTTTGGGGAGGAGCAGCACACAGGGCAATCCGCAGAGAAGGTGAAGATGTGGAGTAGCAGATTTGGTTCATCAGCCCAAAGGCTGAAGGGAAAGCACCGGGGGGGCAACACAGCTCTCCCTCTTCCCCATCCCCAAAGGTTTGCCTGAGGGAGCTGACAGCTTTGGAGCTGTCTCGCCAACTCATAGGATCATGCCTCGTTCTTATTTCAGTGGCAGGAGTGTGAATCTTGCTTCCTCTAGTCACACGTTTCAAAACCATAAACTAACAGCTTCTGGCAGATCAGAAGGGCCGTCAGCACATCTGATTGTCATCTCTGTGGAGCTGGATGCCACTGCGGTGAGACCGCTTAAGCTTTTCTGCTGCTTTCAGAGCCTTTTCCTCTGCTGGTACTGTTCTTGATGACAGAGAGCAAAACCGTAACCATATCAAAGACTTACTAAGCACTCCTTAAAGACGGTTTGCAGCATTCTATGATCTTCTGCTATCTTGCTGACAATCCTCCTCCTCTGCACGGAAGATGGTTTCCTGGAAGTGGTCAGGAGGGCCTGCAGATATTCTGTAATAATGATGACGTTGACAGCCTTGACGAGGGCCTGTTCCAGAGCAAAGAAGACCCAATTAACTTCCCTGTACTGAACGAGGACCAGATCATACCTGTAAGACTCTGACCAGTGTAGACAAGGGATATAGGGCCCATGCAGATGGCTGTCCCATTTCTCTGCTTAAGTATCCTTTAAAAAGCCTGCTCTAACACATGGAGTACCTCCAAGCTCTATGTGAATGACATAAACATTGATGATAAGTGTGGAGACATTCAACCAAAAAGCAATGGGACCAGTTAGCTGAGCCAGAGGTCACTCGTGCTCCAGAGCAGCAGTGACACTTGGCTTAGCCCCAAGCTGACAAACGCATTGCTTGGTGACAGCTTGGACTACAGACAAAGCCAGATCCAGCCTCCCTGGAGCATCCCCATTAGACACATCCCAGGGCCATGCCCTTGGGCACACAGTTGTGGCTGGGCACAGAGAAGTCACCTGAGCATCTCTGAGCCCAGCCACCACCCGCTGAGAAACCCCAGTGCCGACACCACTCAGTGGCTGAAGGGGAACGGAGGGCGAGCGTTTCTAAGGGGACATGGGCTGCTGCACAGAAACCACATTTTCATTAGCAATTGAAATCAGAGCACTTTTAGGCCGCAGTCCAAAGGTACATTAAATCCCCAGCTCTGTCCACACCAGACAAAGCAAGAGACAGACAGCTCTGGCAGAGTGCTCCACCACCGAGCTGCTGCTTGCGCCAGCACTAATGTGACATAATGTCCAGTGACAGACTCTGAACAACAGCAGAACTGCTCCTATTTTATTTTTTTTTTCTGTTCCATCACCTTTTTCCACATTTCAAAATGTTAATCAAAATCAGCACTGACAAAGAGCCTGCAGACCTGGCTGGGTAAGAGAAAGGGACTCCAGTTCTTAGAGGGACATGTGTGGCACAGGTAGCAGCAGCAAAGCCAACCTGCCTGCAAAAGAGTATCAGGCACCAATCTCACTGCTGAAGAGCCAGGCTCAAGGGTGTCATGAGACTCTAGACAAGTTGTTTTGGCTACTGTAAAGGTGAAACAGCTCACTCTGTGAGGTTGTTCTTCACCAACCCTAGCATATCTAACTCTGCCTGAGAGACTATGTCCTTTGGGGATCTGTGTGTGTCCACCTTTCCGTGTGTCCACTCTCCGTCAAAGGGATAAACATGCCTTACAACTAAGGTTGAAGCACATAAGAAGCTGAGAAGATTTCCAACATAATGGTATTGGGGCAATGGCAGGATGAGAGATGGCCCAATGCTCCCACTCTGTATTTGGGAGGTAAATTCAGTTCACACATTTCTTCACTTGGTGGTTTCTCTGCTGAGGTTACAGAAAGGTCCCAGCCGTCCCAGTGAAGAAGATATCCAACTCTGTTGGATAGAGAAACTCGACCTAGACCACTAGACCATTAGCCCTTTTAACAACAGACAAAATTGTAGTTTTGATTAATGTTCAAATACTGTGCCATCCAGTTCAAGGACTAGTTTTAGTGATTTCCTGAGTAATATCTTGTTCTTACTTTCTTACTTATTTCTTACCTCATATGTGTCTGTTTTTTTCTTCCCAAATGCCAAAAAGCTTTGCTTTAAGGATTCAAGGATGTGGTCAAAACCACTGTCACACTTTTTGAAGTGCTCCTTCAGTGTTCCCTGAAGAAAAGAGACAGATAGAGTCAAAGGGTGCACATGTAGAGACACTGTACAGGCAACAGACAGGGATTATTGTGCTTTTGCTCTTTCTGCTCTCGGAAACAGACTCCTCCACGAGCTGCAGCATCCTGTGCCTTCATTTCAAAGAAAGGCAAAACATGAAAGAAAGAAACAATTCAAACTCAGGAAGGATGTATTAAGTCCTTAAGCCCAAATCTGAAAGACAAAAACTAATGAAAAATGGGTGGAATGACTCTAATCTGGGGACTATGTAAAATGTGTCCCTACGGATGGGGAGTGCAGGAAGAGTCAGCCGTTCCGCACCCTTCCGCTCCGGCATCCTGATCCCAGCATGGCCATTGCCTCTTACTCAGTGGGAAAGTATAAGGATCATTTAGCAAGCAGGCAGTGGATAAACTCTGTCTTTCATGATTTGAATCTGGTGTCAACACAGCCAGACAAGGTCTGAAAACCTGAGTCCTAGGTCTCCTGTTCCTCCCCAGGGCTGTCCACGCTCCCCGTTAGAACCACCCCCAGTCCTCCTCTCGACGTGTGGGCACACGGGACAGGCTGGCAATGAGCTCTGGAGACCAAAACACCACAGTGTGGCCAGGTCTTCTTTTGTCATTTTCCTTTTGCTGCCTTCAGCACGCTCGAGAGAGCCTGTGCAGTGAGCCTGAAGATGTTCAGGGGAGCTTCCCAAGGAAACACACAACCCCATGCACTATTAGCAGCCTGCGATTGTGTCTTACCCAGACATGGAGGCCAGGACATGAAGAGCTAATAGTCTAATATTATAAAGTGTGAAGGGAGGGGAACTTATCCCAAGGGAGGGATATATTTCTGGTCAACCTTCTCTACATTCTGACTATCCACCACAGCTCTGTGAGTTATCACTGCCCCAGGAAGATGCTCGGCTGCTGGGGATGAGTAGGTACCAGGTGAAGTTCAGCCCTTGGGGTCTGGGTGCCCAGGGGCAGCATGGGGTACCCATTTGTAGCACAACGGCAAACACTACAAACAGTGGAACAGGGATCCCAAACAATGGGAAAGATGAAGCTGCCAATATACAGCTTCAGACAAGGCAGAGGAGGGTACTGGGTATGAAGATCAAACTATGGTTTCATCCTTTCCAAATCAGGACATGAGAGTGAAGTGCATTCCTGCCCTACAGTCTGAAAATATTCAGTGTTAACGTGGGTCTCCCATACCTTGACTTTAGAAGTGACTGTCTGCAGAAAGTGCTCCGTAATCTCATCTTCCATCCTGTCTAGAAATCCATTTACCTTAACATCCTGCCCAGTGCTGGCACTGCAAATGTATGTTAGCTTATGCCAGACAGTCCTGTTAAAGAAAAAAAGGGGGCAGGAGGGAGAAGGGGGAATATGGAAAGTATTGATCAGATCAAATCAGGCTATTCTCTCAGATCAAAACTCTTCCTACAGTAACCAATATGAGTGCCTGGGTAATTGAATGGACACGTGCTCAGGCCCAGGGCTAGCTCAGCGACCCACATATGCACACTGATCTTTTAGATAGCTCTCATTAAGATACTGCCACAAGGACATGAAAGCTCAATGCACACAAATGCCACTTGCACCCATTATTTGTGAGATTGGATGAATAAAAATTCTAGTATTTTCAAAAATGAGTAGGCATGAAGGAGCCCTGACTTCAAATGGAGTCTGGGTGAGCATCCTGTGTGCCTCCAACACCCTACAAATACAAGATGAACAATTATCTTCCATCAGAACGGTATTCAAGTCAGCTGGTTAAAATTATCACCATCTTGAAACCAGACATTTTACTTTCTGGAAAAGCTCAATGTATAACTTAATTCTCAGTATCACTGTCAAGAATTACATAAAAGAGCCTCGTCAGTATTCAGCCAGGGATCCAGCATCAGCAACATGCAAATACATCAAACAAAACAGCTACCTAGGCTCAACGCAAGGCTCCAATGTCAAGTAAACACTGTGCATATGCTGGATTCGGGCGTTCTGCTGACTCCAGAGATGCCCAGATAATTTTACACAGGAAGAGAAGCAACCTTGTTTTCTGCATCGCTGCAAGCGCTTCTGAAATTAGCTCGTAGGTGCAAAGAGCCTCCTCCACCCTTCTGTGCTTTATTGCTTCCCTCCTTCCTAGCAACCTCAGGGAGAGCCTGGCATGTTTGACAGGGTTTCATTCAGCAAAGCTCTTAAGATGGGGCTTACCTTCAAGTGCACTAGCACACACATCTCAGTGCAACCTTTATGAGGCTTTCCTAATGAGGGAGAAGAACCACTTTGCAACAGATGGCAGAGTTGGCAAGGATAATGTCCCCACATGCAACATGGCATTGCTGCCTGCTTCCTGCTCAGGGTCGTGGGCACCAGGAATGATGAGATGGTGGACCACAGGCTATGCCCCCTGCATCTGCAGGGCCCAGGAGCAGGTGAGAAGCAGCAGTCCCATGCTGCCAACGCAGCAGTCCTGTCCCCCTCTCTCTTGCAAGGGCAGCCAGGGTCTTGCTGACCACAGCTGGCCCCCTCCATGGTTAAGGGTTGGTGTGCATGGGGTTGGATGACCAGATCCAGCTGGAGGCAAGGCTGACCCCATAGCAGAATTACAAGAAGATCAGACAGCAGAAAATGCATTCTGCTCCACACGTCACCAGGGTCTGGTTTCTAACCTGAGAATACAGCAGTTCTCCAGGATTCGTAAGCTGCTGCAGATCCCAGGGCAGCTGTCGAGTTGGAGAGAGCTTCTTACTTCATTTTCGTAGCTAAATTAAAAGAGGAAGACATATCTTTAAGCTAGTGTGCTCCGTAACACATCTGACAGCGTTAGCCCAGCAGCAAACAGGTAAAATATTCTGTGATTATTTCTCTGTTCAGCATGCACAGTTTCACTCCTTGAGGCAGGATCTTCAAGAGGACAAAGACAGTCTCTGTCCTGCCCAGCTGGTGAGGAAGGAGAGCACAGGAACGGCACAGGGAGAGCCCTCGTGCTGCCTGGGTGCCACTGCTGGGGACAGAGAGGCAGGAGATTCATTTTACCATTGCTGTTGCTGCTGCACTTGCTTCTGGGAAGCAACTTGGGCTTTGCTGATAAAGCTGCAGAATAAAGCCTCAGTGTGTATGAGTGACCCACAAAGTCTATCGACTGCTTCATCGCAGCTTCAGTCACACAAACGGCTCCTGGACAACTCCATTTTATAGGAATTTCCTTCCCCTCCTAATGCGAAGGGCCAAGGATCTTCAATCAAATCTCCTTCTGAAATATTTGCCTACAACCAGCAGCACAGGAATTTTCTGCTGTGGGGGGTACACAGGGAGAGAGATGTTCAAGAGCAAAAAGCAGAGAAAGGGAGCCAGAAGAAGTGGTAAGAGGGCAGAAGATGAGAAGAAGACATTCTTCCTCTGAGAAGCTGAGCTCCTCACCCTCCCAGAGAGCCAGCAGAGAGCACCATGCCTGGGAAGCACAGCCAGGGTAGGAAGGGCCAAACCTGGGCACTGGCCATGTGGCTGCCCCTCTTTCTGGTTGTTTTTAAGGTCTGAGACTCTCCAGAATAAACATCCCCCAAGGCTTCAACCTGTCCAGGCAAGTCTGGGTGCACTTTGTTCCCTCGGCTTTATTCTGACAGCAAATGCTGAACAAATAAACAGGAGCAAAGCCCTGTTCCTCCAGTAACAGCTTGATGGGAAACAGCCATTAAACTAAAGAGGGGCAACAGCAGATCCGGGTGAAAACAGCATCACCAGTTGCTTCATCGGGATTTCTTTCTTTTGAGCACTGAGGACATTGCCAAGGAGGAAAACAACAGTATTCCTACCTGTCCAGGAACCTCAGGCACTCTTCCAGGCACACAGCTTCCACCTTCTCACTCAGGCTCTCACTGACACGCCAGGCAGCCTCCGTCTTCTCTGTTAGAATCTGTGGATTTCAAGCCATGGGAGGAGAGCAGGACAAAGCCATTTGTTCCCTGTGCAATGAAAGGAATGCATTCCATCCCTCACCCCTGCTGCAAATCCCTCCGCTTTCTAGGCAACAACTTCTGTTTCAGTTTTAAGTGCCCACGTGGAAATAAAAGTATTTTTTAGGAGCCTGATTGTAATGCCTGATGGTACACCTTTGCTACTGCTGCTTTCAACAGGCTGAAGTCCTACTCTCGGGGGAAATCCTGTCCCTACAGATGTTCTCTGCTAGCAATGTCCAGCCCAACAGCTCAGCTCCTATGAAGAAGACCTGTCATTTCAAGGGGCACCTGCACTTCTGTGATGTGACTCACCCTCGCAGATAAATGTCTGTGCAGCCACTCAAGAAAAGGTCAGACAGCTCTAACAGTGTGCCTTGTGCCTCTGCCAGAGTCTCTACCAGGGATGTCTGAAGAAGACAGGTCCCACCACCACTCAGGCCTGACACGGCAATGTCTGTTAAACCCTAGGCCCAGGTGCCTGCAGGAGGTGGGCTGTGCCAGGGAGCTAGAAATCCATCCCATATTGGGCAGGCTTGAGCAGGTGGCAATTTAATGCTGCCCATTAAGTTGCTCTGTGGAAACAAAAGCTTGCAAGGAGAGGAGAGCCAGATGGATAAAAGGAGACAGATGGACTCATGCGCTGTGCTCTCCCAGTGCACTGGGAAGCGTCAGCCAGAGACAAAGGGTGACTCACATCGTGAATGGGTTTTTCCACTGCTCACAACAGATGTAAAAGTTCACCCAAAGGGACAGGATAAAATATGCCACCCCAAAGCATAAGGAAACCACGGCTGATGAGTTTCCATGACACCTTGTTCATTTTCTATCTGATCTTTGTCAGCCTCAGAAAATTGAGGAGGCGGTAATGTCATAAGGCTTGCCTATTTATCCAAGTTTTTCCATCACCTACCCCAGAGCATTCAAACCTGCCAGTTACATACACAACGGAGCAAAACCACTTGTGCTGAAGCATGGCCAGATGTTGCAGATATGATGACCACAGCATTCAAACCAGCCTTTGGCCTGGTCCCCATTGGAAACCTTTGCTCTGCCAGCCAGAAGCAGGGGAAAAAAAAGCCAGCTCAGTAGCTAAAAGCCACCCCAGCACAGGTACATCACCAAGTACATCACTGCTCCAGTGGGCACAGGGCAAAACAAGGGAACAGTCCCCTCTGTGAGCTCTGCACTTGGTGCCTGCATCTGAGTTGGGCCAGAAAACCCATTTTTTGCCAATTAAAGCTGTATCCTTGCAAGGAAGGCCAGCTGCAATGCCTACCACCAGCCTCCAATGGGGTACCTGAGGCTGTCGGCCATCCCAGAGGACCATGGGGTTACTTCCCCTCTCTCTTGACCTGAAACAGGACTGCCGGTGGCGTGGTGGCAGTGGAGAAGAAAGACACAGTCACAGCAGCCCCCAATCTCTAGCATCACTTGAGTCCACATGTAAACTCCAGGATTTATTTTAAGCCTTCTGCGGGTTTTGATCCCAAACGCCCTCTGGCCATGGTATGTTCTGCTCATAAACCAGCAGAGTGTGCTTCTGGGATGCCCTTGGAGCACTTGGCTTCGCTGTGCTCTGAAGTGGTCCCCTGTGCCTCCTGACCCCTTGGTCACAGCCACAATCACGGCCGTAGCCAGCGCACAAGAGGGGAGGAAGCTGCCTGCGCTTGCGCTGCCAGGCACGGGGACCTGCCACGGCTGGGTGACTCCTGCTGCTTTTTATAAAAAGTGCTCTGCAGAACTCACACAGAGCAGATGGGTTAGCACACACTGTGACTTTCCAAAAGGTTATATGAAAATCCAGGCGCGTATCTGAAAATACACTTGAATCAGCTGATCTCAGGCTCATCTTTTTTTAATTAGTTTTCTTTACATGTGCACGAGAGAAAAATGGGTTTGGGAGCAAACAGAAGCAGTTAACGTATGGCAGCTAACTTGCAAGCTTTTCACACACCAAGACATGCAAAATTCAGTCTTGCCAGACAGTCTTTTCAGTTTCCCTCGGCTTACCTGAATGACTGCAGCATCTGCACAAGGGGGTTTCCCAATATCAAAGGCTTCTTTCAGGGCTTTCCCTACTTCCTTCTAAATAGTAAAAGAAAAGAAAAAAAGAACAGCTGAGGTACAATGGCATTTGTAATGAGTTAGATTTCCCAGCCTCTTGTTATGCATTTGGATACAAACCACATGAATATTTGGATGTAACTACATGAATTTCTGCCTCTATTTTTTTGTCTGACTCGTTTTACCCAAAGCCTGGCTATTTTCCAGCTGACCTAATAACATTGTTCTGTTTTGTTCCACATTGTTTGTTTGAGTTGAAATGATTTGCAGCTTCCTTTCATCCCAGTGTCAGCTTGGGTTATCTACAGTCTTCCCTAGTTAGCTGAGCTCAAATGAAGGCGCCCACACAGCAAAACAACGCTTAGACACGACGCTGTGCTGCCAGCTACTGTAGCTGAGATTTTTCCACCCTTCCCAGCTCCAACCAGCACCCTCATAAACCAGCCAGTGCTAATTAAAAGCATTCCCTCACTTGAGCCAGGGGCTTGTGAGGGCAAAGAGGAGCCGGGTTAGTGTTTAGAGCTACTGTCACTGTGAGATGAGCCCCATGAGGCTGCGTGATGGGAAATTTCCCAAGACTTGGCTGGCTTGTGTTAGTTTGAATGGGCTGTAAAAACAAAACTAATGCTGCAGAGAAAGGGCTTATTGCTTAAAACATGATCTGACCTTTATAGAAGCTTTAAACTCAAAAGCCTGGCTCGCTTCTTCCATTTCTGCATCTTTCTCTAAAGAAATAGAAAGAATGTAAAGTCTGATCTTCCAATTTTGTCTTTGTTCTTTTCTGGCTGAAGAATTAAGAAATTTGTGGTTGTCACTGAAGAATTTCATCAAAGGTATATTCAAAGCAGCCGCTCTGTCACACTCATTAAAAAGCATTAATCAAAGACAAATAAGCAGTTGTAAACAACCCCAGAAAAATTCCTTTCCTCCCGAGTGCCATCACCTGACTGTGAGCAATTGTGTGAACACGATGTGCTGAGATAACACATCCCAGCCAAGCTGCACAAACACTTCTAGCCATGCCCCAGTTGCACAGTAAAATGCGTTGGCTTAAGCCAAACATGAAGCCCTTGCTCTCCAGTGGGACAAAGCTTGCATTTAGTTAGTAACTGCAAGGCAATAACTTGTTGAGCCAGAGTACTTAGTTGCTTTGGATCAGATGGTGTGGCTGAATTAGCACGAGTTTGCTTGTTTGTAGCTCTTGTGGTGACACGAGCACCTCAGGCACCAAAGCGGAGAGGACCAGAATTTCTGCTGTAACAAACAGGCCCATAAATAACCTCCAATTTCCTCCTCGTTCCTCCCTGTCTGACCAAGACATGGTACCCCATGCTGTAAAACCTTCAGATCCATGGCTGGCCAGCTCCACCAGTGCTGACTGCCCAAACAAGCACTTTTCTTGAAAAATACAAGGGCCTAAATTACAATTTGGGTCCCTCATCTCTCCAGCTGCTGTTTTAAAACATGCAAGAATTTAACATCCTTGAGACATTTACATCATTATCAAGTGCAGTAAAATTGACTAAGATGCTCAATGTAGGTGGGAGCACATCGGTGACACACTGGTGGACAGGTGAGCAGAACAACCGTGCAGCCTTATTTGTTTGGGCAGCAGCAGGTCCTTGGCCCAAATTGTCCCACGCACATGAACATCTCAGCCCTCCTTTTGTCTACTTGAAAAAATAGAGGGAGGGAAGGAGAGAGGAAGGGAGAGAAGGCGGCACAGACCCAAGTGATCCTTTGCAGGTCAGGATGGGTGCCATCTCTGGTTTTGGATAAAGAGCCAGTTTTGATCTAAGGCAAAAAGCGACAGAAAGTTCATTTTCCACCTCTCAGTATCCCAATGAACCCTGGTGTCCTGCCGGAAGGTTTGCCTTGTGGTCATGTCAAATTCCCCAGTATGGCAAGGGCAGGGGTGACACATTGACAGCTCAATCAATGGCACCGTCATTTCCAGTTCACCAACCTTGTAGCCTCAAGGCACAAAGCCCCCTTGTTCCAGACATGTCCGGGCAGATGAAATGCCACCTGTATGGTGGTGAGTTCCCTGCAGCGGTGTTTGGAAGCGGTTTTGAACCCCACGTGGCCTCTAAGCTCTCAGCACTTTCAGATGTGGTCACACTTCTCATGGCTCATTTCTCTTTAAAGTGCTTTTAGTTTGCACAGATATCGGGCTGGCACCCTCAGTGACAAGCCAGGTATGCATAGGCAAAGCAGACCGTGGCTTATTCTCCTCCTTCTATTTTCATTTAAAAAAATTTAGTCATCCATTGAAGTGGGAAAGCCCACACCACGTGATTTACAGTCACAATTACATATTACAACCGCTCAGAGATAACTGACAGGATATTTGCTCAACAGCAGCTTCCTGTATATTTGGAATAATGAAGGGCTGGAATATCCTGGAAAAAGAAATAGAGGGATAAAGCAAGTTTTATAAGCTATGCCAGTGAGCTGAGTGAAGAGAGATCCAGTATTTTACCATATGGAGTCAGCTCATATCCACTTAATCTCATTAGTTTAAACCTGGAGCTGGTCCTAAACTGGCCAGATTCGAAGCGAGCTCGAACACTGCTGTCCTACACTCTCCAGCAACTCCAGCTCTGTTCTTCATGTACAATGTGGCACCGTACAGAGCTGTGATGCTTCCAGATCCAAGGTGGCAGGAAAACTCAGGTTTGGCAGGTGCCAACTCAGGGCAGCGTAGCCCAGAACCGTTGCCAGATCTAGGTGAGCCTGCTCAGCACAAGGTGCATCAGGAAAGCAGAGAGCCCATGGTTAAAAGCTTTCTCCAGCTACTACATTAGAGGAAACTTAAAAAAACAAAAGGAGTTAAATTCCCCATCACTGTTAGTCAGCATCTTTGAGAGCTTGTCAATGACTCAGTGACATGCTCTAAGCCAACCTCACTAGCACTACCCTGATTAAAGTCATTTCCTTCATCGAAACACATGCCAAAAATAGACCTCAAGAACACGTGGGTCTTCCCCAGGGTAATGATTAGAAACAGCCCATAAAGATGCTTAATGTTAAACACCGAAATCAGTAGGTTTTAAGCATATTGTCACCAGCTGGCACCTCTACTCCCATGTTTGTGACTGCCTTTGTGTTCTCCTTCAGGGAATAGGTCTCGAGGAAAATCTCTGCAATTTAGAGTACTTTCCCTGAGGTGATTCAGCAGTTTGCCATGGAATTTCCCCTCCTCTGCTCCCTGGGGCTAGTGGAAAGGGAAATAGAGAGAGATAAGTGCGGTAACTCCTGCTGCTGCATTTTGGCTTTAGCTGAATCTAAAAGGCCCTGCTGAGTTTTCCAAATAGCATGGTTTCCCCTGGAGCTCCCCGTTGCTACAACACATCTTCCCTGCTTCATTTGTATTCCACACACCTCAACAGCATTCTTCAAAGTGGGAGCTTCTCCGAGAAAAGGAGGAGATCCCGCAGCCCTGGAGCTGAGGTCCCCTGGGGGATGGAGGGAAGGATGCCCTGCTCCGACTGGCACGAGTGTGCACCAGCTGCATGATTTCTTGTGCTGGGCTCTGGAAATAATCTTTGCTATAACCTCAGCAATGTCAGTCCCAGCAGGCTGGAGAGGACCGTGAGGGGTCTCCATACAGACAAATCCGGCAGCCTGAATATCCTGCACAGCTGAGGCTATTAAAAAAAACAACTGTTGCACACTATGGGAGAGAAGATGAATTGTAGAATCATAGAATGGTTAGAGTTGGAAGGGACCTTGAAGATCATAAAGTTCCAACCTCCCTGCCCTGGGCAGGGACACCTCCCACCAAACCAGGTTGCTCAAAGCCCCATCTAGCCTGGTCTTGAACCCCTCCAGGGATGGGGCATCCACAACTTCTCCGGGCAACCTGTTCCAACATCTCAAAATGGCCCTCAAAAAGAAGTGGATTTCACCCATAGCCTTCCTTTCCTCCAGATACATTGGCTTCTGAGCAGAGTAGGCTGCAGCACTAGC
Organism: Tringa tobata; assembly: GCA_033628505.1. Lineage (NCBI taxonomy): Eukaryota > Metazoa > Chordata > Aves > Charadriiformes > Scolopacidae > Tringa > Tringa tobata. The sequence goes on along the minus strand of JAHREE010000118.1, from coordinate 3,494,116 downwards.
ACTATGAAGGTGCAACAACAGGATGAAGAGAGATTTGCAAATGTCCCAGCACCCATGGAGCAAGGACAGGGCAGCATCCCTTTGCCAGAAGAAAGCCGTGGATCTTTACACCTGGGCTCCACAATGAAACTTGGCCAAGATGGAGACCTTGGGGCTTATGAGCAGAGCTGGCTCAGCCAGCAAGGGAGCAGCTCATTTAACAAGGGAATTCCTGATTTTAAAACCACGGGAATAAAACAGGCAAATTGGAGTAAAACTCCTGAGTTCTTACCCGGGTGGCTGCAAGTAACTTTTCCTCAGTCTTCAAAATAATCCACACGAGACACTGTACACCAAGGGAAAGGTTGTGCTGGGGGGTTTGCCTGGCTCCCAGACATGTCTCGCTGCCACTGTGTGCAGAAAAAAGAGCAAGACCTCAGCCAGAGGGGCAGCTTCCCAATGCCCCATAGCCCCTTGCCCCCCTGGCACCCTCTGCTTGGCACCACAGCCTCTCGCTCAGCGAACGTGGTGCCCTGCAAGCGTTTGCAGCGTCAGGGCAGCCACAGTGTGGCTGATGATCTCTATCATGCCCTTTTGCCAGTTATTCTTTTGTGCTGTCTCTTTTCCTTCCTCCTATATTTGCTGCCCAAATGACACTTTCCCTCAGTCCCTGCTGCAGAATTCCTTCTCGAGCTGGGGCAGAGTCACCCAGGCACGCTTCCATGAATGCACCATTTTAGAAGTGTCACATATTCTCTCCGAATGGAGTAAAAAGCAGCTATACAACAGGACAACTGCATCTCCACGGGAGCCTTCATTAAGGTTGTAACTGTATTCAGAGCCAAATAGTTAAGTCTGGCACCTCTGTTCTCATTTCCACTTTCCTCACTGCCTTCTGACCTTAATACAGTCACAAGCTGCTCTTGCTTTTTTTTTTTCTTGAAGGAATTCAGCATTTGCATAACATTTTTTCCTATCTTTGAGCTTTTCATTACATATTTACATTACCATAATTACTCACCGCCAATTCCACATAAGTATTCAATCTTTCATCAATCCATTACTCTTATCTAAAACCAAAGTTTTACCAAATTAAACCCATAAAAGTGGCAGTACAAGGGATGTACCTTGGCCACATGTCTCCCATGTGTCTGAGGACACCAGCAGGTACCCACTACCCCACCTCCTTCTTTCGGGAGCTGGTGAGGGGAAGAGGCCACCTGATGAACTGTTTATGAGCTAATCAGGGGTTTATAACTGTAATTAATACAAGGAACAGAGATGCTCTAGGCTTGGATGGAAGCAATCAAATAACCCAAAAGGGCTGAAAACTATTAGGGCATAAGCAGATTGGAGCTGTCAAGTGGCAAAGTAACCATGGACACAGAGGATCAAACAACTCATCTACCACTGTCATACAAGAAGAAATCACAAGAAAGCTTCAGGCTTTGATGACACCCACAGGCTTTGAATTCACATTGGACCAAAAGGTCCCAGATGTGCCGCTCTTCAGATCATGGGGAAAGCCACATCTGCTTTCCCAAACTTGGGCAGGAATGTAATGATCTGCTATATGTTTTTCCTGTGATCTGAACACTAATGCAGGAAATATGGAAACAAGTGGTCAAACTGCAAGCCAGATAAAGCAGCAAGAAAACCAAGGGGACGACAAGAGAAACCCACAGGGCAGAATGCTGACATAAAGGCAAGACAAAATTACTCCGGAGTAATCAGAGTATGATGGGCCTTGCTAAAAAGGCTTAATGCAAAAAAAAAAAATTGTTCAGGAAAGCAGGACACTGTGCATGTCCAACAGGAGTCCAGCAGAAAAATACCTGCATAACTCAGGTAAGCCTCTAAGCCCAATACAAAGGATTTAGAAAGAGGCAGTGCTGCAATGAGAAAAAGGTTCTGATTCCGAGAGCACAGAAGATAAAACAGGCTGTTGGCAAGGCTAAACTCAGCAAGAGTCCTGAGCATCACTGCATCAACAGGAAGCAGAGATTGGGCTCAAAACTGAAGAACAGAGACATAGAAAACATGGAGAGAAAAAGAAGTCCTTCAAACATACCTTTTGTACATTTTAAGGCCCCATTCATAAACTAAAAGGCATTGGCTGAAGCTGAAATTGCTACTGTCAGTAAGTGTGGAAAGGTGAGAAGACAAAGAGGCATGACAGCAGTGGGTGTAGGTGACAAGCAGTCCTGCTTCCTTGAAGAAACCACTTCTGTGCTCCAGGCTGGGGATAAACGTCATTTCCAGCTGACTCAGATGCTGTTTTAGTGCAGTCTCATCTGTGTTACTACAGGAACCAAAGGGGGGAATCTGGGCTGTCATATAATGTATTAGCTTTTCCTCCAGATCTTTCCTCCAGAAGTTTGGACTCCAGGTGGAAACAGACTCCGTCTCTTGGCAGCTGCCAAGCCACTCTGCTTCCTTCTGCTTCTCCCACTTCAGCGATTCCCCCACTGACTGCAACGGCTCCAGGAACATCCCACTACTTCCACGGAGCGCTTCTCCCACCACAGTCCACATTCGTTCAGCCAGCAGCGAATAAAGTGATTCAGACTTTCCCACACCATCATTTCCAGAATGCTCCAGATCATAAATATGATCACAAGCTTCAAAAAATTTCCCTTGCTCAATGAAGCCACAGATGGTTTCCTCTGCAATAGAGAAAGTAAGAAGACATCTTGATGTTTCTTCACTCCCCTATAGGACGCATCACTTTAATATCCAAGTACTGGAGTATGTCATTTATATGTATCCCAAAATTCCTCAGGATCTACTCAAGATCACCTCACTTAAGGTCTAGCACTAGCACCTCTCCATTTCCTCAAGGGAAAGCACCTTCTTTCCTCTTTCTTTCTTTTCTTTCTTTCTTTCATTCCTTCTCCTCCAGGCCAACTAAGCCTGCAGACTAGTTTTCTGCAACTTTCTGTCATCACCGCAGAAGACCTCCTCATGTGGGCAATGCAGGTTCATTAATGACAATCTTTCCTTAAGGAATGTACCTTTTGTCCAGAAGGAAAGCATTAGAGAAAGAACACCTTCTGAAAGAGCCAACAGCTGAAAGTCAAGCCTAGAAGGAACCTTCTGTCTTCTCTACAGACACCCTGACAGGACCAAAGTGCTGCAGACTCTCTGTAAGGTCCCTCCCTTGGGTTCACAGCCTGGCATGGGTACGCAGAGGGTCTCGCTCCTGCCAGCAAGCTCTCCTCTTGGTCTGAGACTGCTCAGTGAAGTCTCTTTGCTGGGGCTGTTTAACAAGGCCCAACAGCTCTGGATGCTATTTCAGCCAAAGGTGAAAATCAGATGGTGGGCTATCTATCTGCAGTGTCGAGCATTGGGGATTCACATAACTCCCCATGACTTCCACATCTGCAAGAAGCTCTGGTGACTGAGCCACTGCCCTAATCACCCCATCAAGCCAGTTACAAAATCTTTAAAGATGGAAAATTGGAAGGAGAAGCTTTTCACCGCTGCTTGTTTCCAAAGTATCGCACCCAGCCCACCACTGAGAGTTAAATGTGATCTCACAACAGCTGCACAGAGCTGTGGTTTTTTTTTTCCTGTGCATTTTACAGATGATAAGATTGAGCAACAAAGGGTTAAGAAGATTTGCCCAAAGGTATCTGGAACAGAGCCCAGAGGAAAAACCAAATTTGATAAGAACCCAGGAAAAGTTAAGCAAGGCCAGAAGCAGCGGGATTCTGAGATTAATTCAGGATTCAGCTTTGGGTGTAGAGTGAAGACTGAAAGAGTATGACCTTCCATCACCTTACACCTGTATCCTAACTTTCCTCTATGAAAACACTTTGGTCGAGTGCTAAGAATTAAATCAAACAGGACTGGAGGGAGACAACGCGATGCAAAATGGAGAAGGGCTGATGCAAGGATCTTCAGCAAAGCAATGGGCAAGCTGCTCAGGAGGGGGCTAAAAAGCTGCACTCATCCTGCCTCAATACGTGCAACACATAGGAAATGTTTATTTGGGACAATTAGCCCTACCTCCCCCTCCCCATCTGTGGAAGAACAGCACCGTCACACCTGACAGTGTGTCAGTCACACATACGTTGTCTTTCTCACAAGACACATCAGGCGTCTTTGCAGGGATAAAAATAAAACTGGCAAAGAGAAATACTTGCGGGGCAAAGCAGAAATAAAATACAGAAGTTTCCAGAGGAGCAAGTGTACAGTTCAGAAGGGACAAGAACTCAAGTGAAGGATGGGGAGGAGGAAAGTGTAAAGCACCAACTCTAGAAGCTAACGAACACAGGCATCTGCAGGGGTGGGAGATGCAGAGAAAGTCCAGGATTGAACCCAGAGATAACTCCAATACCTGCAGGTGTCTCTCTCTCCGCTTCCTTCCTGCTGGTTGCCATCTTCAGCAAATTCCCTGCCACATCCTCTCTGCTGGCCTTCTCCTCCGCTGCCTCTTTCCCACCAGCCATGGCCCTCAGCAATTTGCCTGCCACGGTTTTCAGCTTCCCTCTCCTCTTGGCTTCCTGCTTCTTTCTCTCCTCATGCACGGTCTTGGGAAGCATCCTTGTGTTTTCCCCAGCCAGCTTGCTGCCTCCTCCTGGGAAGGTTCCCCAGGAATACTTTGTCTTCCTCATAATCCCAGCAGATTCAGATGCTTTCTGTCCAACTGGGAATACTATCAGGAAAAAAAAAAAAAACAAAACCCAAAAAAGTTAGAAATACTTCTATGCAAGGTGATCTTAGTGGCTATCTCCCAGAGAAGACATTTTTCCCCAGATTTATTTTTTTTCCGTGCTCTATAGGCTTCAGCTGCCTTATAAGAAATGTAACCTGGTTCCTGCCTGCGCCGAGTGGGGACATTTTTATAGGCTGCCAGCCCTCTTATGTAATCTATCTCTCTTCTAGGAAAATAATGTCAAAAACCTCATACACAATCTAACCACAGCCACTGGGGGAAAGCCAGAGGGATTTTCAGCATTTTCTAAATGACTAAAACATCCCTGCGCGCTGCCAGCTATTTCGATGACAATCCTATCAGTTTAAGGGAGTTGATAATTAATAGTTTCTATGAAGCACACATCACTTTCCACTTTTCCACGCCCCACGTGCCCCGGCTGCACCTGAGCTCTTCCTTGGCAAGGAGATCACGCCTGGCTATGGAGCCAATTTTTTTCCCCACCTCCCAGAAAGCCTGGTGTTAGCCAACAGGGAAGTACAGCCCCGGAGAAGGGGCGTTGATTTTCCCATTTTAGCAGCAGAGGAGATAAGAGCGACCTCAGTTTTTGGGATTGCACAATTTTCCAGCAACAATATACGCTATTCTATATCGCTTTATACACACACGCATAACATTACAGTAATCCACCCTAAAGTGTGCACGTCTGTGTGTGTCCATGTGTGTCTGCATACATAAAGGTCTATTTACCACCCAGCCTCCACTGAAGAGAGGAGATTTATACCCACACAGTGCAAGGACTGTACTGGCAAGACCTGGACCGTTAAAGGTTCTGATCCATAATCCTCAGGACAAATTCCTGCAGAGAAAATACCATTTAATTCCAGCAGCTCATGTTTAAAATAAATTTTTAAAAAGTCCTTGCACTCCTGTGAGAAAGACACTACACTTGGAGATAAGCTGAAATGCTGTCCTTACCACACTCTCTTTGCTAGGTAGTTACAAACCAGTTTTTATTTCTCCTTTCCATTAGTATAAAAATGAAATCAATACCTTGAGGATTTTAATCAGCTGAAGAAAGAGTCTTGTATTAGCCAGTATTGATTCAAAACCGTATACTACTCAAGAATTATTTTGGGGATGGAATGAATTTAAGACACATTTTTCCACACAGCATCTAGGTTCATCCAAATAAGTGCATTCATCTCTCTGGGTTTAATGCCTGCAATTTCTTCCAAGATTTTCTACATTTTCATGACAGTAAAATTCCACTAGTTTCCTACTTGGAAACCAAGTAAATGTTATGTCGTTCTGGCTCTTTTACTCAGTGCTTAATTCCACCAGCATGTTATCACAGAGCCATTTGATTCATGAGTAATAATAGGGAGGAGGAAATAAATCTATTTCGTTTTGAAGGACAAACAGAAATTCCAGCAGTGGTCATGCATTTGAGCTGTTGGTAGTAGGAAATACTGAGATTGCAAAATACAGTGTTTTCCCAGGTTGTGAAAAATGTTGAAAATGGAGAGGCTTTATGTATACCCCATTTTGACTATAATTTTTAATTGGCTAAAGTTAAAATATTTCCTTTGGAATATTATAGCTGCACCACATAGGAATGCCAGATGGAGTTGGAGGGTTAGTACTGAGAAGACGCATTCCAGGCATGCTGGAAATCCTTCAGCAATATTTTCCCATGAAAATTCCAACACAATGTGTTTGTTTCCCTCCATCAGCATCTTTCCAACAAGCCCAGCTCTAACAAAAATCATTTCCCCAGACTTCTCTGTGGAAGGAAATTGGATGTCAAAGTGCCAGTCCTGCAGGCAAGATTCTCTGCAGTGTACAGATTTTGAACATAGTATAATTGCAGATCGTGCCCTAAACTAGGGCAACATGATGTATGGGAATTGCTGTATTTTCCCAGAAAGCTTCTTTCAAGGGAATACAATGTGAGCCTGTGGAAAGCAGGGAGTGACTGAGCAGAGACGGATAGACTTCCTGAGGCTAGGACCACCTCTTGCTCCATGGTCCACTCCATCCACTCAATCAAAGCCATGATAGACACTCCTCAAGAGAGTGTCCTCAGGGCATACCCCATCTGAGCACCACAGCACCAACTATCTAGATCTCACCTGTCTTACCTTTAGTTGGTTCACAGACCAGGGGGAATGTGTGTAGATAGGCAAAGCAGGCAGTTGCCTGGGGAGCAGGCAGCTGTGAGCACCCTACACCAGGACAGCAAGCTGGGGGTGGCCTTTCTGACTCTGAACACTAAGCCCATCAGCAGCATGAGGTGGTGCCCCATCCCTCCTGCTGCAGAAGGAGCAGCAACCCATCATCACCCACTCTGCCCACAACTACTTTCCAAACGCAAGGGCTGAAGGACAGTCTCACTGAGGGGGAATGCACTGTACCAGGAGAGGACATGCCCCAAAGGAGCTGCCACCAGCAGTCTGCTTTTCTGGGTCATACGTGTCTTAACAGCCCATGCAGGGTGCACAGGCCTCTGTCTCTAATGCTATTTTACTGCTCAGCCTAAAGCTTTGCAGTTCTCTAGGAACATCTTCTACCGCAGTGGTTCCATGAATGGTTATATGCCTAGACAAGCAAAGCCCCCAGGGAAGTTACACCTTTACAGCAGAAAAGCTGAAAACTGTCAAGATTACACTAGAACAAAGGTCTTTCAGCAAGTGTTTACATAAGGCAAAGGGAATGTGTGCTGCCCAAAACCACCATTTTGGGCAGAGGAATCAGGACACCTTAACTTTTCACCTGGCCCTTCCACAAGCACCTGAGTTGCCCACCCAAGGGGAGTCCTTCCAAGCAGAAAGAAAGGCAGTAGGAAACCACAAGGACACAGCACCCTAACAAGCACAGTTCTGTTTTTAACAATCTCCTTTGTCAGGTGTGTCAAATGACCACCTTCTTCCTCATAAGCCACTTCTTGGAAGCCCAACCCCTCTCTCCCTCCTGGTGTTTCAATGCCTCTATTTATTCGCAGTGTGATGGTTCTTTAGGGGGAACCTTCTCCTTTCTGCCCTGACCCTTGCTATGCTCACTGAGAAAGAAGAGCGATTTGTCTTCAGGGAATATCCCCAGCATTCAGGAGTTTCCCTTGTTGCCTGGAGCTCCTGGAAAGGCCCACAGCCTCCACACATCACTGAGACCCCGTCTTGCTATCTTGGAAAATCTGTAACTCCTTTGTCTTCAGGAGCTTTCATTAAACAAGCAAATATCTTGGATAAATTTTTATATTGTTTCTCTGTTGACTTAACTCTTTATCTTGCTGCTTCCCATTTCTTTTGCCTATTTAGATAAAATCTCTTCATAACAAGTGGGTTGTGTGCCTGCCTTCAACAATAGCTGTTTGGTCTGGATGCTAATCGCATGAAGTCAGACTATTAGCACTTCAAATGAAATGACTTTGCAAGAGTCCAATGACATCAATATTCCAATTCCAGCAATGCAGCGATGCCCCTGCTCGTTTTGCAGGGACTCCACATGAACACACTCAGGCATATACAATGGAAACTTTGTGCTCAGTAGCATCTGTTATATGAAATACACTGGAGTCCTAACAGGCAGGCTGGATCTGCAGCATCTGCAAAGAGAGATCTGGAGGTTTTTCACCTCCTCCTTTGTTTCCAGCACATGCTGGTACTCTCCACCGCTTTGAACCAAAGGCATGAAAGATGGCAGAAAGGAATATTAATTATGATGATAAAATATGCAGAGTATGGCACAGAAACCTAGTGGTTCCCTAGGATATGAATCCAGGCAAAAGCACTTTGTGAAGCGATGCTGTAGTGTGACAATGTGTTCCTCCACCCACAGGCAGCATCTTTGACTCCACCAGCAATCAAAGAACAGCCAGTCTGTATGATATGCAAGGTAGGCTTTTTGGAGAGACAGAAAACAAACAAACAAACAAGCAAACAAAGAAAAATAAAACCTCCTCCTCCAGTTCAACATTGCAGTTGGCATTGTCATAATGGTCACATGCAAGAGGCAACTTTGTTATTTGTGCAAAATTAGTTGTTTGTCATTCTGTGGAAAGCATATATTTACTCTTATTTCCTATGGATAACCCTGTTTCCTAAAGGAATGAGACAACACACCCACAGGATGTATACGTCTCTGTGTTCATCCGATTCCCTGCCCTAATGCACTCGAGTGGGTTTTAAGTCAGTTTTAACCAATTTGAAAGCCAGTTTTAACCTAACTGACAGAGGGTGGCTGGCACAAAACAGTACACCCTTACACGCTTCAGGAAAACACATGGCTGAGGAGAGGAGACCCTCACTGCTCCTGCTGAGGAACAGAACACAGCGTGAGCTCAGCCTTTTATTAGAGATCAGAAACTCCACCCAGCAGTTCAATCTGAAGGTACATAGACATGGTTTCCTTGCTTCTGTTGCTCACCAAATCCCGTTTACTCTCCAGCTAACCTGTGCATGTGTGCGAGAGTAAATAAAGCAGCACAAATATTTAATACAAGCAACCTTTCCCATGGCAACAGCTGAAATGAAGCTGCTTCCCTACGGTGCCTCCTCGCCACAGGCTGCACCCCCTCATCACTCCCCCCCAACATCTGTGTCACCCCAAAGAGGCAAAAGAGCTGCGAGTTGGAGCTAATTTGGAGTTAGCACTGCTGCCTGGTGGCCATGGTCAGAGCAAAAGGCAAAGAAGGAACCTTCTTCCTTTCTCTTACAGAGTGCTTGAGTAGTTTGAGGAGCTCTTCTCTGCTCAGCCAGATTTTCATCACCTTAATCTGAGACTTCTCTCCAGTTCTGGATGTATCTGAGACTGGAGGAATACAGTTTATTAGGAGGGGACAGACAGACAGATTGAGAGACAGACAGACAGGCTGCGTGGTCCCAGCATTTTTAGAAACCACACTAAAGTCCTAAGAATAAGTCCCCCCAGTCCCCCTGCCCTGAATGCTGAAACGGAACACGTTTGGACTTGATGTACAATTTGCGCTGCCTCTGGTTTCCTCCTGATTGTGAGGACCCCATTCCAAACTGACCTCAATTTTCACTTAATTAGTAACCTACTTTGCCTTTCCTTTGGAACATTTTTAACTAATTCCTGGGGATTTTGCCTATTTCTGGGGGTTTTTTTCATAATGAAACAAGCATTGCTTTAAGGAAGATGTTTCCCCTTTTGACAACAGTAGTAGTAGTAATAAATAAATAAAACACACAACCTTAAAAAATTTAAAGATGAACTGTAGAAAGCCAAGTAATATGCATGTTTGATGTGATCCTAAAAATTTCTGCATTAAAAATAACCTATCCATGTACTAAGAGAATAAAGCAATACTTCCTGAAATAGCAGCTTAGTCTTGAGTAAAGAAACTGGGACCAAGCTGGGAATTCCCACTCCCTGCCTGTGCCCTGCAGGCTTCCAGCAAGGACAGAGGATACTGCAGTAATTACAACTTCCTTTTGTTTTCCTTCAGCATCAGTGGAAGAGTGAGAATAAAAACATCCACCAGACAAGAGTACATAGCACACAATACAGACCGTTTTAAAAAGAAAGAGTTTCTCCAGACCAAAAAAAAATAGGTGGCTAGGTTAGACCAAACACTGGAATAATAAAATATTTCAAAGCAAACTTTTTAATTTTCACATACTAAATTGACCTGACACCCTGTTTGGAGCTGGGTTATATTTAGCTATGGGGAGGCACAGAAATAGCTGACAGTGGGATGAGCAGGAGGTGGTTTCTGTGTTCCCCCAGTTCTGTCGGGAGGCCGGGGCTGCTTGGGCATGACTGGTGTGGAGGGATGGGGTCTGCAGCCCTCAGCGTGGCACTGGCACCTGCAGGGACACAGGGAAAGAAGGGGACCCGGGGAGCCAGGTCAGAGAGGGGACAGAGCTCCATCCTCTTGCCCCATGCACCCTGGTTTGGTAGAAGACCCCGCTGCTTGCTACAGCAGGGGCTGGGCAGGACGTAAAGTTTCTGCAAAGGTTTGAGGGCTATTTTCTAATTTCCCCATGGACAACAAGTTATCAGGGAAAGTAGCCAGCACGGAAAACATGTCACAAAGTGAGGCAAGCTGACTGAATCTGTGTTTGTCCAGGGCTTCCAGAGTCCTGCGTGGGCAGCAGCAGGTGAAGAAGAGATACTGTCTGACCATGTCCTCCTACCACGTATACCTCTATATAAACAACATAGACAATATATACCCCGTGCCAAACTGGAAAGTATACAGTGCCAACAAGGGGTTTGGAGGACAGGTGACCTTCCCTGTCTGCCTCAGAAGGGATCAGGAAAATATGAAGGAAAAATATCCTAGAAGTAGTTTTTCATACCTTATCTCCTATTATTCTGGGTCTACCCTCGATACTTCAGCGCTGGGAAAGCCTGAGTCCTGAATGGTCTCTTCATGGCAGCTCAAGGAGTTATTTCTGCCACAGAAACCACCTCAGTGCTACAGGGCTGTCAGTCTGGTCACATCCCTAGAAAAGCAGCCACCCAGCAGCTTGGTTTCTAATCCTGAAAGCTATCTGAAGAGTTATCCAGGGAAGGCTTCAGGGGCAGCTCTGCCAGAGGAAAACTACAACTGACATGCTGGCTGCTATCCTTGGCATGGAAAGAGCTTTTTTTTAAAAAATACATTATGGATATTGTTTGCTAGTGCGGTAAAGAATGCATTACCTCAACCACCACCACGTCTCTTTTAAAGATGATCCATGATTTTATCCAGAGGGTTGTTTTTTTCTGAAAGCTTGTATTATGAATAGTCCATCTCCATTTGGACAGACAAGCCTAAAATTATTTTATTGGAGAGTTTTCATTTGGCTTAGAATGACAGGATTCCTCTGGGCAGTTTTACATAGATTCTTTCCTGCAGTAAAAACCTTAGGTTCTGCTTTGCAGGAAACTTCCTACACACATCTGTACTCACAGCCCTACATGGCGCAGCATATGCAGAGATTTGGGACTGAAAATCCACATGACATCATTCACATGTTTTTCCTGCTGCCACAAGAGGCCAGTGATTGTGTAATTTCCAATCTCCCCTGTTTCACCCCCATCGTATTGACATGGCTCCACTGGCACATCTGCCAGACACCATCTGGAGGCTAAAACTCAAAACTACAGATTGGCTTCCAGGACATCCGCAGACCTCTCCGATAGGAGCCGAGCACATTTAAATATTAACTCAAGATCAAAACTTAACCATTTCTCCACTCAACATTCAGAGGAGGTGTCTCTGGCTACAAACTCAGGCAGGAATGCCCCACGGACCTGCACTGCCAAAGGAGTTGATATATGCCATAAGATACTCAGGGCCTTTGTCCTCATTGCTGAACACTCTGACACAGCAGACAGGTTATTTAGGAGAGGAGGCGAGAGAAAAAAGATCAGTTTTCATATAGACACCTAATAAATCACATTTTCAGAATCGCTCAGTATCTGCCATTGTCACTTCTGGACAGTCTGAGTAAGCACTCCATTCCCAACACACAGTGAGCAGAAACCTAGTTTAGCCACCAGCCTTGGTAAAGCTCAGGATACCAAAGAAAATGCGATGTCACACTGTAAAATGGTCAGTTTTGAAAGATTTTTGCAGTCTTTAAACACTGGAGCTGGCTAGCCACAGTGGGGAGGTTTGCTACAGCAAGAGGAACCCATAAGGGTCCTAGGAGACAGCTAATTGTCCTCCGAAACTGTTGCAGAAAAATACCCTGGGGAGGAACTCTGCACAAGCATGAAGAGAAGCATTAAATTTTTATCATCATGAGTTCAAGCTGAATAAAGCAGGCATCCTAATATATATAGCAATAAAACATTTGCACTGCGCCACTGTGTTTTCTTCCAAAACCAGAAAAGCATTTAGAGGAGACACGGCACTAGAAAATTCAGCACTGCTACATGATGTGGAAGCTCCCTTCTCTCTCAGAGCCTTCAATGTTTTCTGACCCATTCCACTCTTACAGGAATGAAAGAAATACCAACAAAGCAAGAGGTGGGCAAAACTTGTGGGGGAGGTATCGGATACAGGCAAACTAAAGGGAAGGGAAGAGTATTTGTCATGCATTCAGTATCAGGATGTATCTCATCTTTCCAGTGCTTCCCACTTCTCAGCAAAGTGGAAGGAGTGCTATATAAAGACTCAGAGACACTAACCCAGCTCCCGAGAGCTGCACAGCACCCACTGCCAGCGCGTTGGCAGGGTTCCTCTGCCACCTTCATCGCAACCGCTCTGCCAGTGTTCAGTGCTCACAGCAAGTTTTTCCCTGCAAAGGAGAAAGATGCAGTCCTCGAGGAACCAAAATTAGGTAATTTGCAAGGATAGTTCTAAATTATCAAGCAAATTAAAAAAGGAACCACTATTTTTTCCCATCCTGATCAAGCATGTTATCTGTTCTGTTATGACCTTAGATCTCCAGCACATGCTATTTACTGGTTGTTAAGAGCCGAGACTCTTGAAATTCAATTAATCAAAGAGCAGAAAGGCCACCTTCCAACAAAGGATTTAAGTAAGTGACTATTTTCTTTAGTTTCAAAGAGAATATTCAGGCTCTTAGCTGTACACATCTGTTTAATGATCAGGAAATAGTGGTGCAGATTGGTGTTTGTATGCTCCATGGCTACAGGACAACAAATGCCTTGGAGTCAATAATGTCTGAAAACCACACAAACTGCAAACCAATTTAATACAGCTGATCATGACACAGCACAGAATCGTTGGATTTTTAAGGCAGCTGCCTTGGAGCTTGTTTAAATGAATGGATTTCTAATGGCATTTTCTGCATAAGGTTTTAATGAGGAGCTTCCAAGCCCAGATGGTTACATGTTCAATGAAGTCTCCTTGGCTGTTATGACACTCTTCCCACTTAAATATACCTTAGATGGCCAAAATGGGTAAAATGGCAGCAAAATATAAGCTTTCATGCTGCTGTTTTATATCAAGAAAAAAGACACCACTGATTTTGTTGATGAAGATAAGAAGACAAACTGGGCACTCCTTAGCCCTGATTCATACTAACCTTACTTCTATGCAAAGGGAAAGTCAAAGAGCTGTAAAATATCTTCTGGATCCAAATGGCTATGGATCCCACTTTGTATAAGGGGGACCTGAATCCTTCCCGTCTGCAATTGCCTTCTCCCACCCTAAACATGAGCAAGAAAAAGTATGTTAACATTTTCTTTCCTCTTGCTTCCCAGTCTTGGGGGGCCGTCACACAGAGAAATCTGGACTGTAGCCTTACACAAAATATGTAACACAACAGATCTGCTGTGGTACAACTAGTTCCAAGAAGAAGCAGATGTACCTTGTGATATTAATTTATTCTAACATGTTTTGAAGGGAAGAGATGGGGAGAGATATTGATATGTATGGCAGGTACTGACTGATATTTAAAACCTTTGGCATTACCATATGTGCCTGGAAATAACTGCCAGTACTATTAGTTGCTGTCATTGATGACAGCATGTAAATGACTATCTAATCTGCATACACAATTAAATAATTAGATGCCATATGTAAGAGCAGTTATTTATAGGTGCGGAATCAGAGAAAAAATTTAAGCCCCATCTTCATAACGTGTCATCTCAGAAATCAGATCCTCTTAGACATAGGTATAGATCTTCATTACTGAGTGTCCCGTCTTGGGTTTAAAAACAAAAATAGTCACAATTAATATTTAATATTATTGATTTTGCCTGTGGTGCACTGAGTCACCAATGCCTGCATCCAGCCCGCCGGCAGGATGCTATAGCTGCCCTCCTCAAAATGCCCGTCATTATGATGGAGCTCATTATGAAGAAAACAAGCCGGGGAAAAAAACCCCGTCCTGCTGAAGGCCCCGTCCACCGCGCTCAATGAAGGCTTGATCTATTCTTACGAACAGCTGACCTAGATTCTCTGCCTGAATGAGAGCATTTCCCAGCATCGAGGCTGTTCAGAGAGTCAGAAATTCATGTACTGCTTATCATGGGAGAGGGAGGAAAAAAAAAGAAAAAGCTATAATCTAAAGGGAAAGCGATGGCAGCCATTAGTCATAAAAAAAGCTTTATCCATATCCACACAAAGCACTCCCCGATGTGCTTCTGCTCTCATTTCAGAAGCTGGAAAGCACTGCAGCTCTCATCTCAGCACAGGCGGCAGGCCAGGCAGCCAGGGCTCCATGGAGAGGCTGAGACGTGCCAAAGCCGTGGAGGACACAAGCACACAGCAGGGTGGCCAGCTTGTCGCTCCAGAGCCACCCGCAGCTTTCCGGCAGCTCGGAGGCAGCTCCTGCCCCTGGGCTGCCAGCAGCGAGGGCTGTGCTGGAGCAAGGACTGCTGGTTCACATCATGCCAAGAGGAAACAAGGCAGTGAGGTCTGCTGAACCCTATACTGCCAGGTCGCAATGAGATCCAGCTTCAGGCACAGCACACATCCGTCATCCCTGGGAAGCTCAGGAGGCCTTGATAAGGCAATGCCATGTACTGCCAGTGAACTGCATCAGACACTTCTTCATCTGCCAGTTCTTCAGGAGATGGACGGGAAGCGCATCCTGTGACACTCAATAACATAATGATGGTGGCATGTGGCTCAGCGGGACAGAAAGGCTGGTCAGCCCTGGAGTAAGGACCTCAGAGACCTTTGCTACCTACCTCTGCTACTGATCCATTTTGTCTACAATCACACTCCTCATCTCCCCAAGACCCTAGTGGGCTTCTCCACCAGCCAGGCCTAGTAACCTTTCATATTAACCAATGATACTCACCAGACTGGTGTTCAGGGGATCTTGAGGGTGTCCATCACTGTGAGGGATGCCAGCTTGATGTCAGCCCTTGATGGCTGCTGTCACCGCTGTCACTGACGCTAAGCTGCACACAGGAGCAGGTCCAGGTCCATGCCAGCACCCCAGCAGCATCTCCCTGAGTGGGATGAGAAGGAACTGTTAGGCAGGGACTAGTGCAAGACACTCTCAGGCCCACCAAAGCACAGTTCCCACCCCAAGGCTATGTTGCGGTGTTGGTTGCAGGGACAAGGACAGGAGCACAGACCAAGTCTCCAGGGCAGGCAGGAGCTGGACAGTCAAGGGAGGTTTCCTTCAATACCAAAATGCTTTGATCTGCCTCACAGATGGAGAAAGAAAGCTAAAATCACATCAATTCAGGTCCTCTGATTACAGAGAAATTCTGCCCTTTCTCCAGCATGAACATCCCAGCATTTCTCCAGCCCTATCCAGCATGAACATCTCAGACTGAGTCTACAGAAGAGGACTTCTGCTCATACAGACCCTCACTGACTGCACCACATGGGCAAAACCCACACGTCCAGCTCACGTAGATGGCAAGTGACTGCTGTGGGTCACGCTGCCAGCGAGCATCCCCCCTTCCCCTCTTCCCTGAAACCTCCGGAGGGGCCGCCGAGAGGAGGATGTAAGATCTAATTAACCAGCTCTCAATTCAGATCTGGTTCAGCAAATGCAAATATCGCATCAGGCAATTGAGTTTTCCTCACCAACTTATTTTTTGCATGTGGGCAACATGCAAACTAGGTCAGTATTATTCCTACCAAAACACTCGCTACGGGTGTTATTTTTAGAAAACCATGTGATTGTCTGACTTTTATTTATGAGAGCACAGAAAGATCCGCTGTATATTTTACTGTCTGTCTTGTTTGGGGTGGTTTGTTTTTTCAGTTCTTTGGGTGGGTTATTGAGCCCTCAGACTTCTTTTTAAAAGGTAAAGTCAGACTCAATCAGGAGACCTTGCAGGTCGCATGCCTTGACAGTCAATGAAACAAAGCACGTGCAGCGGTGAGCAAATCAAACCAGACAAGAGCACGGAGAGGCTATGAAAAGGCAAGACAGTGATGCAGGTAATGAGGGACAAGGATATGGAGCAGAAAAGGTGCCAGGGGACTATGGGAGGTGGAGAACCAGGCAGAGTTTGAAGGATGATAGAAAACACTGCGCTTAGATCTTCGCAACTCCTCCAGGAGTAGGCACAAGGTCTCAGCAGCTAGACAAAAGTCAACAGGAGAGCCAAGTTCAGCAAGAGAAAACTTGTCCAGAGGTTCAAGTTCATTTTCTGAGACTTATTCTTACCTCCTTGGCACAAACTAATAAATTTAAGGCAATAAAATCCTGTAGCAGCTTCTCATTCATCAGGTTAGTGGTCACAACCCCAATCCAGATCCATCGGACAACCAAGCCACGGTAGATCCCCTCAATGGGGAGGAGACCCCTATGGCTGAGACCTAACAGGGACCCTCTGTTTCTAGGTCTCTGCCTGCCTGATTATCATCTGCCCTGTCTGGGGAATCCCAAGTCTTTGCCCAGTCCTTGAGTCAACAGGTGATTCCAGTTCTGGGGATGTGAATCCCTTTACTAACCTTGCATGGCCAACGTAAAGAAGTCTACATCTCTGCTGATAATCCAGACTGCTTTTATAACCCAAAAAAAAAAGGCACAGGTATGGGCACAGCCCTTCCTCTCAAGCAGATATAGACATTTAAAACAGGCTAGTCAAGCAGCATGCCCGCACTGCCTCATCCTCTCTATCAACAACAGAAGGAATTCAGAATGAGTAGCTCGGATGTCCCTGTTTGTATTTCAGAGCCTAAATTTCCAGAAATTAACTACCAAAGAAGCGTCAGAATCCAGTCCCCAGGCCTTCTGACTTTCCACCCACATGAAACAAATCAGAGATACATGGTCTGTGAGGGCACAGGGTTAGCTGTACGGCTGATGAGTCCCGTGCCTTTTTGGGTTGCCTACCCGGCAGCGGCCCCAGCAAAAGTTGCTGGCTGCACTGGCTCATCTGGAGAAGAAGGGAGCTCCACATAGGAATCGTGCTTGCCCACTTCCCCAGGACACCACCACTAGCCCAGGGCTTCTGCACAGCTGGGAGACACTGCTGGCTCTTGGCTCCAAAACCCTGCAAGCAACATCGGATTTTGCTGCCGAGAGGATGAAAGCGTGGGGACAGGCTGCTCCTGCCACCAGGGAAAGGGCTGGAGCTGGTTGGGAGGGCCTGGTGCTTGCTGACACCTTTTCTGCCTCTGCCCCTTTGGGGTCCCAATTGCCTCTTTGGCAACCCACCACCAAGCTGCATACACTCAAATTCGGAAAAGCTGTTTTCATCTGTCCTTTCTAATTGATCTCAAGCCCTGAAGCTCCCATCCCAGGCGGTCTGCCTCGCTCAGCTCATTGCTGGTATCATCCAGGTGACTCCCCCCTCAAAAAAGAAACAAAAACTTCAAAAGAAACAACATAGGCAAAGACAACTGGACCAGATCCAACTCAACTTCCAAATCACAAATAATATTTCTTTCTCCAGCAAGAACCGTGCTGTCACAGAACATTAGGTATGCACTGCATATAAAGCTACATGAGCTAAATCCTCCACACAGGACAGGCAACTGTACATTTTCCTGCAAAAAGAGTTGGCACGAACAAATATGGGCAGGCAGGCATCTGGATAGGCCATCTTACAGCTTGGGAACTCGGGTCTGTGTGTTCAGGGGTGGTGAGCGAGAACCACACACAGGGATGCCAAGGGGTAGTTTAAGAACATGGGACATACCCTGCAAACTTGCCAGAACAGCCTGGGTGATGCAAGCTGGCTGGGGGATTAGCCATGCACTGCTGTGTCATCATCTAATGCTGCTGTGCCACATGATTCTAACACTGCTCCCAGGAAAAACAGTGGTTTGGGATAAACAGCATGAAGATGGCTTCTTACACCCTAAACTTCCCATTTTTCTTCAATCGCTCATGGAAGACTGGCACATGGGTCACTTCCTCAACCCATCACCTGCAACACATCATATGTGATGCTGCACTGCATTTTCTGTAACTATACTTTTTGGGGACCGATTCATACAAAAATTACATGTACTTTATTACTTACTGACACACGGGTCCTCTATCTTATTGTTAAAACCAGAAAACTAATATTGCCTTGAAAAAGAACCAAAGGCAGCAATTATTCACTGCATTCATTAGTAGCAAAAACTGCATTCCCAGCCTTTCGGTTACTCTACCGAAATTAGGCAGTGAGTCCTCGGTGCCAGATTCCCATTTATCTCAAGAGCCTCCTGTAACAACAACAAACAATAGCTTCTTCTTCATTTATCAGGCCTCCCATGAGAGGAAGAACTCATGTTACAAAGGAAGGGCCATATAACCATGCCTTACTGCCTCGAGGTACACGGGACTTTCACAAATCCCTTAGAAATTTCACTATACACAACATCCAGGTGAGTTCTGAGCCGCCCAAGGAAAACAAGGATCTCAGTAACAGAAGAAGTACTAATGAGCAGAGGACAATAGGCACAGGCCAGGCAGGCAAACAAAAAGCAGAAGGAGAAGTGTAAGGGGAGCCAGGTGATCGGCTGTTCCGTAACAAGAGAGCTGGGGCAGGTCTGCTCTGTTGCCCACCATGAAGCTCATGGAGCCAGCCCAGAAGCTGAAGCTGTTGCAGAGGTGAGGAATGCAACTCCTTTATTCCTGCTAATGAGAAAGCATGAGTCCTCTCCTCCTCTAACCAAAGCGATGTTTCCCTCACTGCTGTGTTTCCTCACAGATGACATGCACGTGTCATTCCAGCCCAAAGCCGCTGTGAGAGCAGATTCAAGGTCACATCAGACCAGCGCACGCAAGACAGCCTTGAGTTCCCTCATTCTTTAAACATCCCTTCTTTGGTAGTTTGCTGTGTTTTGTTTTTTTTACAAGCATGAAATGAAGACTTTGTGTTTTTTTCAGGATGAATAATGTTTTATTTAAGATGGCCTGCTAGCACCATGAATTTTACATGACAGAAGCTCCATCCCACAACATCCTTAAACCTCTCCTCGTTTGTCAGCAGGGCTCTGATCCTGCAGCCAGGAGAGGTGGCACCTCCCACCGGCAGCCCTGCCATGGGGGCTGACTCATGTTGTTCACAAGTATAGCCCTTCTCCCCACCGACCACCGAAACACAGCCTGCCCTGAAGCACCACCTTGGAGACCTTCCTGGGAGACAGATCTGCTGCATCAGTTCCCCGTCCCAATGCTTCCCACAGAATTCCTCCCACACACACAGGTTGTTTGGAGACCTACAGATGTGAGCAGAGCGTGGGCAGGTCCAGCAGACCATCCTATCTGCTGCAAGGCCTCTGGAGGTCGCAGATAAGCAAACACAGGCACGGGCAATGTTAAAGGCATAGATAAAGAAGCAAAACAAGACAGGCAGCACATCAGACGTACCTTCCCATGATTTTGGGTCTAGTGCAAGACTATTAATGTCATAGAATCACAGAATCATAGAATGGTTAGAATTGGAAGGGACCTTAAAGATCATCGAGTTCCAACGCCGTTGCCATGGGCAGGGACACCTCCCACCAGACCAGGTTGCTCAAAGCCCCATCCAGCCTGGCCTTAAACGGTTCCAGGGATGGGGCATCCACAACTTCCCTGGGTAACCTGTTCCAGTGTCTCACCACCCTCACAGTAAAGAATTTCTTCCTAATATCTAATCTAAATCTTCCCTCTTCCAATTTAAAACTATTACCCCTTGTCCTGTCACTACACTTCCTGACAGAGTCCCTCTCCAGCTCTCCTGTAGGCTCCTTTCAGATGTTGGTAAGCTGCTATGAGGTATCCCTGGAGCCTTCTCTTCTCCAGGCTGAAGAAGAGACACATCACTCTCCATGTCTGTGGAGTTATGCCTGGTAATTAAGTGTTCAGAAAGGCCAGCTTTTACAGTAAACTAACCATATTCAACTCTCAATCAATCATGGAAGATTAGCTGGGTTGGGGATTAGCTGGACACTTCCTCCCCATAGCAACCACAGCTACACCACCATGCCACCACACACCTAACATAGGGCACATGAGCCTCTGAGACTCCAGGGGTTAAAGCTCAGCAGGTTAAAGCTGTCCCCACTCAGCCCAGAAACCAGCAGCCTTGTGACAAGCCTTTCAAAGGTAAAAAACCTGTATATGTTCTTACCCCCCTAACTCACATACAGCCTCTACTAGCCAGGCTCTGGCTCTATATAGGTTGCCCCATCCCACACTGTCTTCGATGGCTGAAAGCTGACAGCATCTAAGCAAACCAGCCAACGCTGAAACATGAACACGTGCGTAGCCTGCAAAAGCTGTCCAAAGCGTTAGGCAGCTGGTGTGCTGACACCGTTGCCTGTGTGCTGAGTAACGACGTCTCACCGCTTCTTTGTCCTCCCTTACCCATCTCCTTCCATCTGTTGTTCCTTGGCTCCCACCAGATTGTACGCTCTTCAAAGCGGGGCTTTCTGCTAGGACCTAGGAGATAATCTGTGAGAGCACACCAGGAAATTGGCCTGATCAACTCACGAGAGTAATTAGCGAGTTGGAATCGACACTGTACAGGAATGTGTGTGTGAACTGGTTAAGCATGGTGTGTCTGGATGGAAAACGTGACTCAGAAGTGTTACTAACATTATTCTTTCTCATGTCCGTAAACCCAAGTGAGAAATGGAAGAAATGGAGTGGGTAGAAAAAGACAGAAAGATAAAGAGACAGCAGGCTGGCAGGCAACCATCTCTCAAATACAAATGCACTCAGATGACTGGTACACAGATCAGATGCTGAGAAGAGCTGAGCATTTGCAACTTCTATACGTATTCCCATTTCTTCTTTTACAGTTATTAACTTTGCGTGCTTCTCCATTCTGCTTTTGCTTCATCTTCCACATACGCAAGCCAAGGTTTGGATCTTATCTTCGTGCATCCCAGCGGCGTATCATGCGCAAGCACGGCTACACCCAGGGGTCAAGGCATCTCCTTCGCTGCCTCCTGTACATGATGATAGTGCAACTACGCTGGTCACCGGGACAACAGTCACAGCCTGTCAAGCTGATAAGAAGTTGGTCTGCTGGGTTCATGCTCTGAGAGTAAGGCTGAGGCACTAAAACGCAATGCACAGCAGTAAACGGCAAATGGCATTTGGTTGTCCCCTTAGGGAGCTGGAATGAGAACGAACACGAGAGCCACAAAGAAAGAAGAGGGTCTGAAAAGAAGAGGTTTGCTGTTTAACTGTTAAAGCTCCACAGTTAATGGGAAACGGGAAAGACTGGAGCTCAGACATGGGGCTTATCTCAGCCTTCTCATGCAGGGTTTGAGCTCACATAGTCTCAGATTTCCCAAAGTGACCAAAGCTACTGTCATGCCTATGGGCTCAGAGGTTGTTCCTGTTGGATATCAAAGTGAGGGGCAACTAAGAGAAATAAGCATTACACTTCAGGCATTCTCTGTTAACAGAATTGCCTCTCGCTAACAGCAGCCAGGACTGCTGAAGGGCTGCACTACCTCATGCCAACGCCCGAGGTGTCTTCTGGCTGGACCTGAACCCACTGCAGGAGGAGGAAGCTACCTCTTCCCACAAAAAGCCCCACCAAGCAGACCTGAGCTGAATGCAGGGTGTGTCACTCAAGAGAACTATTTTGCCAAACAGGCATTTGGTAGATATGGAGGCCAAGTCATAAACCCAATCTTTTGAATGCTGCTGAAGTCCAAGGAAACACAGAACCGGTATCTCTAATGTTCAGTCTTACAGCTCCAAGGCCCACGGTCAGACCATTTTGCCAGTGTAAAATAGATATGAAAGACAGTCTGAAAAGAAAACCAGCTGTAACTGGAGGTCAAGTCCATTTTATCATGTCAGCTGTAGTCCATGGGCGGAGGGGATGTTATAGACAGAATTTATCAAAGTGGCAAAGCCTTGTCAGAACAAGAAGGGATTGTGCATATCCAGGTAAAGTCCAAGAACTCTGATAAGACCATTCCTCATGAAACCGATAAGAAACACCATCCTGTCTCTTTGAGGGATACTCAGAGACACACCAGGGCTTCTGCCAGAGCAAAGTTTTATCAGCTATGTTGAAAATCAGGTCTGGAAATGCAGGTCACACTGGTCAAGCTCTAATCTAAATGGGAAGGGGGGAGCAATATAAATAGCCTCATGCAATATGACGTGGGATCAGGCAGCCACACCAGCCAGTGCTAAAGGAGTAGGTGATGGTTAAAGGTCTCCTCCCCAAGTCTGCTCCCCGCTCCTTCCTACACACAGAGGAAGAAATTCAGTCTCTTTCTCCCGTCTCCCAGCTGTGATTTGGCAGCGAATTATCTTGTTAGAAAGGTACCCCAGCATTCAGACACCTTCTATATCCCCCAGCCCACACATTAGGGAGAGGGGAACTGCAAAGCCAGCTGCACAAATCTCTCTGCTTGGCTGCGGCTGAGATACACACAATGGCCCAACACATTCAAGGCCTCTCGGAGCACAACAAAGCAATGCCAAGAAACAGAAAAAATGTCATCAAGGCGATATAGGTGGGTTTCTCCCATTTGTTCTGCATCTCAGTCAAAACAGGCAGGCATAATGCAGGGAGACAAAGAGGCCTTTCTCAGCGAGCAGCGTGGCATGTACTCCTGGGTCACCTCGGGCGGCTGTCTGTCTGTCTGCCCGCTCTCCTTTCCCCTGTTTTGATTGTAGCTGCATCCTTTCCGTATCAAGATGCGGATACTCAATGCACGCTCACCTTTGCCCCCAGCTACAAGCTGTTTCTGCTTAGCTAATGCTTTTCTTGGCAGGCTCAGCCGGGCAAGCCAGAGTTCAGTTTGCACCTCGATCAGCTGAAGCACAGACGACGGGCTCTGGGAAATGCTGCGGAGATATGGCCAAAGCAGAGCTTTTACATGGAGCTGCAAATTGCTCTGTGCTGGTTCTCGGCCAGCGAGATGCTGAACCACGACTGGGCGTCCAGCCACGGCCAAAGGACAAATCAAAATAAACAAATCAGGAGTTTCTTCCAGGGACATATTATGAAGAGATTTTTCAAAGCGGGATTTAAGAACAGAATCCTGTCTGTCCGTAATGACTTAGCATGGACTGTGCACGGTGACAGACCCTCTAAAAAGCTTGAAAAACAGTTAATGCAAATGGGAAATAAGGATGATATAAGACACAGGAAAAGAGTTAAGACATATAGGGCTTTTCACAGCTCTGGCACAGTTCTCCCATGCAAGTGATGCATGCCAAGCTTTCCAAAGTGGTCAGAGCAAATTGCAGAAGCTTATCTGGTCCTGAGTAAAGGCTTAAGAATTTGATTTCATTTTATCTGATCTTTTTATTTCTTTGTGGAGAAGTAGCCATTAGTCAGCACTCCATGAAAGAGGCTGCTATGGGAAACTCACTACTAATAACTCTCCTTTTTCTCATTAGCAGTTTTTTTGGAAGAAAATATTGCACAGCCTCTTGTGCAATAGGCCTGTGCAGAATCCACAGATGTAGGGGGACGGACCTCCCCAACACCGATCACATCTTCCAAAGATCTCTCAGCTGAAATACATAGGTTGGAATTACTGGGGCAAGCACAACACAGTTTGCAGATCTGGGGCACAATAAGTAAACAGGGAAAATAAGGCAAATGTGCCATAAGCTGAAGTAAGCTACAGAGCTGCCTCTTTAAGACCTTTGCTAGGGTAAGAGAAGATGTTACTGAGCGGTTTAGTCCGTCTGTAGCAGGGGATAAGGAGGTCTGTGCTGACTCTCAAGCGATCTAGCAAGCAGACTGTGACTTGGCAGCCTGCTGTACTTTGCCCGCTTCCCTGCTGCTCCAGGAATTGAGTAAGCAGTGAGGGATCTGGCCACAGACGTCATGGCATATGCCTCCCTGGGCACCAGAACCAGCACGCTGCCAGGCGAGGTGCAGGGGCAGAGCCATTTCCCCTCCTGGCCACCCAAACCTTTTGCAGGGCACGGAATGCAGCAGCTCGGGACTCTCAGCAGAGGAAGCGATGGGGCTCCCTCACATCTGCAAGAGGAGACGTGTCAATCTTCACCTATATGACTCAGCTCTTCACTGCAGGTCTCTGTGGGAGCAGTGGTGACACTGAGATTCATAACTGGTTATCAATAAAACAAGAAGAAGTTTTATCAAACGTGTACTAGTAAACATCCTCCAGAGTGCACAGACTGGCACAGAGACCCTCGCAGCAAGGAGACTAAACTACCAAAACTCCTTGTCACAGCACCCCTTGTCTCAGTGCACCAGGGAAAAACAGCAAGCAGGGAAAATAAGGGCCTTCTTTAGCCACAGCAAGTGCTACTAATCCAAAGAACCAGATATC
The DNA here is from genome assembly GCA_033628505.1 of Tringa tobata. Classification (NCBI taxonomy): domain Eukaryota; kingdom Metazoa; phylum Chordata; class Aves; order Charadriiformes; family Scolopacidae; genus Tringa; species Tringa tobata. The sequence continues at coordinate 3,469,364 of JAHREE010000118.1, read as the reverse complement.
TACAAACTAAAAATAATAATTTATAAGCATACACCTTTGAAGACGAGAGTATTGTATCTATAGCATAATTAGGGATAAGTGCACAAAGCTACTAATGGGAAAGATGTCCCAGAAGTAAAGTCTCTGAGTTAAACCAGCACATTATCCACTGGTATAAAATAATGCATCTCCATGGACTTGGATGAGCTCACAAGCATTTATATACGACCTTCGAGATCCCACCTGCACACACACCCCCTCCCTAACTTCATCTAGAACAGAGAATCCATCCATCACCTAGTCATCCATTAATCTGTTGACTGTGCAAACAATCAGAAACGAGAGGACCTGTGTATTTATTACACATTTCTGAATAAGTCATGCCAAATATCTAGAACAAACAATACATTAGACCTTAAAGAACCCTTTAAAAGCTTTTTGCCTGATGGAGACAACAATGAAAAAGTAACATGAGAGAAAGGGAACAGTAAATCATTCATGAGAATGATTAAAAACAAACTGTGGGTGAGGTGCAGCAAAACGACACTGACAACCACCAGTGTATTCTTTTAGAGTATCTCGTCTTCTAGAGGGTGGAGTGGTTGTAAGCAACTTAAAGAAGTCCTACTTTGTGTTCTTTAGTGCAAAGAAGACATACCAGGCACAAAATCCATGGAGAACTGCACAGCCACAAGTTACAGTTTATTCAGATGACCCATGACTACATCAGGCACTGAAGCAATAACGCTACTGTGCTTAAAATTACTTGTACAAATAAGACTTAACAAAAAGCCATGTTAAGGACACTATTGAAATAGGGATAAATTAGACTCCCAAGGGCTGAATAACGCTTTATACCAGTGATCTCACTTACTCACAATCATTTTGGAATACTAAAATTAAGTTCTGAAAGAGTCACAGTGCCAAAATGTTCACAGCTACCATGTAATCTAATCCAGTTGTTGGTACCACAGTTTCCCAGATGAGTGTGTTAGCCACAAATCATGTTATTAGCATTTATTTTGGATCCCGTCAGCTCTATGAAAATGCTTGTTTCAGGAAAGCTTGTTTCCTAAAACCATCTCAAGTAAAAAGCTCAAAAACAATCAATGTAGACAAGATTTGTTTCTTAAAGAATCTTAGAATAACATCCTTGAGCTTCAAGGCAAAATTCAGCCTCTGTTACGTATTTGAACATTCACTGACCCAACTGTGTGGCCTAAGACCTTTCAAAAACTGATTCTGAAAACAGTTCAAGGCAGTAATATCCTTGCAAGAAAAGTTCTGCCTTCAGTGTGTCTCCTGGGTTGTTCTCAGAAAGAAAAATCTACATTAGGTCAATAAAATCATGCTAGACTTTACAGTCAACACCATGTTTGACTTGGATTCCCATTCAAGGGTATTTTTAGGCTAATTTCTTAAACAAGCAAGACTTATGTGATCATGGTGTGTGTTTCTCTGTGTGTCTTGTCAGCACCATCCACCAGTTCTTGAACCCCGTGAATAATTCCAAATACACTGACATTCAGGTACACGAGGCTTGGGTAGATGGGTAAAGTAAGAAATTATTAGTGCTTCAAGCCAGCTTTTACCAGCCATCACAGAATCCCCAAAAGCCAAAACCAGACTTAATTCATTACACCACTCTTGGAAACCATGGGTGCTATCAGCTATTTTAATATTGCTACTAGCCTATGTAATATCCTAAGCATACATAACACTTGACATACGCAAACCACAGAACAAAGTTTCTGCCTGTGCTTTCTTATTTTAAGTACCGCTCCATTTTTATTTTTTTTTTAATTTGGCAAATAATTTACTTTAGTAATATAAATATTTGAGCCACAAACCACCCTAGCATTCAAAGACTTTGGCACTGCATTGCAGTCATGTATTATTTGCTTCATTACAAAAGGTTATCCCTGTATTTTTATTAAGAAGCCTTCGCCAGCTGTACTCAAGCTCAAGGCAAAACATACCAAACAAGCAGCAAATTCTGAATTACAACCTACAAATTCAACATTACCCACTATAAAACTTGTAGTGCCCTGCAAAATACCTTCAGTATTGCAAGAAAGACAATTCTATAAGGGATACAAAACCAGACTTGGAGACAAAACTTTTTTCTGCTACATGTCTAGCTATCTGTTTCCAAATGCATGGCTCTGTCCTCCCAGCCAAGCAGCACCTTCAAAGGTTTAGTTCTCAAGAACATGAAGATTTCCCTTTCCCTTCAAAACAGACTTTTCCTTTGCTTTCAGCACAAGCATCAGGGATACTTTCTCCCTCAACTAGATCTGCCAGCAGAACCACAGATGTAATCCCTAGGTGGGCCTCAGTACTGCCTCCAAACCCCAGCCCTCCCAACAATGCCCTCATATATATTATTTTAAAGCAAAGGAACTCCTTCGTGCTCAAATGAGCAGAACAGAAGAGCCAAACATGCAGTAATCAGCAGTGCAGACCCCTAGAAACTAGTTCAGCAGTCACGTTTCTGCCCACAGGAGAAGGGCTTTGAAAGCACTTAAGATCTCCAAGATCCCCCCAGGCTGGGAGGAGGTTCTGGAGAGAGGTTCTCAAAACCAGACGCTACTACACCTTCCCCTTAGGAAAAGCAGAAAGCCAATAGGTAACTGTAAGCACTCATTACTCTTTTTTACTACTTAGAATTAACATCTGCTGGGAAATCAATACTGATAATCACAGCACTGGTTTGCCAGACCGTCAGGGGCCGAAGAAAATGGATGAGCAAGGATGTAGGTGTTGGCAAAGCACACGACAGCTGCAGAGGACATAAGCAATTTGTTTAATAAAATGGAAATGAAAGTGTAAATCACTAAAACTATACTGGAAGAGAGATTTAACTTAACGCAGAAGGAGACAGATTTTGAAGCCTGAAAGCTAGCTATGACAAGAAGCAGGGACATGTAAATGCAGTGGTTGCTAATGGGCATAATGTGACAGCATGTTCTCAGCTGGAAGCTATATTCCCCAAGGACTGCTTATCTTCCAAACCCACTTCTTTCAGCAACCATATATATGTAGCAGAGAGATTTCCCAACCACAAGCATGCAACTTGGATAATGGCTAGTGGTTGCCAATTAGGCCAGTAGTCAAAGCTGCTACCTGGACAAACCAAGGAAATCTGGCTTCTACGATTCCCGTCACCAACACTTGCACCTACTGCTGAGACACACGGGGAAAAGAAAGCTCTCCAAACTGGCGTATCCCAGTTTGAGGGGCATCCCTCTTTCACAGACCTCCGAACTGTGCTATGCTGAATTCACCTCCTGATTGAACTTCCACCCCATTTGCACTCTTCATTCATTTCTGTCAGTTTGCCTTTGTTTATTTGCCTCTTTAAACACAGACAGACTGGTTTTATTTGCTCAAAAGGATGTTTTATTTCGTCCTTTCATCCAAACAACTACTGTCTGTAAAATTCCAAACACACTTCTCCTACAGACAAAGAACCAGCCAAGTGCAATGCCAAAGGTAAAGGTACACTATTGAAAAAGCACCAACACAGTAAAAAACACACAAAGCAAATCCATGTGTTCATGTTTAAAAAATAAAGAAATACCACAATGAAAATCCACGGTATCCTACCAAACACAGTGGGACCACTGAAAGGGCCATTGAGTACATGCAGCCTGGTAGCCTAAACACCCACTTTTCTAATGCGTTGCTGAAGATACGCACCACTTAAAATTCAGAGAAGCACATGACAGCCTTCAGCCCTTCTCTCAGCCCACATCGACGGTGTTACTCAGCTGTTCAGGAAGCTTTCTAGTTCTTCCAGATGCAGCAGTTGGTGTAAGATACAACGCATTACTACTATTATTTTGGAAAGGGTATTCCAGCAGACATACATCCAGACGGAGCCAGGATACTCTCTGCCCACTTTAACCTTATTCATAGAAGCCAAAGAGACAACAGGCTCTGGGAAGCCACTCCTTACTCTTTTTAATGCAACATGGTGAAGTACTTGATGTTGGATGTAGTGTTGGTATGGGGGCAGTGACCCATCCCAGCAGATGAGCCAGTGGGGGGGTCTCATATTGAGCAGCACTAACTGGAGAGTCAGGGCCAGCATCCCCTTAGCGCTGCTCCCCTACATTCATCCCCCACATTGCATCCTGATAGAAAAACACTGGGATCTAGAAAAAGCATCATTTCCCCTTAACATTTACAGCTCTCAAAACACTAGTTTATATTCTGCAAAGAAAGCTGGTTGCTTCTCCTTGCTGAGGCGCCTCCCCTACACGGGCAGACACACACTGGAAGAGAAAGAGGGAGGGCAGGAGGGAGCCTCGCGGTGGGAATTAAGACAATAACAACAGATTTGGGGCAGAGCCTGCCTCATGCTGTCAGCTGAACACTGAGCCCTTTCAGGGCACTCAGACCCAAACACTGGCTGGGAGATTTTAGCATTTCTGCATCGTAACAGAAGCAACAAAAACAACCCCCATAAACAATGGCTATATGTGTATCTAACATCATACACTTGCTCTCCTTTTCCTCTCTGTTTACTAATAATAGGTAGCAAGAATGATTAACACTGCAGAGCATGGAAAGGAAAGCATTTCACAAAGCGAGCCCCCCCAGGATGAACAGTTTGCTGCCAGACAGCAATGTATGTGGAGCTCCTGAACAGTAAAACCAGAATTAACCTCTGCCCTTGCTACCGATCAGTGCCTAGTGGATTTTGGACTCGGGCTTCCCCAAATGGTGCATATTCAAAGCCAGCATGTAAATAATTAAACTTTCTCTACACATTTCCAAGATAGGAAGAAGAAAGGCTATTGCTGTTCAGTGTTCAGTGTAACTATACATAATCTTGGCCCTCTTTCCACCTTCTGAAATTACTGAAATTACAGCCAAAGCTGTGAAGACAGCATGATGAGGAATCACTTACTCAGCTGCTAAGGAGGTCCTGCCTGCACTGGACAAAATAACAGCTTCAGCTTCTCTGAACCAGCCACGGGGAGATAACACGTACAGCTTCAGCCTCTGTGAGATAACAAGTACAGCTTAGAGCAGAGAAAAAACATTATTCAAGGCCAAGGTTACCAAGTGGGTATTGAAACAGGCTCATGTTTATAGCCAGCCACATCACTGATAGGCAACAAAGGTGCTGAAGAATAAGCTGCAGACAGGACACAAGGTTGTCTATCAGAAAATATAAACATACATGATTACAACGCCCAGTTTTGAAGATTTACATTTTAAATATAGACCTATGTTAAGATTTTCAATAGAATTTTGATTTTGCTGCATTATCACAAGCATTGACTCTGTGTTGTTTTTAATAAAAACTGACTAAGGCAACACAGAACAAACTTGAATTGTTCAAGGCTGAAAGGAATGATAATACAACATTCCTGTGATAAGGAAACACACCCTAGGGTCCACTGCAGAAAACTTCTTATTCTCTGACATGAAACCACTTCCAAAACCTGACTTACTAATGCCACTTAACATGTCTTAACTACAAAAGTATATATAAAACTCGTTTAGTTTCTACCAATGAAATGCAAAGCACACAAGTGCTCTGTATTTTGAAAGTCACACAAGCAATGCAAACTATGAACTTCAGGATTCATGAAACTATGACATTTTAAAGTGCGAGGAGAGAAAATCTTTTTCTATCTTGTCCAAGACACAAAATACTAAAATGAACAAACTACAAACATTTGGGACAAATGGAACAAACTACAAACTACAAAATATTTGGGATCCAATATCAATTATCAATATCCAATCAATTAGTATCAATTGTTCTGGTGAGAAAAAAAAACAACAATTCAGGCATCAAGAAGACAATAATCCACAATTTTAGTCAGTTTGTATAATCCAGGAGAATATCATATGACTTCATCTGCATGGCACCTGCTTTTTGCAGAAGTAACACTTAACATCTTATCACCCTAAAAGGTAACTCTTTAACTTAATTATGCCAATTTATATACTATATTAAAAAAAAATCCTTCTTTATGCTACTAATCATAACTATTTGGAGTTATTCATTATGTGAAATAGCACCAAATCCGGGGTGTCTTTTCCCTTTTGCTGCTCAATAAAGTGCTGTTGGCAACAGCATGCTTTAACACTCATAATTTATGAGCCTCATAGGTGTTGTAGCATGGAACTAAAGCCACGGACAGGAGGCATTTAGCAAGTTATACATGCTGCATATTTTCACTACAAAGGAGTTCTGCTGTGCTTTTCTTGCCTCCCACATTTTTATGATTTTTTTCCCCCTCATGGTAACTGCCAAGCCTCACATACTTTGGACATACCTCCTTATATCACCCTAACCCTCTTTCTCATGTTTTAAATAGCGTTGCTGTGCATTTATCAAGACTTTTAACGTATCCTGAAGAATTTTTAACTTTTTCAAATGCAGATAGCGAAGTTCAAGAGAAACATACCATGTTTGACAGGATGGTGTCCTGGCTACAAAGGCTTGCTATTCCACAGGCTGAAAAGAGACGTAAAACTAGGGCTGCAGCCATCATGTAGGAGGGTCTCGTTAGGAAGCACTGAGGTGTGCACATTTATCTCTGGTTGCTCCAGCTGAGGAAACAAGATTTTTATTATTGTGTTGTCACTAGAAGCATTCATCATGATAGCCCAGCTTTTATGATTTCTAAGAAAATCTCATTTGTCAGTCATCCTCACATTTTAACACAGTTCTTTTGCCTATCACACCAAAAATGTTCAAGATGTACTTGAAGGTTCAACAGGATGGGTGTTTCCTTTAACAGTTGGGCTCCATGATCTTAAAGGTCCTTTCCAACCTAAATGGTTCTATGATTACATCAACATGTTACCCAAGTCAGCTGGGAAACCTACGTTTCAAAACTAACTTAAAGCAGAAGGAGATTTAGAATATATGACATTATTTAATGTCACTACTAGTTTTATCTTCATTCCCTCTATACACCCACAGAGCCATCAAGGAGCTTTACAACACTATTCAATAAGACACAGTGATGGGAACTGAGGATTATTTTGCTGGGGAGGATCTATAAGGGGAAGAAAGTTGGTTCAGCATTCAATTGATAAAGTCACAAGAAGTCCCCTGCTACTTGATCATTCTAAAATGTCCAAAATACGCAATTCCTGTGATACTGGAAGAGTGAAGACAGATGTAAAAGCATAGAGTACAGGGAAGAAAGGATCAAGATTTTCTGCTGTTTAAGGGAATGTAAATCCAACCATGTCTTTCATCCAGGGCCCCAATTCAGCTAAGGAGGGCTGGCAACATAGTACATTAAGACTAGAAACTACATGCATGTGGTGACCAGGTCACACTTCGTAACATCACCCAAGCACCCAGAGCTACCCAAAGCTGAGTCTTTATGACACTGAAGTTAAATGACCGGCTCTTTCCTGCACCCTGAAAGCAGGACGTACAGGAAAAACACAATTTACCCAGCAACTTAATTGCTTTAAATTATTTGTAATACAGTTGCTGCGGTGTCAGGCACTCAGTCACTGCCGGTCCATTAGGAGTCGCAACCCATCCGCCTGCGTGCGGAAAGCCAAGGCGGGGAGAGGGACTTGGGGCCCATCCCCAAGCACCCGGCTCCACCGGCCTGCACAGGCCCGGCCCAAACTCGAGGGGCCCTTCTAGGCCGCGGGGGCTGGGGCGGGAGAGACGACAGCCCTGAGGGGAAGCAGAGGGGTAGGTAACGGGCGGGACCTCAGCAGAGCCGGCAGGAAGGCAGGGGAGGCCGGGGTAAGCCGGCCAGCTGCAGGCCCCACAGCCACCCCAGGCCCCGCCGCACTGACTCAGCCCTCCTCGGCTCCCCCTACCCGTCCAGTCCCGCGCTCTCTCGCGAGACTCAGCCGCTGTAGACGCGATGTCCTTTGGGGCACAGGCGGGGGGAGGACGGGGGGAAAGGGAGGCGAAGCCAGGGGTGCCTTGATTGATAGCGGTCGCCGCCAGTGGGTGGGGGGAACGGTGAGCCCTCAGCCAATAGCTTCGTCCCGAGACGAGCGGCCAGCCAATGGAGAGGCTATGTGGGCGGGGCACGCCGCTGGCTGATTGATCCCAGCTTTGGCGATGTTCAGTCAGAGCGAGAACATTCTAGAGGTGAGTACGGGGCAGCCATTGCCGGGGTCCCGTTAACCACCCCCTTCTGCCGGAGCTGCGCGCCAGCCACCGCCTCTCCCTCCCCCTTTCCCTTCTCTCCCCCTTCCTCCTCCCCCCTCTCCTCCCAGGTGCCGCTGCTAACGATGCCCCTGATTGTGTCTTGCCCGCAGATTGTCCGGCACTGCTGTCCCTGCTGATATCGCCCGCCTCAGGACGCCGGGACC
>JAHREE010000118.1:3329663-3421320 GCA_033628505.1 Tringa tobata | reverse complement strand
GGGGGGGGAGAGGCATCGCCCTGCTGTCATTAACCTCTTACCGCTTGCGCTGTTCCCAAATTACCCATTTATTTTACATTAATTTTTATATTTTCTTTAACTCCCCCCCACCCACCCACCCATCCGGCACGGTTCCCCTATTTAGTCGCATTGGTGGGCATCCCTCCCCCAAACCCGGTGTCCCCCTCTCCAAGGCTTTATTCGGTGTCTCTGGGTGGTGGGGATGGAGTTTGTTCTGGTGGTACCGGGGGAAGAGAAGATGCTCGGTGGGGAGGGGGCTCCTGGGGGGTTGCTGTCTTCACCTGATATGCCAATTTACTGCTAAAAGCAGTGGAATAAACCTCTGGTAAACAGATGGGAATCATTCGGCTTGGGTAGGGGTGGGCTAGGTGACCTAGATAATAGGCCTCTTCCCTGCTTAATTTGCAGGGTTCTCGATGATAATGACGCTGTTAGACTAGTCACCTGTTCGGATGACATTAAAAGGGTTTCTTTATTGGAATTATCTTCCAGATAAAGGATCCTGTTCCTTCTCCCCTCTGCACTCCCCCTCCCTTTTTTTTTTTCCCCATAACAAAGCCAGGGTCTAGGACATTTTATTTACAAGATTGAATCAAAAGACTGTATTAACAATCGCACAGGTCGTATGGTAAAGGAAGAAAGGAAAAAAAAGTAGTCCCACCACACGAGCAGATAGCCACAAACGAAGCTCAGCAGGAGACTCCCTTTCTGCAGAGACGAGCTGTATTTCTTTTAAGTTAAAACTTGCTTGATCCCAGTGTATCCTGTCTAACCGTTTTTCTACATAGGCTCTGACACGTCCCCAAATGATAAACAGAAGGGAGTTGTCAGTCACTGTAGTCTAAAATGAGTCGATTAGTGAACTTTGTATTCAGCTTTCTGTAAAGGCTATCTGATAGTCTTTAGAAGACAGATGCTAGGCTTGACAGAGGAGGCTTTTTTTTTTTTTTTAAATGAGGACTGCTTGTGTTTTGGACTGCCATAAAAAGTGGAAACTTTGGTTAAAGATCAGGAAAAACTGTTGGATTGTTCCAGACCATAAATAGTCCAAGAAAAGTGATGGTAGCCCCATTGTTTAAAACAAGACCAGACAAAGTGTTAGAAAACATGCTGCATGGAACAATTACTGCGTTACTAGGGATTTAGATTTTATTGACATAATAGGCACTTCTAACTTCTGTGATCTTTATTTGTTTTAGCACTAGATGCAACCTGCAGGCTAAAGGCTGTATTGAACAAAAAGCCAACTAAGCATGTTTGGTTGTAAAATCTCAACGAGCTTCCTGCCTTCTGGAAGAAAATAATTAAAATATTATGCGGCCCTTCCTATGCCATGGGGAGAGTTGTAGTATACTCTACAAAATACTATACAAAGCTTATTTGGTTAATTGTTTTGGCCTATAAGCAAACCTGACTGAGGTCTTCAAGCCCCACATATATTTGTGGAGGCCACCCAGTAAATCATTTTAGGAAGTGTTCAGATCAGGTTCTCTAATGTAATTAATTCAAACTCTGCTATGGATAACTTAACGGTGGAAAGACTTAGTATGTGCTCAAGGAAGTACATTATTCACAAGCTGTGTGTTCTAGCACTTGACGTTAGATTTTTACATGTCTTCCACTTAAGGCACCTTGTTCTCACTTCAAAATATTGGTCTAGCGCTTCTCTTTAGTAATCTTCATAATTTAACATACGGGGATTGTCTTGCTTGCAGATTAATTGCCTTAGGTTTAGATTAAGGCATATCTTTCAACTGCTGTAATCTGGGTTGGTGACCACAGAAATACCTGTAGGTAGTGGTACTGGCAGGGAGCCAAATCCGTTGAACCAGCCCCCCCCCGGTACAATACCGTATCCTTCGAGGAGCTGTCTTCCATGTTCTGGCCATCTAGAAATTCACCAAAAAGCCTTGCTTAAAACTAAATTTAAATCTGACACTTAGTCTGTCTGAATTACCCCTACGGCTATGAGTGCCAGGTCCCTTTTTTAATACCAAATGTGACAATTCTGATACTTCAACCAGCTGTTCTTCCACCCCAAAGTTGGCCGTATCGTGTTGGGAGGTAAATAAAGCCCTTGATTCTCTTCCACATAAAAAAAGTCTTAATTAGTTAATATTCATAGGACTCTAGGAAGCTCGGGTGGGAAGAGGTTTAAGAGGTGCCAAGGTATCCAGCCAGCCTTTGGGCCATGGTTGTGGACCCTCTTAATGACTTCCTTCTACTTGGAAGGTTACCACTGCTGACAAAGGCTTGGCTGGTGTTGAATCTGGTTGAAGCGTGCTGATCGTAGCGGATCCGTGCCTATACTTGTAGTTTTGAAAACGGGGTTAGCCTCCAGAATGACGGTGAGTGTAAATGATCATTGTCTGTTCTTGCAGTTAACCACGTTCAGTGGTTGGCAACTCCTGTTGAATAGACAAGGTCTAATTGTCGGTACTCGGTTGGGATTTTTTTAGGGCAGTGTATATGTCTTCTTATCGAGACACTTCATGCGTGTGCTGCTGGAGTGGAAATACTGTCGCAGTGACTTTCCCCAAAAGCCACTCACAGCTATCAAGTGCCTTTGAGATTAAAGAATTTGGCTCCGAGTCACCTGGTTTTGAGAGGAAAGGCATCCCAGATGATCTGTGATCACAGGAACTTCACACTTGAACAGTTGGAAGTTGGCTGTTGGCCTGCGATGAGCTGGCTTCTCACCGCAAAGGTGGAGCAGCCTCTTGCTGGTCATGGCTTGTGCAGCAATGGCTGCCAGCTGCTATGGGGACAGAAGTGAAGGAGAGGAGCAGATCTTTCCTGTCTTCTTCAGAATTATGTCCTGCATGTGGAGAAAAAGCAACAAAGGTAGCAGAAACCTCCTTCATCTAAACCTGGGAGACGAGGTGGACGCAGATGAAGGACCTGTAGGTGACAGAAGAAAGAGTAAACTTGTTTTACTAGAGAGGAGGAGGAATGGAGAGAAGATAGAGGAGTCAAGAATATGAAAACACGATGGAAAAGGAAGGTAGATGGTGGAAAACAAAAGATAAAGAGGAGGCACAGAGGAATGTGCATATGGCAGGATGGAGGACAACAAGCGACAAAGAAATAGGAGCAGAAGAAACAAGACTGTGGAGAGAGGGACAAATATGCATTTAAAAAAATTCCCAAAGAGTGTCGAGATGATAGAGAACTGTAGGTAGAAATAAGGAAACATGACTGATGTGGAGATTGGTAGATTTGTATTCTTTTCTTAGGAATGTGAAATAGACAAGAAAAATCTTAGACTAAACGATTTATTTTGAACTTCTGTGTCCGTTGCACAGCTGTGTTTCTGGGGGAAAAAGGTAACTGTTTTGAGCATGTTGGTACTGCAGGCCAATCTGAATTAAAAAATGTAAGTAATTTGAGAAAAAGCGAGACTAAAATATACTCTTATCTCCATGACTGTGCCTAATGTGAAAAATTTGCCATTGAAAAGTACCAGTGTGATGGCAACTGTGCTGGTACAAGCCTATATAAATGGATTCTGTGCAGCAAAAGTATCTCATTTAATTTTTTTTATTTAAAAAAGGTTTAGTAACAGCAGGGTTAGGTTCAAAAAAATATTTTTTAGATACCATGAAGGTTAGTGCGGTACCTCTTGATTTATTATCAATTAGCTATGAAATGCATTAGAGCATCTGCAGACAATATGCAAGCTCACATTAATCTATATATTATTTATCAGTCTTCTCCTATTACAGATAGATCTGTAATCAGAATGCTTTCTTCCGTAGTGTGAAACCCTGTTTTGTTTCTTTTTTTTTTTTTAAAGAAAGGGCTGAGGAGGGAAGCGAGCCTGTGGCCAAGAGTTCTGGTAGATTTTCTTCTACATGGACCATCTATGTTCTTCCATATTTTTCACCAGTTGTTGTAAATGGTCTGGTTTGAAATAAATTAGGTGAAGGTGGCAAAATAACCAGAAGCAGAGCAGAGAAACGCTTTTTGTGCATTTCTTACTGCCTGGGATGCCTGACAGGTCCAGTACTGTGTTTGTGCTCAAAAAATACCTTGATTAGGTTGCGTGGCTTTGCGAGTCAGCCACCGGCTCTTAGTATTTTCCCATTTTGAAGGGAGAGTTTTCATTCTTCAGCTCTGCTAAACAGCCTGTGCCATGTCATTCAGTCATTTCGGCGTCAGCGTCGGCTCCAGCTGACAGGAGGCTGCTGGGGGTGTCAGCCCTGGCAGCCTCTCCCCACCCGGGGTTTGTGCTGGTGCTAATTACTGCTGGGGGTGTCAGCCCTGGCTGCCTCTCCCCACCCGGGGTTTGTGCTGGCACTAATTACTGCCGGGCTGTACGACGAGCCTGCTCAGCGTTCTGACCCAACTCAATCGAATCCTTAAGGAAAGTGGGGTTTATCCCCCTTCTGCCTGACTGCAAATAGGCAGAGGGATGGGGTGGGAATGTCAGTTCAGGTGGGAAAGGCTAGAAATGCTTCTTAATATGTTTGATTTGGTTTAAGGCAGTCGTAGGCACAGCACACCTAGGGCTAAGGTAACTTGAGTTGTGCCACAGCTGCAAACAGGTATCTAACTGTGGCCGTGCAGCTTTCACAAATTGTGGTGTTCTGCTCCTGGAAATGAACTTCTTTTTATCCTTTTTTTTTTTTTTCATTTTTCAATTATTTCAGTAATTTAGAAGAACTAAGCTACAGGACCTTACTCCAGAAGCTGTTAAAAAGTCAGACTTAGTTCATCTATTTTATTAGCACCACTGAATGTGACTTAAATTGTAGCCTTAGAAATAGCAGTCTGAAAAACAGAACACAACTACAGAAATTATTAAAAGAAAATAAACAAGAGGAAATATGGGGTTTAGTACACTAAATTCCGTAGACTTCTTCCTAGGCTTTCTTAACTGCTCACCTAATATCCTTACCTGCTTGAGTCTCCATTTTAATTCTAGTCGAAAGCCATTCTCACATTGATGTAAGCGGGCAGTTCCTGTTGACTACATGTCTCAGGTGACTCAAGTCAAAGGAATTCGAAGAGTGGAGGCATTTGTCTCTCCAGATCTCCATTTCAGATGATATATAAGTGGCATGTGTCTGCAACTTCCTCCTCTTCTCGGGCAAGTAATGCTGCCTCATGGATGTCAGCCAGATCAAAAATGGAGGTCACTTTTTTTTTTTGAGGCTCATGGCATATCAAGGTTGGCTCTGATTAGCGTGGAGATCACCTGCCACTAAAAATCTTTAGAACATATGATGAATAGATGCTTATTGCTCTTAAAACACAAACCTGAAAGGGTTCTGAGTACACCTGTGATAACAGTCAGTCTCCTGGATGAAACCCTTGGGTTAAGAAGAATTCTTGGCCTGTAAAGCAGCAACTTGTTGAGCTTTGTGTGTGTATATATACATATAAGCAAAAATTAACTTTCAAATAAAATTTGTTCCTGCAGGGTTAAAGCCTAAACAAAGTTTTCTATCTGCAAGCTCAATGTGGTCTTTGAAAACCAACTGTGAGGACTTTTTTTTTTTTTTTGTTTAGCATGTAATTACTGACAGTGATGATTCTGGAAACAACTTAGTTGGCAGTATTGTTGATGAAGAATAGAATATGGTTGGCTCTTCAGCTATAATTCCCCAGGCTGATGTCAATAAATATCCATTTTAATCACCAGTAAAGAATCTTTGTCTGGAAAGATATGATGAATGTCAGATCTTGATAATGTAAAGCAACAAAAGAGCTTTTAAAAAGTTTTTCTAATCAGCACCAGACTTATCTTTTTGATTATATAAGCAGGATTTCTTCACTGTTGCGTTGTTCGGTGCTAATCATGGAATTACAGATTCACTCTTTCATACACTGTGTAGAGTATGAACCAAATGATGTCAAATACCTCGGCAGAGGCTGTGGTGGTGACACGAGGAAAGGACCCCTGAGCCGGAGGGGAGCATCCTTCCTTCACTGGAGGATGTTACTGCTTTGCTGTTGGTGCTCTCCTGCTTTGATCTTCAGGGCAACGGTGCAGTTGTCACTAGTTCTTCCCACCGCAGGTCTGTGGCCAGAGCTGTGAGCGTGCTGACTGTTTTTTGCCTTTATTTCACCCTCCTCTCTGAGGTTAGGGTGCATTAGGAATGTATGTCAAGATGTATAGCCTGTGTGTGCTAAAGCCTGTATTTACTCTTCAGGATCTCCCTTTAAACTGGTTGTTTGACAAATATGACCTAATTAAACTAGCCACTCGTTTTCATGAAGTGTCATACCAGTTAAATGAGTACTACGGTAGGCTGAGAATTGCGTGGTGAGTTCTTCACCTTTTGACAATGGAAGCATCAAAATTAGTGTTTTCTCTCCTTTACCAGCTCTAATGGGTTTCCAGAAGGTCTGTTTGTCTCCCTTGCTGAGCTCTGACCCTCTCTGTTCCACTCGATCTCAGCATCCATAATGGTAGGGCTGTATCACACTTCAGTAATAGATCTGCCTTCGTGGATTGATAACTTAACGTTGGATAGGATTTTTCTTTGTAGGACAGCGTTTAAAATGTTATGAGATGGAATCCGTGACTGTTCACCCTTAAGAGTGATTATGTAGCTAGTTAGTCTAAAAACTGCCTTTTAATTATATGTGCTGGAACGTTGGCACGGGCATACTGGGTCTGACAAAATCTGCCTTTCTCCATGTCCTGATTTGTGCCCTGGTCAGTGGTAGGAGGGAAGTAAAATCAGGACAAGTATGGGACTTCTTCACCCGATGTCTTCCTCTTTTATAATATAAAAAAATCATGTAATATTTTATAATACATGATGAAGTAGGGATTCCCAGAGCGGTAACTGGTATATAGACAATTGTGGTTGAGTGTTTGCTGTGACACCTCTTGGTGGTTGCCAGAACTGTGAGTCTGTGTTTTGACTTTCCAGTAGAATTCCTTCGTCAGCATTCGCAGGATACCCTGCTGTGCTGTTTCATGGCTATATCCACGCAATAAGACACTACCTACCTCTGTGAATATCCTTAGGGCTAACCTTTTTTCTCTAACACTGAGAAGTACTTAGCAGTCTGTATGTTCTTAAAGATGTTAATGATAAATAAGAAATAAAATAAACCCATTGTTAGGAAGGGCTGCAGTGAAATTTATCTTTGCTTGTTCCATTTAAAATATTTTTGTTTTTTAAAAAAATGTGTTTCTTGATCAGTTTTTCTATAAATAAGAGTGTTGGAGGAGAGTGCTCAGCCAGAAATGACCATGGATTTATATGCTGTGTGCCCAGGTTAGGGTAATGAAGCAATTTAGTGTCTCAAATGTTCATCATGTCCTGGAATGTTTAGTTTATTAACATTTTATGGATAGGCTTTGAGTACAGCTTTTTCTTATTATAATTAAAAATGCTGAATCGAATGAGGCTGTCATGATTGTTACTGGTCTTTCAGATTTCCAAGAAATTCTATAATACCACTTCATAGTATTTCATACAAAGATGAGGTAACAGCTAAGGTAATGAGCATTCCTAGAGACTTTTGTAAGATTACATTTTATTAGATCATTTGGCTGCTGAGAAGGTAGTTTTCACTATTGTATAAAATAAATATTTTTAAAAATACGTTGTTACCATTTGTCCTCCCTGATTTAGAAAGAAAGCTTCCTACTTACTGTAAATAAACATGGATTTTTGCAGGTCTTGAACATTCTAATTTCTTACTGTTTTTCAGCTCTTCAAATGGATATCAGATTCTGTCTCTTCCAGATTTTTCTCAGCTGTTGGCACCTTCTTAAGCAGTATAAGAACTTTGATACTAGTCAGCCTCTGCCCTGTGTGTTTCTAATGCTCTGAATGTTAAGATATCTCTAATCATGCAGATGCTGGATAAAGCTAACATCTACCAAAAAGATTTCAGTTATCGGCACCTTCATACTTCATTTGCTTTTTACTTTCTTTTCTTTTCTTTTTCTTTCTCTTCATGCTAATCATTATCTGGCTATGAAAGGATGTCGGCTCATCATTGGGGGAAGGCTTTTGCGAAAAGGTGGGTTTTGCATTGTGTTCCAAATATAGTTGGTCTTAGCATCAGTCCCTCCCTTTCAGTAAGGTCTCTCACAAGTGGAGATATTCTACTCCATTTCCTTCTGAGTAACACCAGGGTGGGGCTGGGGGGAGAAGGAGAGAATGCTGCTTTTTTATTTATTTTTTTTTAATGAGAGAGGTCGTCTTGTTGGCTTGAAGATGGGTAGATTTTTTAGGAACCCTCCTTCTATGTGAAAAAACCCACCTCTTTAAAATATGTAAAAGATTTTGAAATGGAACCTGATGCGTGCCAAGATACGGAAGAAAGTGCTGTCTTGTCATGAGTGGATTTCAGGAGACATTTCTTTTAAAAGAGATGGTGACTCTGGCTAGCCTGAAGCCACACAAAATGCCCACTCTCCTTGCTTCAGTTCCCAATCTGCAGTATAGTGGTCTTCCTTTGCATGAATTTTGGGAATCCCTCAGCCACGGTGAGTGTCATGAACGAGTGTTACCCTTACACAGAATGTGTTTCCAGGAGATACAGTTCACCCACCACAATGTATGGAAAATTACTACAAATAAACTCATGCTTGTTTTAAATCTTACATTTTTAAGACAAACCCCCTTTCTTATTGAAGGCATTTAAATGTGGACCTAGAAAAGAAGCCTGAAACTGAACAGAATCTTTGGAGGTCGAGGGGTGAGGGAAGCAAAATCTGTGGAGTTGAGGGTCTGCTTGGGAAAAGACAAATGACCTGCATCTCAATTTAGAGCAGAGGATGCTATTGCTGTTTCTCCAGGCTAAGATTGGAGCTGTTAATCTGTGACGATGGTTTGGTTGCATCAAAGTAGCTGCTGAGGAAACTACCCTGTGAAGTAGCTGGATACAGCCAAATGATATACAAGCCAATACCTGATCTGAACATTTCCAGGACCATCTATGTTTTTACTTTTTGCCTATGCCATTTAGCTTCCCATCTACCTATCATGACTTCTTGAAAATTATTTGGGTGGGAGAAGCACTTTTACTCTGAGTTTATGCCTTTTAGTACTGTATGCTACCAAGCCTTCTTCTTTCTTCATCTCCATAAGCAGAAGAAAATCCATGTTGAAACTGGGAAGTTTTCTGAAGTGTTTTAGAACATTTGTGGTGTTCTGTTTGATATAATAATCTTGTATTTGACAGAGGAAGGACTTGCTGATAGATTTACTTATGTGAAGTAAAATAAAGTCCACATGAGATGTGCTTGCAAATGGACAGATTTCTACAGAGTAAAACATGACTATGAGCAAGTCAGCAGAGATATCTAAAATGCTTAGGAACATGTAGCTTGATATTCAAAAAACACATCTGAAATAGGTCATTTTCTTGAAAAGAAATAATCTGGGTTAGGGTGGAAACGCAAACCTCCATACAAGGAGATGGTGTTAAATTTATCAACACTAGTCCAAATAAGTTCACAGCTGTTAATTCCTCCCTTTAAGTGTAAAGCTAGAAAGCATGAAAAAAAATGATAGGACACGAGAAGTCGTTCCTAAACAGAGGACAGTGAAGCTCTCAAGATATATTTACTGGGGGGTTTACTATGTGGAATAGAATTTGTTAGTGGAATCTTTCTTTTACCTAATATAATTTATAAAAAGTAGGGTATGAGTAAGATGCAGTCGTGGATAACCCGTACACAGGTTCTGTCGTTTGGGAATACATGGTACCCGATGCCCACGTCTCACCTGCCTCGTAAGCTAGCTCAGGTTTAATGTAGTTCATTAGTTCAGGCACAAACCAGCAGAGATGCAGATACGCTGTTTTCGGTCTCACCTGTGGGGTTCAAAAGCAACCCACTTGTGGAATGTGTCTGCTGGGGAGCCTGGAATAAGCCCTGCCTCTTGATGCTGGGCTGGCTCTTGCTGAAGCCATTTGTGTTCCTGTGCCACATGTGCCCAGCTGTGAAAGGGCTGTATCTAAATAGTGCTGATATACTTCTTTTTCCGAGGTAGGTTATCAACTCGGTGTAGTGCAATTTAAGTAGTTCAGCTGTATTCCTGGGGTGCTGTACTTTAAGTAAAAGTGAGCCTTCCTCTAATATAGCCAAGAAATATCCTCGTGGCCCTGTACAGAGCATCCCGGTTCCTGATTCCTGGGAGTAGCAATGGAGGAGGATGTTAACATCTAGCATCAGCAGTTGCTGCTTTTTTCTAGCTGGTCTGGATAACTTGACACTTGAAGGTACCGAAGGAGCTGACAGAGAAGTTCTCTGTGTTGTGTGCTGCAGGGTTTGTTAGAAGTCGAAGGTCAGGGAAGTATAGAGGATTGGCATTGCTGTGCAGTGTATGCGGGGGTAAATAAGATAAATAAGGGGTAAACACAATCAGCACCAGGCTGGCGTTCAGGGCATGCAAAATAGTGAAATTGCTGATACAGGGTTTCCCTGGCTTTAGTAGTTCCTTCAGCTGAGTAACTAGTCTTGTCCTTCCTCTCCTTGAGAATTATTGATTGATAAATAGTTACCTACTTGTCGTAGGTCTTGAGATATTAGTGAGAACAAGGAATTGTTACCAAGCATTGAATTTTTACTGGATCTTGTTATGGGTGTACTTTTTGTTCCTATGTCATTTATTAGTGACTTGGAAGAAGTGTATGCTACTGCTCCTGAAAACTAGGATAAAGATTGCTCGAATGTTAAATAGGACAGGATGGGCCAGTCATCAAGAACATGTAATAACCTGCATGTAAGGAAACTCTGCGTTTCACTTTAGCCAAATGTAACATCACGTATTTAAGGAACCAGGAATAAAAGTCGTCATGCGTGGAAAGGGAACGGGAACCAGTGATTTTAAAGAAGAGTTAGGGTCTGTGTTGGATGAATTGATTGTTACTAAAATATTATATGCACCACAGCATGTGTATGTTAAATAGTAACTATTGAAACAACTTTCCAAGATCTGCTGTAGACTATCGGTAATATTTCTTAAATGAAATGAGTGTGTTTTTAGAAATAATTGGATCACAGCTGTTGCAGTCAAATTAACAAACCAAGGAATTTAAGATGCCAGAGTATATGGTCACAAGGTTATGTCAGGTTATTAAGCAGAGCGTGAAAGTGGCCTACTGTCATGCAAGCATGGATTTCTTCCATTTGTGCCTCTACCATGGTTATTAGCTCTTGAGTTATGATCTCACATCCTTTCGCTGCAGTGATTTTCAGACAGAGCTGTAATGCCAGATTTTCGGTTGTCCCTGCTGGGTTTCAGCAAGAGGAGCAGTAGTAGAAGAGCAAGATCTGGAATTTCTGGGATGACTGTGAACTTAGCGTGTCATCTTCTGTTTAGCCGGACATTTGCTCCACATTTGCAGACTACGGAGCATTTCTAACTACTGCTTTAATTAGTGAAGTTGGAACATGGCCCTCAACCATGAGTTGAAATTTAAGGGATGTGAGCAGTCGCTTAGTCTCTTTCATAAACAGGCTATCAGGAAATGAAAAAGACTTTACTGTTATCTTAACCATGGGATCTAATGAATAAAGACTGTTACAGCTATGATATATACCCGTTCATTTTTACAATTAACAGCTGTTCAGGGAAACTGGGTGAAAACTTAACAGATTTCAGACAGTATCTCAGGTCTCTGTAACTGGTGCTCAGCCTATCAATATCTGAGGTTTCTAAACGTTAGGTAAGATTTCTTCCCTTGTTCTCCACGCCTTCCAGGCTGTGAGGTTTTGTAGGAACAGGAGTCTAATATGAAAGACAAAAAAACCCCCAACAACCTTCTATTATTTTATCAGTAGTATTAAACTGTCCAATAAGGGTGAACATTTTACTGGGTGTGCTTTTGGAAAAGCTTTGTCCGTGTCTCCTTTCCAAAGGCTTTCCTGCTCCAGTTAGGCACAGTAATGCAAATAAGAAATAATATAAAATACCTCCATGTTTCAGACCTGATTCTTCAGTCCATGTAGGTTATAAAAATGCTCAACTGTTGCTGCAGTTCAGGTGATGTTCCGCTTGCTCTTTACCAGGGGATGAAATGGATATTGTGTTATGAACTGGGAGCCTCTATTGTCTCCCATCAGAGCAAAGTTCAACATGAATCTGAAGTTCGTGTTGGATCCTTTGAAGGTCTCTTCAAAGGAGTCGCTAATGTTTTTGAATGCTGTATGCTTCTTATCATTGATGTGTTTTGTCTTTATTTCTCAGCCTTATCTGTGTATGTTTTTCTTGCAGCACGCGTCCCATGGAGATGGACGGCAGGAAGTTTCCTCTCGAACTGGGCGCTCTGGAGCTCGCTGCAGGAGCTCTATAGCTTCCTGCACAGATGAGCAGCAGAATATTGGAAATTACAGACTCCTTAAAACGATTGGAAAGGGGAATTTTGCAAAAGTGAAACTGGCAAGGCACATCCTAACTGGCAGAGAGGTAAAGTGGTACGGGGGTAAACAATAGTGAATTGCAGTAGGTGTGAAGGTTCTCTTAGAATAGCATCATCTAAGTCTGTGAATGTTTAGCACATTTTACTAGAGATACTGCCAGTGATGTAGAAAAATACAGAAATGGAAAACTGTATTTTTTCTTTTTTAGTAATGATTACAAAACAATTTACCTGGAAAGTCCCTGTCCAATTAACTGGGTTCAAGTTTGCTACTAGAATTCTCCACTAAATCCTCCATTTGCAAAAAAAGGGCTCAATATATAGCAATTAAATAAGCTTGCTGGAAAGGCTGCCTCTTGGTGTCTCTGTGCTGCACAGTGCAATGCTGTATTGGAGGGGATGTCAGGAATGAGAACTAATAAATCTTCTTGATTGTGGTCTGAGTAGCCCAAATACAGTATTTTCTTGCCAAAGCAATGTATTTCTCAGGAGTTCTGCCAGTGTTTGCAGTGCTGGGAAGCCTTGGGAAGACACTGCAGTTTGTTCAGAGCTGGTTTGTGTGTCACTCAGTGTTGTTAGTGTAGAAAAGCTTCCTCTTCTGTCTCTTCTTAGTGTCTAACTCAGCTCCATAATTAGTTTCTGCATGCCATTACAATGTAATTAATAATGTGCACTTAATGAGAGATCTGATTTGGTGAGCTCTAGTCCTGTTTGCTTGTTACAAGAAGGTGTTTCTTGGTGCTGTTTTATTAATAGCAACTCTACGTACTGAAAGAGGGAGAAACACCTTGTTGACTTTTTCTTGCCAAACCTGTCTAATGAAGTAAATATTTGCTGATACGGGCAAGGACTTTTAGAAGGCTCTCTGGCTGACTGCAATACTTTGAAAGAATTTCTTTTTTCTGAGCTAATATGGAGTTCGGTAGCACTATGAGGGGAGGGATTTTTTTTTTATTGTTACTTTTTTTTTTTAACTGACAGTTCTGGTGATCAGCTGTAGTCTTCTGGTCTTAAAGTTAGTGCATGTTTGTAGGCAAAGTTTTTGGTTAACGGCTTTCCAGTTGAGTTCCCTCCTCTTTTTACTGATACTTAACACAGGAAATGCAAGTACTTGGTTAGTATTTCTTTGCTATTATTATAGGTATAGGATTTGGAGATAGGTATTGTGTCACACATTGCTTTGCAAAATTTAATCTACATTTTCTTTTTCTTACACATAATGAACCAGAGCTCAACACACAGTTATTCTTGTTTGAAATTTCAACAAATAAAGGGAAAGTGTAAAATCTTTGGCCAAATTTGGAAAGATTCAATTATGAAGTTTCTTTAACTCTGAAGAGATGTTATTGAATCAGTTCAGAGCATAAATATGTTCAGGGATGTGGCCATTGGTCCTGGTTGCCTAGAATGAGTGGCATTCCTTTGAAAGGAACAATTAAGCTAGTTTTATAGGAGTATCTTGAAGGTATTTTAAGCTTTTTTTTTTTCTTTGTAGGAGAGATGAGTAAAAGTTTCTCTTCTTGCTAGGTGATCTCTTGATAATAATTACATATTTTAGATGTGTGTGACCAGAATTCTTCACAGTATTCTGGATTACAGTTTCCCCAGTGTCATCAATTTACCCTTGCAGAATTATTTATCCAATCAATCTTTAGATTGTGCTAACCTTTTTCATGGCTGTGACATTGATGTGTTTTGGTTGTGATCAGCAGCAGCACCTTGTACTTTGTTGAATCTCACTTTCTTTGCTAACTCATCTCCAAGGTTGTTTAGATCAGTTTTCCATTGTATTTGTTGGTGCCTCTTAACTCCTTCGACAGACTTAATCGTTCTGGTTTGACTTCCCGTGCCAAAGCCCCTGATAAAGATACTAAACAGGATTGGTCCCAACTCTTGTCCTTGAAAAACTCCTGATACCTCTTCAGACTTTTTTTTTTTAATTAAAAAAAGCTCTGTGCACATTTCAGCTTATCTAGTTTGATAATTTCCATGCATCCTCCGAGATGAGGCTTTACAATAGTCAGGATAGTCATATCTTGTGTGTTTCCATAGGGCACAATTAACTGTAGGAAAATCTGTTGCAGTTAACACCTC
This sequence comes from Tringa tobata, assembly GCA_033628505.1. NCBI lineage: Eukaryota > Metazoa > Chordata > Aves > Charadriiformes > Scolopacidae > Tringa > Tringa tobata. The sequence continues at coordinate 3,406,863 of JAHREE010000118.1, read as the reverse complement.
TCTGTTTCCCTATTTTTTTCCCTGCAAGTTTTGAGCTCAAGAATTTTGTAGTTCCCCTAGAAAAAGAAGTTTGATAATTTCTAAACCATTTTGTTCTTGATAGGTGTTAAAAATCTGTGCTACAAGAATGCTTTTTTCTTTTTTTTTTCCTGCCACTCTTAATAATTCTGGGACGATGTTCTAAGTCTGACCTGAGCCAGACGGCACTCATCTTCCTGAATTTGTGATTTGCTGCTTTACACACTCATTCCTGCTGGCGGTCCTGTCTTAGTTCCTGTTCTTTTTTCCATCTCATGTACCAGAATCTAAAATGAAATGCTTAGTTTTGGGAGTCACATGTCAATGAGTTTTCATATCTACTATATCCTTGCTGTGTTTGAACCCTACTTATCTTCTCCTCGTTATCTATGTGGCTATTCTTAATGTCCTTTTAAGTGTCCGGTTCAGTTTTACTTTATGGCAATTCTGTTTTATATCTCTGCCCTGATTAACTTTGAAATCATGCAACAGATCAGCACTTTTCTGTTACTTCTTGGGAGGAGGGTATGTTTTTTCAAGCATTCTTTAAGGGTCGTTGCTCATCTCCTTACATCTGGAGTCCTTCCCTATGAATTTTCCTCTTGCTTGAGATGCAGCTTTGGTGTTTGCAGCTGGAGTAAGTTCCAGGACTCTTTCATTTCCATCTTTAGTGTGTCTGCAGGATATATGATGAGAGCCCAGCCTCAAATTACAGAAAGGGAGAAATGTTTAGCCCTTTCGAGGGGTGGTGAGAACATCAGCCTAACTTAGGGGGGTTGAATTGTCCTGTCGAGGAGTGTGTGGCTTTCTGCTCACAGCAGAGGCTTGGAGGGTGGGTTAAGCTTCACTGCTCTAGAGATGCTGTTTGGAAACACACTCCTTCGAGATCCTCTGCCGAGGAGAGTATTATTTGTAGTCTGCCTGCCTTTTCAAAACCAAGAGTCTTCATTGTAAATCTGCTTTTGTTAATTCTTTGGGTTTTAAGCCATGTATTTTCTGTTGTAATTTATCAAGGTTTATTTCCTCTGACAAGCTCTCCATACTTGCCAAAATTAATCTAGAAGATAAAACTACCTTTTGCTGTTACTAAGGTGGTTGGAATCACAGCCAAAAATACATGGATCCTTCTGTTCATTAAAGGCATGTGTTCAGTTAATAGCCAAGAAGTTGAAGTTTCCTAGTGAGACAGGATTCTTTCAGGATCCAAGTCTGACTCCAAGGAATCTATTGTCATATTCTTTCTATTCTTTCCTTGGAAAAAGTGAAATTTAAGAGGGAGAAACCATTCTGAATGGTAGCAGTTAGGCCAATTTGCTTAATGTCTCAACTTCTGATTGCTTTAACTCCCTCATTCAAGTCATGTAGGAGGAATGTTTTAAGTCATGTTATTGTGAATGGTGAAAGCGAAGTTAATTTTAATTCTACTAACGATCTCACACAGAATATCATGGTTGATGCAGTGGTGTAACCGTGTAGGTGGACTTGCATTCCTTCAGCATTGGCCATAGCACACAATACTTGAAACCGTTCCAGATTCGCTTTGTGTAAAGAGAGCAAAGTTTCTGGTTTGGAAGGCAATTTGATGCTTTATTAACTGTGCTTAGTAAAACAATGGATTTTCTTTCTCAGGCTGGTTAAAACTATTTTTGAGGGCAGGCTCCCCTTGCCTGTGATTTGGAAACCTTATCAAGGCACCTGAAATTGCTCCCTGTTCTGATGATGGGTTCAAGCTCTCAAAGTCAGTGTTAACACATTGTACTCTCAGTGTTCACGTGGGTAGGAATTCTCTAAATTCATCCTGCCTTTAAGGCTATAATTAGTGCACCAAACAGGCCTGGGAGTCTGCCTTTGAGAAGAGTGAGGTGTGTACCTTCCCTGTATCTCCAGGGCTTTGCCGATGTCAGAGTCCTCTCTGATCATCTGGCACCAACACACGGTGTGAGAGGGGAGCCGTGTTTTGGAGCAGCCCAATACCTTAAGACTTCGTGGGTTGAAACAAGTTCACGTCTTTCAAAGATTGACTAGAATGGCACAGCTCAACACAAATGCAACTTTTTCTGAGTGGAATGCACTTAGCAAGCAAATGGCCATCTGCTGTGGCATGGGTGGTCTTGGGCCACCAGGTGTTTTTCAAATAATGTTATCTGCTGTTGACAAAGGCAGTGGTCACTCTACATCCAGTATGAATGTATAAGAGATTGCAGGAATTGAATAACTTTGTTACCCTCATGACAATAGTTCAACGGGCGTAAAGGTAGAGATAAAAATCTTTCTTGGTTTCGTACACAGCTGCTAATATAAAAATACCTGTTGCTTAATGTGTTTATCTCTTGTTTGTATTTTTGAAGTGATTTCTCAAGGTTTTGCAATGGAATTTTGCCTCAGGAAATAGTGATCTTTAATTTCAGGAGCATTCCTTAGAAGAAAATACTCCTCAAAGCAAAAGTATTTTTAGGTGGCTTCTCGGTGACATCTCCTTGTATCTTGCATCTAGAAGGGCTCAAAATAAATCTTGAATCTCAGTTTCAGAAAACACCGTATCCATCATATAATTCTGTGATTCACCCGAGTGTTGAACACTGTGTTCCCCTCTTTCCCTCCTCATCATGATGATCCATCTCCTGTGTTTTTGCACTTGAATGCAGGGATATAAATTTGCTTTGGTGCAAGATACTCTTTATTCCATATGTTGCCAACCCCATGTTAACAGGATGGCAAAGATAGCACAAAGCCACGCAAGGAAACGGGGAGCTGTGGCATGGGAAGGAGCAACAGCTATCGTTTGAGCCAAAAATTCCAGGGGAATTGAAAGCCCTTGCTTTGCACCCCTGAGATATTACAATCAGCTGAGTTGCAGCATCTTGCCTCTTTGAGAGGCACCATCTCCTTGGCTTCTGTAGAGTTTCTTCTGCTATGTTGAGTCTCTAATTTAGAAAGGAAAAATACCAATTGGCATGTAATTCTAGAAGATTCCCATTTCCTGTTGTAACTCATCCTGTATCCAAATTGCATTGCACTGACGCTCATCTCTCTTGCCTGTTCATTGTCTCAAATCTTCAGGTTCTGACTAGTTACCGTATGGAATTTCTCTTTTGTTTCTTTTGTGAAATTTCTATTTTGTGCTTTAATATTCCTGTGCAGTATTTACTGAAAAGATTAGAACCAGTAAAAGAATGAACTTGCCCAACTTGTTGTACTGTAGTCAATGGGTATTTGTTTATGCAGAAGTGATACTTCATTTCAGATCATCGGGGAGCAAATTGACACAAATAATCAGTGAGTTTCCAAAGGTGAATTTAGTTCTTGAAAAATCTCTGTGAATTACTTTCAATTTGCTCTGAAATCTCTGCTTTTAGAAGCATCTTCACAAGCTGCCAGTGCCCTGCCAGTGCTGTGTGATCTGTTGTGTAATTATAATGTGTAATTACTATCTGTAGCACACTGCTCTCTGTCGGGGCACTGTCTGGAGTGGGAGCTTCCACTGTAATAAGTGTGATGGTCTTAATGTCAAGCAAAAGACTAAGTGAGCTTCTTGTCTTAATACGCTTAAAATACTAGGGGTTTTTCCACTCTCCTGTTTAGTTTGTTGCAGTAGAAGTAAAGTACGCTTTAGTTGTTAACTCCAAACGTTTAGTTTAAATATAATTGCATAATTTGCAGAAGAAACTTGAGTGGGTTTTGTGTAATTTTCATATTTTCCATTCCTGTTACTGGATTTGACCGTGTTGTAATAACGCTGCATTGTTCAAATGGAAAATACTGATTATGAACTCTTCCTTTAGGTTGCCGTAAAAATAATTGACAAAGCACAGCTGAACCCAACTAGTCTACAAAAGGTAGGTTTTTACATTTAATTTTTCAACTGTATTGTAACTTGTTTTGTGTCACCACCTCCTTCCTTTAACCCTGAATGCTTGGGCTGGAGAATCTGAAGCATTGCGTACCTTGCACACATCAGACTACTGTATTTAATAACTAGTTTTGTAACAGATATTTTTGACAACGCTGCAGTTGTTCAAGATGAACTCGTAGAGAGCCGTAAACTGAGAGAACAGTGGTGTTAGCCACTTCCTTTGTCTCCCGAGAACTCTGTAGAGAGGACATTCGTGGTTTGGTGTCGTGTCCCCTGTGTCCTTTATGCTAGTCACTTTGTTAAACTTAGAAATACAAAGCTCCTCTTAAACCAGCCTTGAAAATACTGCCTCTGGACTGAAGGCTGAGCAGTATCTATGCCTTTCACATAGTTTGCAGCAGAAAAGGTGCTGTGGTTTTGTGGAACAAATTGGAGCATGGCTATTCTGGTTTCTTCCCTCTAGCCTCAAATGTTTAATGTGCTGTTACAGTTGTATCGCCTTATCTATTTTAGTAAGTAGTGATAAATCCTACTCTTTCATCAAGCAACCGGTCTGCTTTGGGGTGCCTGCAGGAAGTATGTTTAAATGTCACTTTTACCTAGTGTACAGTATAACTCTGTCCTTTTAAGTGCTGCTGTCAAAGGCTTTTTATTTACTCTTGAGTACTTTGATAAAAAAAAAACCCACCTCCCTGCAATATTTCTGTTTGAACGATAGAATACTCAGAACTTACCTGCAAACAAAACGAAATAGCGTGACCAGAGTAAACCGGAGAATATACACATTGGGATTTTGTACAAATACTATAAAGATCGTGCGGCTAGATGTTTTTATCAAAATTAATGGTGCAAATCTAAATTGGAAAAACACACAAGTTCTTACATTGTACGGTTTGGTTGAGAGGCAAAGAATAACCTATAGAAGAAAGGCTCCATCCATCTGAGCAGGTAGGAGCTTCCTACTGACTCTATAGACTGGGTAAAAGTAGATAAAAGTGGTTCCAGCTGTCTCAGATTTTTTTTCAGCTTAATCCCTGAGGTTATTGGTAATTTCTGGGTAAGCAGGGAGGAAATGAAATGCAAATTAGGCAATATGATGGATTAGATAAAGTTGATTTGTGTGGCAGATCTGGGCAACTTTGAGTACCTGAAAATATTGTTAAATGCTTGAAGCACTTGGAAGAGAAACAAAGCAGTGTGATACAAAGGGGAGGGGTCAGGGCATGGGAAAAACGGTCAGAGAAAAGTAGAGAGGCCATGTTTTCAGACAAATATGTAAAATCTTAATCCTTCAAACGGTGTTATCTTGAGAATGGGTCGTAATGCTTAGTTGGAGCTCATGCTGAGGTACAAAGCAAACCTTTCCCAAGTCGCAGGTGTTCAGTTGGCAGGGCCACAAGCTGGAAGTGTGCTTGTTGGCCCTTTGGTTCCTGGGTTTCAGCCTGCTCAGTGTCCACTCGTGTTGTGATTTGATTTTTATTTACAATTTATAAAATTAGATTATAAAGTGTGATTTGTAAATTGGTCTTGCCTACCACTGGGTTTTTTAAATGAGAGTCTGGAAGACTAGCGCAAAATAGCAGGGTAGAAATCAGATCAAATTTGGGGGGTGAGATTGCCAATGTGCTCTTCTCCCTAAGCTCATTTGTTATGTGAGCACAGGAGAAAAATTATCAAGATGGATCAGTGTTCTCAATTCAAAAATGGAAAGCAATTTCCCTGAGGTTAAATGCCTGTTTGTCACAGTAAGTAGAGTGAATGCACCATGCGTTTCTTACCGATTATTTTTTTTTTGCAAACCTTGCCCCTTTTCCCCCAGCAGCGTGTTTGAAGCCAACTGCGCACGCGACCTGTAGATGCAGGGGAAGCTAAGATGGAAGTGCTTCTCTGATCTTGCACTTCTGGAGAGAGCGATAAAATATTTGAGGTATGGTGGGGAGGGAAGGGCCGTGCCGAGCGGAGGGTGTGGTGTGGAGCTGCATACCCTGCTCATCCCGAGGTGGGGAAACAAATGGTGATTAAGGCTGCCGGTTCTGATTTTCTTTGTGTTACGCCTTCCACCCTGATCTTTCAGCTGCCAGAAAGAAGTTAAACCTTGTTAAGGGCTTGCTTTGCTTTCTGGAGCAGTAATTCTTGGTATGTCCTCGCGGTAAGCTCCGGGCGGCTGCCGTCCTGACAGCTCAATGTTCAGCAGCTCAGCTCTTCAGAAGAGTCAGGTTTCTTGTCTGCTGCTGAGGAAGTCTGTGGTAGCCACATGCAGCTACTCTTAACTGTTGTTTTAGGACCTAATTACTACTTTGCTGCTCTTGCTTAGTGAAGAGGAAGCTGTAAGCGGTACTTCCCTGCTTTGAAAGAAAAGGGAATTCTTAGAGCTTTTTTTTCCCATGCTGGCGGTGTTAGTCATAATCACTGTTCTCCACAAATGTACTTGTGTACCCAGTTCCAACAAATATTGGTCTCACTGGAAACAAGTGCTGATGCTACAGTAGTTCACTTCCTCCTAGACAAAAAAAAAAAAAATTGTTTGTTTTTGTTTCTTTTGAATTAGCAATGCCATTATATGCAAGGGTTTTTTCTACCAAGCCCATGTAATAGGACTTAATCACTTCTCATTTTCTTTTTTTAGAACTCGGCTCCTCAGCCAAATAGTTTTGTTCATTATGTTCAGATGTTTTGCCACTTGTTTGGGCCATTTTTTTGCTAAAGCTTTTTAGAGTTTCTAAACATCAATTTTAACATAGACTGTGTCCTTTCTCACCATGGGTCAATCAGTATTTTTAAAACTGCAAGGAAAGGATGAGAATTTAAAATGCCCAGGCTTTTCTGGGGGGGGAAGTTGTTTTTTTTTTCTTCTTATTTTCAAGTTGTGGTTGGTTTGAGGCAAACTTGTTTAAAGGCTTCCTTCTTGATGCTCCTAATTATATGTAGGGCATATTTCAGTGAGGGGTTATCTGGGGGAGCCTAATACACAGGTAAAGCTTGAGCTGGCTTGGGACTGCACCTCATGAAAAGCCCCCCACTTTGGGGGTAAGGAGTCCTGGATATGCTCTGCCTCTGATGAGTGTATTGACTTGCTTTTTAGCAAACTTTTTCAGTATTTTTTAATATCATTTGTTACCATAACTCTTCCAATAGCTAATGCAGGAACACTTCTAATCTGTCTTTTAGTGTGTTCAAAGAGACTTGGCTTAAAAGAGGGGTCCTTCTTCCCCCCACTCCCTTGTTGCTTCGGATATGTCAGCGTAATCAAGTAAAATTGATTCAAGATCATTCCTCAGTATGTGTCTCTGCTTCCATTGCTGGTTCGCTGGGTTTTTGTTTCTCACTTTGTTGGCTAGCAGCACTAATTAAATGTAATTCTTTTCCCATATCTGACATGGCTTACTGTCAAAGGACCAGACCACAACAAAGCTAAAAGCCATTTGTTTGGCAGACTAAGGATGTTTGTCTTTGCCTAGAAACATTTGTAGAGCTCCTGTTGACGGAAAATGAGCTGTTCAACAAGTTGGGAGCAGTTTTTTCATCTTGGTATTAGAAATTAAACTGATAAGCACTGTTTTCAGTTGTTTGTCTGTCTTTATGGTCTCATTATGACAAGTAAGTTCCTAAAACTAAGATGTTTGTGTTCTGTATTGAGAACCTTCACATTACATCTGATGTTAAACCACCTTCTGTGTTCCTGTGGTAGAGAACCTCAGATGTGTGGGCTTTTATCATAACTGGCTGTTTGCAGTGAATTTTACTGTGTGGTGATAAGTACTACTTCATCTGCTAGAACTTGATACATATAATGTTTTGGGGGAATGAAATCTGGGAAACCTTTTTTCAGCATTCTCTATGAAAGTTGTATGATATTTTCTGTTGTATTCCTCTATCAGAAACAGACTATAATGTATATTACAAGTCAAGCACTTGCAGATATCCCTGTGAAAGTTGCTGTCTGTGTCACAGTGCCACACGTAACATTTAGACTGATTAGGGGAGCACAATCTGAAGTGTATTTATATACCTAAAATTATAATAAAAATTTTGGTGTTGGTTGTATCCTATTCTCAAGCATTTTTATTTTTAATTTCCTCTGAGACAAAAATAGTCTTTTTTTAAAAAAAGCTTGTTTCTGGCCACCCACTTTAATAAATGGCTTATATGTAGAAGCTACTTTTTTGACATGCTTTGTTTGGGTTAGTGATGCAGAGTACTCGTCTTGTGGACCAATGTGATATTTAGAGCAGCCCAAAATGTTACATGAGCCTGACTTCATCATATTAGACCATTAAAGTGTACAGTATACAATGGAGGAAGTAGTTAGCTCCAGCCAAGGCAGCATACTTTATTAAAAAAAAAGTAATAGTAACGAATATATTCATTTATGTGATAGTATTGTGACTTTTAGCCTCATTTTTACTTTCTTATTTGATGTTGCCCTTGGTTGACTCTCCTTGTTTGGTGGCACCAATTATGACTGCGTATATTCCCATACTTAATCGTATGAACATATCTCTTTTTTTCAGGTGGGGAGGGTGATGATAAATAGGCTGACGGCTGAATAACAGCCAAGGTCTTCATCTTGCAGCAGCAGTGGAGTTGCCCTTGGTGAGAGTCTGACTCAATGGGCTTTATCTGAGTGTTGGGGGTGGAAGATACCAACAATCGAGAGCGAATTAAGCAAACTGTCTTCAGAACTTTAAAATCTGACCAGAGGCTTTCAGTTACATAAACTGTGAGTTTATAAGTATTAATAGAATATCAATACACCAGTTCAGCTGAACTGATTGAAAAACAAGAAAAGCACCCACCTTATAGATTCAACTGCTTTTAAATTTCTGATGATCAGATAAAGATGATGTGGTCTACCGTGTCTAATTATATATGAAAAATCTCCAGAAATAACATAGTTTAGAGGGGGAAAAAAAAAGCAATTTACTTACCTCTCTGGGTGAAAAATAAAACATGCATTTGTAGTTTTTGAAACTCTGTTTTTCATTGCCAAAAATTTACTTGATCATTCAGTCCTGATAGCATTTGTGCAGCTTGTCATCTAGCAACGTGTTAGGCATAGACCTGGATAATTATAGTAAGATAAAAGCGTTTGGAAAACTATTTGGTTTTACTCTGTGTTGAAGTAGTGAGGTGTTCACCACCATGGCTGTAGCCCCGTGCTAGCTGTAGCACGGGGAAGAAGGTCTGTTGGGCAGCACAATGGGGGTTTCTCCCCAAATCTTAGCCTTCACAGGAACATCAGAAAGCAGCGAATGGTTAGAACAACTGGTCTCCAAATTGTGATTTTTCCCTTCCTATTTATTTAGTTATTTAAATCTCACCGCCCACATTTTCTTTTATTAAAAGAAACAAAGGCACAAGGATTTTGTTTTGTTAACTCTTTGGTTGTTTTCTGTTTGTTTCCTGTGTTTAACTTTTTTTTTTCTTTTATTGAGTAAGTGCACCTACAGGTTTTTGAGTCACTACTAAGATGTGTAGACATATTAAATGTCTTCACTTTATCTGAAATCTGACCTGAGGCAAATCTTGCAGCAGCACTTTTTGCTTCCTTACTGTTAGTAACAACGCTGTTATCTCTTATTTGCAAAACTCTTTCTTCTCTCCCATGTCTGCATTCCTGTGGAGCTGTGGACTTTGGTTCTGCTTCAGCCTCTTCACATTAAGTTCAAGATGATCTGTTACGTTGCTGGTATTCCTGTAGAAGTTGGTGTTAGGTTTATAATAAAACCTCTCGATTACTCCTGCTTTTTGAAACATGCTGTTAGGAAAAAGAATTGAGGCTTAAGAAGCATGGGAGGAGCTGTGAAGGGAGAACAGGTACACACTTGGCTGCAATATAGCGTGCGGCCTAAAAAGATAATTCTTTGGGTTTTCCGAATACAATAGTACTTGTACTTCAAGTTCTTTCATAATATTTTTTTTTAATCTTGGGCCTTTTCTGGGAGAAGTGGGACTACATTTACTTCAGCGTCAGCTTCATTAAAAAGCAATGTTTTACATTGCAGCAACAGCACCTGTGGCATTTTTAGTATTACACTTACGGTCTTATGTGCATCTTTTAATTGCCTTTTGCAGAAGAGGGTTTTCAGAGGTGAAAGTAATTATCAGCTGATCAATAATAGACCGCTTTCATTTGCTGTTTGTTAAATGTCATTGACGTGTTATTATCCAGTTGCAGGATGGCAGTTTACTCTGTGTGACAGGCAAAGTTGAACTCTTTGGAAATAACTACTCAAGCGAGACCCTCTTCGTATGAGTCTTGGTGTCAGGAACAAGCTCCTGACAAAGAGCCTGTGGCTGGTGGGTGCAGCACCGTTGATTTAATGTGGTGCTGGAGCTTGAAACAGGCCGTTGTACTCCCTCACCGCCCACCCTGCCAAAATAGATGTGCCAGGGCAGGCAGGGGGTTTTCTGCAACAGAAAACTAAGAGATGGAGTCTTTTAGTTTGGGGGAGTTGTGTGTTTTTTGAGATTTTCTGTTGAATTCATTCCTGGACCTTGTGCCTCGGTCTGGGTTTATACCAGGGCCTGCGTAAAGGCAAGCGGCACAATCCTGTTGTGTAGGGAGGTGGATGGTAAAGAGGACAGGAGCAGGCTGATCCCTTTGAGACTGTACCCCTGAAGTAATGGTCTGTCTTCTGTCTGCTGGCTATTGTTGGGTTGGGAAGACACTGTTTGTGTTCTGCCCTGTTAATTTTGGCAAGTACGTTCAGCGTGTTGTACTGGCTGAGCAGGCTCGGAGGCTGGATGTCTGGCAGGGAGAGTCAGTGGAGCTGTGGTGACAAACCCAGGACTAGATGCTACTGTGCCTCAGTCACCTTGCAGGAACGCTTCTGAAGGGCCGAGGGGGAGCCTTGCCTCCCCATCCTTCCTTAAAACTTGCTCCTTGGTGGTGATGTTGAATAACACGTTTTTTGTGTGATATAAGCAGATGGGTTTTTACCTCTGTGAGTTTCTGTCTTTAACAAAGTATTGAAGAGAGATGAGTTCATACCATTAACACAGTGCAGTGGTCTTCAAAAGGTGTTCTGGTGGGGGTTCATGAGACTTTGGAAACAGTATTCTCTGTGTTGGGGTGAATGATTGTGTGAGATGTACTGGCCAGCAAGAAGCTGCGTGGGCTTGTAGTGGTCTTCTGGCCCCTAAAGTCTGTGAACTGCAGAGCTAAGATCACTTCTCTCCTGAGCTATCTGGAGAGTTTTGTGGGTTGGTTTGTATGGGGAGAGGTGTTAAAAGAAGCAGGCACTTAACTCTTAACCTCCAATAAGTGTTTATTTAATGAATTTTATTGAAATTCTAATAGTGATGTTTGCCCTTTGTGTTTAAATAAATATATCAAAATGATCAGGCTTTAGGAAGAATGGGTGTTACCTATTTCATTAACTTCTTTCTTCCGTGTTATGTGTTTATTTCAGCTCTTTAGAGAAGTAAGAATAATGAAGATCCTAAATCATCCAAATATAGGTAACTTGTTTTTTTCATATGATTTCCAGTTATGGAGAAATGTTAGCTTTTTCACTGTTAAAATTGTCATGATAATGAGTTTAAAAGAGGATTCTGCACTAGGGTGTCATTTAACTGTAAAGTACCAGTAATAAATAGTTTTTCAGAGCCAAGTGTTGAAAAAAGAAACCCAAAACACAACATTTTGGTCCCTTTGCACAAACTGTTATTTGTGTAGATAACTGATAATATCTTCCCATGTCACAGAAGCAAAGTATTGTTTGTTAAGAAAATGTTCTGTATGAGTTGACCGAATGTCTTACAGTATTTTCCATTTAAGAACATTAGACACAAAAAGCTTCTTAAGAGTAATAGTCTGATATTGTCAAGCAGCAAACAAATAGGGTTTGCTCTGGGTTTTCTTTGACTGAACTTTCTATGGGGTTAACATAATACTTTTCCAGCTAGTTAACTGATTAATAAATGGCTTTCTTTTCTAGTGAAGCTATTTGAAGTCATTGAAAAGGAAAAAACTCTTTATTTAGTAATGGAATATGCAAGTGGGGGTAAGTACCTCTCTGCTGTGATGACACATGTAAACAAATTGCCAAGTGAGAGAAAGCACTTGTTTTCTTTCAAGTTTTTCTTTCTTTTTCAGGAGATATTAATGTCACGGTGGTGTAAAATCTTAAGCCAAATCTGTCGTATTTTCTGGGACTTCTCTGGGCAACAGAATTAATGAAAGCTTTTAAAAGCAGCTTCTGAACTTACTGCCACTTAGTAACGTTTGCTTTGTTTTCCTAACTCAGATTTAATGGAAATCTTTATTTGGCTGTCAATTGTTCCTCTCTGTAACAAAAGCCAACCTTTTTGATTTATTACATTCAGCACCCTACCTCTGGTGTCCTAGTTTGTGTAAGATATTTGGTAAAAACATGTTCAGATGAAACATTTTCTTTAACTTTTGCTTTCAAAAGCACAAGTACTGCAACTATTTTTTAGATGTTGATGACATTTGACGTATCTTTATTGCAGACCTTCTACTGTCAAGAGTTGTTAGGCTTAGCCTTATGCCATTTTAGGAGGAACTTAAAAATTTGTTCCTGATTGCAGAGGGTGGGGGAGAAAGTGTGCATCATGCAATTCTAGCTCTGGTGGAAATATCTTGACATTAAGGTATTTGGGCTTAAGTTACTCCTTGCTGGCTAAAACCTAATAGCGCTCAGTTTGTCAATGTGACCCTTTAGCATCAGCAGCTGGAAACTCAAAGTGTGGAGGCTTTTCTTTAGTTTCAGGAGGGAGATAAAAATACTTCTTTTCAGAGAAAATCAGCGCTGAATTCTGACTCTGATGATTATGTGAGGCTTAACGAATTACTATAAATAAGGTAGTCATTCTCTACCTGTCTATGGTTTCTTCTAGCAGCTCCCTAAATGTTCAGCCAATATTTGTCTAAACAGAAACAAATCTGGTAAAATATCGTTAAAATATTGGCTGGTGCAGGTGTTTGTGGAGGCATCTTTGTACTGTTTGATGGTACTAGACTTGAAAGTGAAGTCCTATTGCCATCTAGTGATTAGCTTCTAGGAGGTAGAAGGGCCAGGGATTCTCTAAAGCAGGCAGGATCTTTCTTAGGGTAATGGAGAGATGTGTACTGGACCAGTCTAAAAGGCGGTGAGCCGTACCCTTTCCATGTGCCCTGTTGTGCAGGACAGGAATGACTGGTAATCTCAGTGCCAGGGATCATTTTCCCGTGTTTCCTCTTAAGCAAGATACTGGTCACACATGTCACATATGAAATCTGTTGCTGCAGGGTGAAAGAAACTATTGCTACAACTGCAACATTTTGCATAAATTTGGGATATTTTTTTCCTCTGGTGCTGTTTTCCCTGAATTATGAAGTGTTAAGGGTTGTTCCTATGAGGTTTTTGAAGAAACACCTGTGAAATACAGCTGAGAGAGTTACTTGAGTATTAAATAATACACTACAGAGGGAAATAAAGCTTTTTTGTAGAAAATCTTGACATTCCCTCAGATTGCTCAGTTGTTGCTTTTCCTACTGTATGACTCTCGGTTTCTTCTTCAAATTTGATGAATTGCTTCTTTTCAAAAATAAATATTGTTCCGCTTTTCCCTTGTGAGGTGACTATGTATAAAACAGCATTTTCTTGCTCAGTAGAGAATATTTAGAGGTTTGATCCACTTCTAAAGTTTTTATTACTTTTGCATATTAGCAAAGAATTTTTAAAACTGGGCTAGTCTATGTTTGTAGGAGTTCTTATGTACATGATTATTAGGTTTTAGCAAAGAAAATCTCCCATGCTCTCACAAACGTGTCAGTGTTTCATGGGCCAGTTGACTGCACCTAAAGCTGAAACCTTGTAGTCTGTATTGATGTGCTATAAAATGACTGGATTGATTAAAGGGGGGAAAAAAAACCCCAACAAACAGACCACAACAGATCTCTAGTACTGCTTTAGTAATCTGCTTTAGTTGTCCACAGCCGTACAACATAGGGCTTCTTCAGGAGTAATCCTTCTCAGTGTGTCTTACAGCTCTGATGGTTGTGTGATGGATTATGTGAGCGTGTCCTGCTGTGCTCGTTATTGTGACCTTCATTGTGGGTACATCTTTGAAGCCTTGGTTAAAGCTAGGATTTTTGATTTTGGATAGAACACTTTCATACACATGCACAAAGGAAAATTGTAGTGCTGGTATGACAATATTTACAAATATCACCAGGTGTTATAGAATCATAGAATGGTTTGGGTTGGAAGGGACCTTAAAGATCATTGAGTTCCAACCCTCTGCCCTGGGCAGGGACACCTCCCACCAGACCAGGTTGCTCAAAGCCCCATCCCACCTGGTCTTGAACATTTCCAGGGAAGGGGCATCCACAGCTTCTCTGGGCAACCTGTTCCAGTGTCTCACCACCCTCACAGGAAAGAATTTCTTCCTAATATCTAATAAAATCTCCCCTCTTTCAGTTTAAAACCATTACCCCTTGTCCTGTCGCTACACTCTCTGATAGAGTCCCTTTCCATCTCTCCTGTAGGTCCCCTTTGAGTACTGAAAGGCTGCTGTAATGTCTTATATACATGTTTTTATATATGATTCTTTTTCGGGGGACAAAATAAACCCATGTGAGAAAACCTGCAGTACATGGGTACATGTAATCTTTATTTACAAAACAGAAGTATGCTGCTCAGTTTCTATCATAAATAATTGGAAGGAAATGAGTGTTTTGTCTATATCCAGCCATTCATTAAGTCTTACTATTTTCTTGTGTAAGAGATGACCGTGTAGTAAATCGTGTAGCAGTTGTGCCTTATTCTCTTGGGCTAACCTGTAATCATAAACTTGAAGTACAGTCATTGCAGTGAAGCTGCTGTGGGCAACTGCTAGAGGGGCATCTCTAGATTCTGAAATTGCCATTAATGTATCTCATTATTGAATTGTAGGGGAAGTGTTTGACTATCTGGTTGCACATGGAAGAATGAAGGAAAAGGAGGCTAGAGCTAAATTTAGACAGGTATGTATAACATTTCTATACATCAGCTCCTGCCCCCTCCCCCTTCACCCCCCTGTTTTTAATGCTGAAATGAGTAAAATGGCTGTCCTTTGCATTTGACTTCTAGCAGTGTTAAGCTATAGATGAACTTAAAGCTCTGAGTGAGAAAAAATTTGGGTTACAGTAGTATTTTGAAGGGGTTAGGAGACCATTCGCTGGGGCTGGTTTCCTTAGTGCTGGGTACCAGGGTGTCCACCAGTGCCAGAACACAGCAACTGCTTGATTTGGAAGTGTGTTCCGCTCCAAAATTCATTTCCTCTGGGTTGATTTCATATATCCTTAGTTCAGCTGGTCTGTAACCTTTTGGAAGTCGTTCAAATGTAACAGTCTACAAGCTGGCCAGTGTCAAAATGCAGGCAGTGCATGCAGTAGG
Source organism: Tringa tobata (assembly GCA_033628505.1). Lineage (NCBI taxonomy): Eukaryota > Metazoa > Chordata > Aves > Charadriiformes > Scolopacidae > Tringa > Tringa tobata. The sequence goes on along the minus strand of JAHREE010000118.1, from coordinate 3,391,605 downwards.
TGTCCGTTCACATCCATCCACTTACGTGAAAAGATGCAGTTTAATAATTGTTCTAAAAAGTCACAGGAAAGTAATTTCTAGGCTTGTCAGTTTAGCTTTATTTACGATGTGTAAACTAGCCCTGCAAAGATGTTGGCGTTTCATTGATCTGTAAAAAGCATTTCCATTCTACAGTAAAGCAGTATTGAACATAACCAGATACTTTTGCATAACTGTTTAAAATCCAAATCTCTGCTCTTGTAACATCTAGAGTTTCATTTGCAGATCTGACTGTTCTGCCTTATTTTGTTTTGTGCTGTTGTGCAGAAATTTGTAAATGTATACAATATTTCCATCCCTTTGGTCACTTGGATAACCCAGATAATGTTGTGGAAAGTAATATCAAAATTATACTCCTGCTTAATGACACCTTAAAATAATGAAGAGGGCTGAGAGTGTTCTATTGAACTGGGTAGGGGTTTTAAACTGGTGAAATTGTGGCAATGACGTGACAGTTTCACTGTTGGCAGGGGATGCTCTGATAGGTTTGCTGCTTAAGTGTAACCATGCAAAGGTAGAAGAAATTTGATATAATATGTGAGACTTCCAGGAAATGAACTAATGACTTTCACAAAATGCCTTGTAAAGAAAACTTTTACACTTCTCTAGTGTGGGTTACGTGGCTGAAGGAACAATTTGGGAACTAGAAAACTGTGCCGCAGCTGTTTTGCTCCCTCTCTCTCCAACAGCAAGAATTTTGAAAGCAATATAAACAATAAGCGCAAAAGTTGTAATGAAAGTAAAGAAAAATAGAAACGTATTTAACCCAACATAAGGAGGCAACAGAAGTGTTTTCCTGAAATCCTCATTCCTTTGTTTTCTCTCATCTTTTTAAATCTTGCATTTACCCTCCTTATCTTTTGAGAAAATAAACAAAAAAAACACCACACCAAAAACCAACCAAACAACACAAAAAAGCAGCTGCAGACTTTGTATCCCCAGAAGTGATTTGTGCTCACTGGAATGACACAGCTTGCTAGTAAGGAAAATTTTTCTTCTTCTTTAACAAAGACTTACATGTCTTTTTAAAGCTGCTTCCCACCCTTTCATATTCCAGCAGGTAGAGAATTTTCCTTTGTGATTGACTGTGCTGTGCTGGAGTAGATGTGATGGGTCGTGGAGCAGTCGTTCCCTCTTCAGCCCTCTCTTCTAAATCCCAGACTGTTGCCTTGCTCTTTGTAATGTCACTTGAAGAGCTTCAGAGTAACTTGAGAGGATTTGCTGTTCTCTCTCAGATGTGAACGTTGAAAACTTCTACTCGTCTGATTCTCTGCTCTTTGTCCTCAGTTTCTTTTATCAGGAGTTGTGTGGGAAAAGATCTTGCAGTTGTTCCGTGGAAATTGCACATTTGTTCAACAATTACTTTTTTTTTTTATTAACAATTCAGCTCCCCTTTAAGTAAAAACTCGTGGAAACAGGTCAAACATGTTTTACAGGTACACTTAGTGCTTAATTTTATGGGATAATGTGAGTAGTACAGGATACGTGTAACTTCATTTTTCAAAAACAAATGTCAAGGGAAAGAATTCAAAAGATTGTTACCTGCTGAGGCGGGTATTTGGCCCGTCAAGAGCTGGTTTTATGTACTTCAGATTCTCAGCTTGGTTTTTCTCATTATTTTGTACTTTGGTAGACTAAATGCTGTTTGTAAATATAAGTATATAGATGGTCTCACTTGAATCCACAGAAATATACAGGAATATGTTTTCTGTTTCTCCTTATAAGTCTTGTCACCTGGCACAGGCAGCTGTACTCTATCCTCCCTCAACAGCTGACTTCCCGGCTCCTGAGCTCAACCGTTTTAGAGGACCTTGATCTCAAAGATAGAAGGTTCTTGGGAAATTCAAAAGCATGAGCGCCTGGGAAAAAAAAAAAGAAAAAAAAAAAAGAGAGAACCCTCTAATAACCCAAGGAGAGAAACTATAGCAGGAGCATGTTGCACTTTGCTGGAGAGAAGAGCATGCATGCCGGACAGAAGTTGGGAAACTTTGATCAGAGCTTGGCATTTATTTAGAGACTCGGACTCTGACTAGGGGACAGTGTCAAAAGAAACTAGATCTTGCTGGGTTTACAGGTCATAAAACTATTCATTTCACCTTACTGTAGTCCCAGAATAGCTTCGTATAGCTTTTAGCCATTGTTGGAGAGAGAATGCTCTCTGTAGACCTTTTATCTGATTCAGTGCAGCTGTTCTTATGTTAGATGGGGCCTTGTGACATAATAGGGATTTATTTTTTTTAATTCACTATCTGGTTTAAGAGATGGTGACTCTCTTTAAACTGAGGAAACAGTTGTGCCATGGTATTGAGCTCCGTTGTTACAATAGATTGTATTATATCTTGTATTTGGATCATGTTTCTTCTTTCAGTAGATGTGATTTCTGCATCGAACACTTGTGTTTTATCTGAAGAGGCGCTTCCTCTCTAGTGGGCAAAGAGCAGAATTTGGTAATTCTCCCCTCTTTGCTTGTTAAAAAAAAAATTGGTTTTGTCTGTTTCGGTATGCACACTTAAGGTTTTTAGCAGGAAAAAAGAATATAAAAGACAGTGATCATGTTATTCCAGTAACCTTTGACAAGGAACACAGGAAAGGGTATAAACACTAAAAATACAGCCATGTTCTGCATTTCTCCATTTCAGTCTCCTTTGTGCAGCCATGTGTGAGAAATTCAAATCCAGAATGTTGTGCATTCTTACCGTCACCTTGTTTTTCTTTCCCTATTGCAGGCTTCCAAGCAGTTCTGCTTTGATCTTACAATCCTATTTCCATAGAAAAATCTGCCTATCTGGATAAGAATTAACACAAAAATGGGAAGCCAAAACTTAGGGCAAGGGGTCTCCCCAAATCCATGTGTATCGTTTCCCTCTCTTCCTTTACTGCAGCCGAATAGATCTGGCCTCCTTCAGTCTTCCCACTCTTTCCCTGCAGAAGCTATTCAGATTTTTTCATGCTGGTAGATGTTAGGGCAGATCTTGGAAAATAAAAAAATCCACAAAATACATCTTACTTGTATGTTCCAGTTAGGAAACCAAATACTCGTGGCAGTGTGGAAGGGACCTTGAGAGGTCATTTATCTCTCCTTTTGTCATTTAATCCTTATGAGGAATGGTTTGTCTGCCTAGAGGTAACTTGTTCTAACATGTTCTTCAAAACCTATGATTATACAGATCTTTGAAATCCCTCCCAAGAAATGTATTTCAATGCTCCAATTGTTATCTCGAGCAGAAAGGTCTGCTGTTCCTTCCCCTCTTCTCCCCACCTGCCGAGCGTCAGCAGATTTCTCACACTCACGTAGGTTGGGGGCGAGGGGGGTGTCAATGGAAACGGCGATGGAAGGTGGAAGACAAGGGACTCAATCCAGAGCAGCCATGCTTTGTGCTATTTTTCATTTAATTTTGACTGCTGTTCTTCAATTATTAATGTCGTGTACATTGTGTTATTTCGCTTCCGTTTAGATTGGATTCGCTTCTGCAGTCTCTCTGCCGTCCTGTTGCAATGCAGGGTAGTTCAAAAGCATCTCCAAAGGAAACTACTGATTGATCATCTGCTAGACCTTACACTCATACATAGTCAGAGTAAAAGCAGTTTAGGAGGGAATGGTATATTGCTGTGTCTCTGCAGCCCCGAATAAAGCTTGAGGTGTTTGTCATGCTGTCAGCCTTGGAAGCCCCTGCAGAGTGAGCTTGTGACTGGCGCTGAAGTAACGGCAGTGGAGAGGAGAGGAAGGAAAACCAAAAAGATAGTACAAGTGATGGTGTGGGAGAACTTTGGCAGTTTCAGTAACTGTAAAAAGCTGAACTGGGAGTCTGGAAGAGGGAGCCAATATATAAAGGCAGAAGCGAAACCAGGATGAAAACATAGGGAATAGAAATACTTGAACTTTTCTTAGACTGTTTGGTTTCTAAGGTGGCATTTTGCACATGTGAGATTCATTAATACAGGGGTACAAGGTTGATAACATCAGTGCTGAAGTTTCGAATGCAAAATTGACCAGTAGGTCAGTTCTTTGACCTACTAAGAACCTTACTTTCCCCTACTCTAAATACTGGGTGGGAGAACCATTGCTTCTTACCGGTGCAGGAGGATGTTTACGCTAAGCTGGGCGGTCTGATCGTGAGTTATTTTTTTGTAACAGTAATGATACCTCATCTTTTTGTGTTGGAATCTTTGTAATCTTGAACAGAGAATGGAAATATATTTATTTAGGTGTAGTTATTAAGGAGAACCACACATAAAAATAATTTACTTTAAGAAGTCATAACATCTGCCTCAATTCTGACCACGTATGCATGACAATAAAATGTATTTGATCATACTTCTGATCATGTAACAATAAGACTTTATGCAGCTTTTCCATGCATGTAGAGTTCTGCAGCAACACTTATGACTCTAAAGCAATGCACTAGGGCAATGTGCTGTGTAAATAGCTTATATAGTTTGCTATATAAAGCGGGAAAACCTTAATGATATTTGGAAATTATGATGGAAGAAATTACTCCATTACACTTGAGAGACATAGAGAGTTTTTTCCATTGAGCTTGCTACTCTCGTACGGTATACAAAATACAATAAACCATATGCACTTAAACAGCAGACTTCTGTCAGATGCTTAGTTGCTTCTTACTGCATCAGTTTCGAAAAACAAGCTATTTCCCAGTAGTTTCTTCAATAGCTAAGCCCATTTCTTACCCTTTTCATGCTGTGGCATGAAAAATCACCTTTGGAGAGAGACTGGAAAACTTCAGTCTGGAGGGAGAGCTTTTATAGCTGTATACAGTATTGGAATGGAAATACTTCAGTAACCTTTCTGAAAGTCATTGCTTCTACTGGTCTATAATTAGCCACACAGGAAAAACAAAATCCTCTTTCAAGTATAGTGGAAACCAAATAGATCAAATAGCAAACAGCTAAGTTATTTAGCAGCTTTCCCCCAAATACACTGGTCACTGTAGTAGTTGGTCATGTAGTTCTGAGTGGATAAGTACGTGTCAACTTCAGTAATAAATGTTGAACCTTTTGATTAAAACTCCTGTTTCTTTGAGATGTCACTTATATAATTGGGCTTGTTTTCTCTCCAGATAGTATCTGCAGTGCAGTATTGCCATCAAAAGCATATTGTTCATAGAGATCTCAAGGTGAGTAGGAAAAAGCACATGAAGCGTGTGTGTGTCAGCTTCCGCACCTGGGGGTGTGATATTTATCGTGCTGATAAAATGTAGTATATGTTAAACTTTCTGATTATTTTTTTTGCATGTGTTATAGCAAATTTTGAGGTATGTTTACAGTATAGAACCATTTCAAATAAAAGAAAGAGGATTTGTAAGACTTTTAAATACAGAAATTTAAAGTTTGCTGAAAGATAGAAAGATTGCCTCTCACCCTGTGGTCAGATTCAAATCTAATACAAGTCAGTGTTAGCTGAGAGTTCTTTAAATAATTAAAAAAAAAAGGTAGTTTCATAGAGGTATGACAAGTTTCGGTCTTCAACAGAATGAATTATCAGTTGTGATGATGAAACTGAGGCATGGCTTCTTTGTCGCTCGGCATGAAATGGTATATCCTGTCTTTAAACTATGCCTTTTATAGTGCTGCCACATAATTTGTTCAACATGTCATAACTTTGTAACTTAAAAAAAAAAACCAAAACCCAATCCACACTCGAAAAAAGCTTGAAGGTTTTATATGTTATTAACCTTTTGTAAGAATGCCACATAAATTTTGAATACTAAGCTGTATGTTGTTTTCTTCTTAATAGATCAAAACTGTAAGTTACAATACAATCCTAGAATAGTTTGGGTTGGAAGGGACCTTTAAAGGTCACCTGGCCCAACTCCCATGGTCAGGGATGCATTTCTGTGGGGAAAACAGGCAGAGAGTGGTAGCGCAGTTTTCTGGTAGCATAACAGCTCCCATAGTCTGAAGCTATTGTACCGAGATTTTTAAAATAGAGGATATGTGAATTATAGACTAAAGCATACCTGAAGACCTTGCAAGGAAGGGAATGTTAACAGATATTTCAGCTTTTTGCCTTTTAAGAATGAGTAAAACCAGACAGTAGCATTTTAAGTCAAGTATCTTAAGTTCATCTTACCAACCATTTTTTTTCTCTTCCAGGCTGAAAATCTACTGCTAGATGCAGATATGAACATTAAAATAGCTGACTTTGGTTTTAGCAATGAGTTTACAGTCGGAAATAAACTGGACACCTTTTGTGGCAGCCCACCATATGCTGCTCCAGAGCTCTTTCAAGGGAAAAAATATGATGGACCTGAAGTAGATGTTTGGAGTTTAGGTGTTATTCTTTATACCCTTGTGAGTGGATCTCTTCCTTTCGATGGACAGAACTTAAAGGTGTGTTTTTAAAGTACACGTTGGGCATGATTACCTAATGTTTTAAGTGATTTGCTGCTTACAACTCACTGTCTGTTATTCTTCTGTTACCAAGGAACTTAGGGAAAGAGTGCTAAGAGGAAAATACAGGATTCCTTTCTACATGTCCACAGACTGTGAAAACCTCCTCAAACGTTTCCTGGTGCTAAACCCAACAAAAAGAGGCACTCTAGAGGTAATGGCACAAATAAGGTCCATCAGAAAGCCAGACATTATATTTTGCAAACTGTATTTTTGAGCTGTAACTTATTATTGTCATACCCTTCCTGAATAGTTTATTTGGAGTGGGTTCAGGAGTAGAGGATTGTTGAGTAAAGCATATGGCTTTTTTATTTTTTTTCTCCTCGTGGAGGAGAAAGGCCAAAACAATACTGGCTTCCACAGACTTCCGTAGTCAAGCCTGGACCTGCTAGACTTGTCAGAGTTGTCACACTGCTCCTGGTCTGTGTTACGGGCTTTTAGCTCTCAGCTATGTGCTAGAAGACAGCTGATTGGGAAGTTTGGCTTGATGTACATAGTTGGTTCTCTCCACTGGAGCAAAACAAAACTGAGTAGGTGCTGGGACCTGTTCTGGAAAAGAAAAACGAGAAAAGGCCTTAGTGTTTGGTACATGGAGGAGGGGGGAGTTCATTCCACAACTCGTTTTCCTTGCTGCGAAGTGTATTTTACTAACAAAGCCCTTTCTTTTATAGCAAATTATGAAGGACAGGTGGATCAATGCAGGGCATGAGGAGGATGAACTTAAACCTTTTGTTGAACCAGAACTAGACATCTCGGACCAGAAAAGAATAGGTAATCAAGTATTTTTCAGAATATGATGCTGTTTGCATGATGTGGGTGAGATTTTTTTCCTCTACCACTCTGTATTTGTTTGCCCTTTGGAAAAAGTAACTAATCTTCTAATATTGATATTTCTTTAGGCTTATGTTCTCAGGCTTAATTGTTTTGTCTAATTCTTTAAACGTTGTAAACGTTAGAGTGTTTCTGTTACTTACAGAGCATATTTGTTTTTAGATATTATAGTAGGAATGGGATATTCTCAAGAAGAAATTCAAGAATCCCTTAGTAAAATGAAGTATGATGAAATCACAGCTACATACTTACTGCTAGGAAGGAAATCGTCAGAGGTAAGTACCGTTCTGAAAAATGCAAAGAAACAAAGGAATCAAGAAGTGGCCTTAGCAAAGTTAGAAGCAAAAATTAAGGCAGTAACTATAGGCATTGCATTCCTGCAAAAAAGTCCGTTACATTTAAATCACATTATCCTAATCATCAGTGTCAACTGTCTAAATGGTGCTTTGTTTGTTCTCACCCTGATCTCAGTCAGTAAACTCTTGGTTTTAGGTCCCCAAAACTGCCTTGCTTGCTCAGCAGTTGTTTCTCTGAAGGACTTCATAGGCCAGTTACTGTCCTGTCTAGTCTAGGAGCTCGAGTGTGAATGTGCCAGCTGTAAATATTTTGAGTTCTTGCCTTGTGGATTACCTTTCCGTATGATGCTGAGAGGGCATCAGTAAGCTGCTCTTGGTTCCTCAGCTGGAGGAGTTGGTGTGGTGGCTACTAAATATCTACAAATACCCTCTCTTCCTGTTTAAGTCTTAGAGAACTGTGAGGAGAGAGTACTGAAAGTAGAGATGGATTTTCTTTATCTGATTGTCCTTTGAGGAGCTGCAGATTCCACTGAGTTTCACCTCAGACAGTTGCACGAGAATCTAAGAGAAGCTGGGGGCCTCTAAGCACCTTCCTTGCTGTCACAAAATTCCCTGTTTACCAGAGCCATCTTCCTTCTGCTTCCCTGTTATTGCTTCCATAATGCGATGGATGTTTAATTTGTTTTGTCTGAAGTCCCTGTTTTAATATTCTCATTTGTATTGTAGTTGGATGCAAGTGATTCAAGCTCCAGCAGCAATCTGTCACTTGCCAAAGTTAGGCCAAGTAGTGATCTTAATAATAGCACTGGACAATCTCCTCATCACAAAGTTCAGAGAAGCATATCTTCTAGCCAGAAACAGCGGCGGTACAGTGATCACGGTGAGCAATTCTCATTTTCAGTGTTGCAGAATGTAGTGACTTCCAGTTCTGTTCAGTTTCTGATTTTGTCTCCTTCCCCCAAAGGTAAGGAGGGTGACAACAGTGTAGCTCATAGCACGGTGGTTAAATAATTTACTGAATAACTAATTTATTTTTTTTTAATTGGTTTTGTTATAAAGCCTTCAGAAACAGCCTCTAGAGGAAGACTGAATACACCAACTTAATTCTCTTATTCTGCCTTGTGTCATCCCTTGCATTCCTGACCGTACTGGCAAAGTCTTGTTACACAAATTGAAGAGAATGTTGCAACCCCCTTTTTCATGAAAAGCACAGCGCTCCTCCCCCATGCTCTTGTATATCTGTTCAGCTTTTGTTTTCTTCTGACACTAGTAGGTCAGCTTGTGTCTAAAACTTGAAAAAAATGTCAGTTTGCCAATATTTCTTGTTTCCTGTTTCCTGAGGGTAGTGTCACTTGATTGTCCTGCAGGAATTAAATTTCTAAAGATCAGCGACTCGGGCAAACTTAGGACTCTTCTGCTTAATGAGTGTGCAGGATAGTGGCTTAGAGTTTTCTAAGTATCTTAAATATCTTCCTGCCCAGACACTAACTCATAAAAGGAGTCTCTGTTTAGGTCTACTTTTAAATACATCAAGTGCATCCAGAGGTTGCTTTCCTTGGGGAGTCTCCTGGTGTGATGGTTATTGTGGTTTGTGATGCTTTTTAATATATATCTATATATATGCTTATATATATACCTATATGTATGCATTTTAATGTGTGTGTATATACATACACTTTTTGATTAATTCTTATTAAAACACTGACTACAAAGTTGATGTGTCTTGATGTGTCCTCTGCTGAGGAGATGTAGCTGAGACAGCAGAAAACCCGATCCTGACATTCCCCTAGGTTTTTCCCAGTGTCCAGGAACCTAGTAAAACAGGAGGGAGCTTAGGGCTGCTGAAGGGGCTGTCTCATTCTTGGGTGTCCTGGCACACCCATGGAGGCCAGTGGCAAACTGCTGCTGCTTCTGGGCTAGTCCAGGAGCACGGTCCACTGGCCATTAGCGCTACTGGTGGTCCAGGGTTGTGTCACCAGGTGCCTGTCTCAGGAGCCCAATTGTATCACAAATTGGCTTGAACAGCATGTGCCAGCTTTGTTCTAATAAAGGATCCTCTGATTTGGATGAGTCAGTTCCTTGTTAAGTGTCTTCAAGATGATTCTAAAGGGTTTTTTCCTGCCAAGCCAAAGCAGTACTCAAACACCAAAAGACTCCATTAAATTCCTAATTCTTTCAATCAAGTGATATGTTTGCCTAATGAATTAGCAAGGTAAACAAAAGAAAGTGACATATCTTTGAATTAAGATATAAGGGGAAGCCCTACTAGAGTTGACTTGAATATCAAATCTCTCAGATTTTATTACAAAATGGGGGGGCATTGCTTCAGGGTGTTGTGTCTGTGTGTTGTCATCACCTCCTTCCTGTCCCCCCCTACCCTTAAAGAGAAAAAAAAAAGTTTGGGAAGTGTTTTGTTTTTCACAATATTTTACTGTCTTCTGAAATGTGTATGTTTCAATAATTTAAATAACTGCCTTTTTGCAACTCTGATTCCCAGTGTTAATTCTTTTGATTCTCATGTGTGAATGCGTTTCCGTTGTAGTGAAAAATAGCTACTGAACTTCTGAGAAGAAAAATCCCTTTCCTGTTTCTTTTGGTTTTTTTTTTTTAGCTGGACCATCCATCCCCTCAGTAGTGGCGTATCCCAAAAGAAGCCAGACTAGTACTACAGACGGTGACCTCAAAGAGGAAGGAATTCAGTCAAGAAAATCCAGTAGTACTGCTGTTGGAGGAAGAGGAATTGCACCAGCGAGTCCAATGCTTGGAAATGCCAGCAATCCCAATAAGGCTGATATTCCTGAACGTAAGAAAGGTTCAGCTGTTCCTAGGGTAAGTAAAAACACTTATTAATCAAAACCATGAAATATTTTTGAGGGGTGAAAAAGTGTGAAACCTGTGATTTTTCAGTGGTGCTGATTTTCCTTTTCATTCATCGAGAATAAATGTAGGTATCTCATACTGTTTTCTCTTTTTTTTTTTTTCCCTGCATCAGTCAGCTCCTCGAGTTACCTCTTAATATTCCTGAAGTAGTCAGTAGGTATTAATAATTAGCGCTAGTAGCTGTTAATGAACAGACATACTTTGGGTATTAAAAACCATTTAGAAAAAAGAAACTGAACCCAAAGGCTGTCCCCTGAAATTTCCTGAGTTATTTCTGATATCAGCAACTACTCTTGTGTGGCCTCCCTACAGAAGAATGAAATCTCTATTTTTATTATTCTGTTTTATAGTTTCATGTGTATAAGGAGCCACCTCATCTTTATTCTCAAACAGGCTATTCCATGTCATAGTTATGTATGTTAAATTTATCAAAGAAATACAGCTCCAAAAACTGTTTAAAGGTGTATTTCAACCTGTATTTAAAAGTAGTGTGCCTGCCTTTCATCCTCGTGGGGTTCCCCCGCCTGCCCCTAAATCTTGACAACAGCAAAAAACCCACACTGAGGTGCACACCAGTGAATCTGCAGGGTCGAGCAATAGGCAGTGTGCCGAAAGAAAGAAAATCCTTTGTTTGGTTTGGCTTTAACTTGTATACTCTGGTGCCTCCCTCTGAGGCAAAGCTGGAAATCTGTTTTCACATAATAACTCTTGAGTCTTGTAACATTTCATTTCTAAAACTTTGGGATTTTGTATTGAAAAGCTTCCTCCTTTTCAGAAGAAACAACTTCCCAGCCCTTTATTCAACTTGCAATGGAGTGGGGGTTTTTTATTTTTTTTAAACTTACCCACAAAACTGTCATATTTGGTCATATGCTCTGCACCATAACTTACAATAAATGAGAACAGAACTTCCAGAGCTTACTGCTTTTTCACAATCTGAAGCAAAAGAAGTAAAATAAGATTTGTTTTACTTTTTTGGCTCCATATTGTCAGTTGGCTCAGTTGGCTGACAGTGGCTTGGCTGGAGGATTTCAGCCGAAGAGATTCCTTGGAAAGACATGTCTTCTGCTCCAGCAGCTGTTATTCATAAATGTGAACAAGAGCTCATGATTTTGGAGGACCCTTTTCTGATGTTTGTGGTCTCCTGTCCTTTCCCTTGGTTTATGATCAGTCCAGAAACTGTTCAGATTTTGTTTCTTCTTACATGACAGTTCATCAGTCTCAAAGTGGTAGGATAATCAAATCGGTTTTGTCCAACGTGGGACTTCACTAAGTATTGTGTAGTGCCTTATTCAAGAGCTTTGCATCACAGTTACAACCTATATTACATTTAGTATCTTCAGTATTTTGATCTACTGTTCTACTCCACTCCCAAATCCTGGGGATTTATTCCAGTAGTCTTGTTTCAAATTTCTTACTACTGCAGCTGAAATAAAATTTGAGCTCATAACCATAGGATACTTCTCTCTTCTGATTTAGTATGCAACTGATGTTTTACCAGCAGTGGTACTGGCGGTGAACATGGAATCAGACTTGTGATGTCACTCAATTGATTGGTGATTAATTAATTAGCTTAAAGTTGTCTCTTTATAGCTCTTCATGTCTTACCATGCAAACTCTTAATTTCCCCCCACGAAGCTAGAGATGGGGGATTTTTTTTGCCACCTTCTTGGTGGGGATGGAGGGAAGCACAGACTTCTTGCACAATTCCTGGGGCTGATTAGGGAGTTTTATTTCTTACAGTGTTGGCATGCATCTAGAAGGGGGGGAAGAAGGGATATTGGAGTTACCATATCGGTCTTGAAGTCGAAAAAAGTTTCAGGTGGAGAGAGTTTGTGTTCTCACTGAGCACTTAAGTCAGTAATGTGATAAGAAAGGCACTGAAGTGACAGAAAAATACTGTTTAAAAAAATTATTAATTTGATAGACACAACAAGAGTAGTAGAACTGGTCCTTGCTGGAGACCCTTAGCCAGTTGTGTGCTGCTGTTATTTAATGACAAAGCTTACAAGCATGCACTTAAGGATAAGGGTTGTGCTTGTAGAGCAGATAGCTCAGTCTGGGCTTGGAGTACGGGGCTCCAAGGGGTACTTCTAAAGTTGACAGCATTTAAACTCTTGCAAACTAAATAGTTCTGCAAGCTGAACAAGTGCACATCAGAAAGCTTCAGGTTCACCAGGCAAATACCAAATTAATAACGAAAACCAGCTACAGGGGTTGCATAGTTAGCAGCAACTAATAACTCCTTGTTTATTGCTCACAGCTTTGGGTTTTTCCTCAATGCTTGTAATAAGGTTGCCCCAGAGCCCTTAGTACAGGTTTAAGAAAACTGGAAGAGGGGAATAGATGGTATGTTTGTAAAATCGTTCAGGACCAAAAAACATACTAGTGCTCTTAATGTAGATTGGTTCATTATTGTAAGTCAGAAGCTGATTCTTTGAAAGGTTTTCATCAGTCCTCGCCTTGGCGTCTCTTAATGTGAAAAGAGCCTGCCTAAGCAGAGGGCACAAGGCTCTGTAGGAAGAGAGGAGGACTCTGTACCACAAATTCATCCTTTGTGCTGTGGCTGGACCTTGTGCACATGCTCGGAAGTCTCAACATGTGCTTTTGCAGTGTCAACACCTCTCGCAAAGGCAGCAGATGATGCCACAAGAATGAACTTATGCAGCTGACCCTAACCCCTAGGGGTTGATGTTCCACGGGGAGTGTGGTTGATACCAGTTCCAGGCTTCCTGTGCTCTGCACCTGTGCAACTTAGTCATGGCCAGAGATTAGCAGTCTGTAGATTGGCTGGACAAAAAAGTTGTAGCTGAAGGTCATACACTAAAAAGTGTGAAGGCCCCAATACCAAGACTGTGTTCTTACTAAAACTGAAATGTGAAGGCTTGACATGCTTAAATCTCCTCTCATGACCTCTGAAATCTGAACCAAACCAAGAAAAAAATGTATACAGATCCTTCTGTCTTCACATTCCAGAAAGAGCTGGCAAAGTGCATCTTTAGAGTCCTCTGATTCCAGATACAAATCACAAAACATGTCCACAAACCTGAAAATGCATAGTCTTTAAAGTTTGATCCAGTACAGAGATTGCTTCTTGTCTTTCTAGATGTGCAGCATCACAGTGCATTTTAATGTTGTGTGGTGGCTTCTCAAGGGAAACAAATACTTAATGCTCAAAAGGAGCATGTGGAAAGAAGTAAACCATTGTGCATGTATCCCACCAGAAAACCACTGTCGGATATTCTAGGTGCTTCATTTTCTGATATGTTCTGGAACACAGAACAAACTGATACGCAAATATTAATATAGAATACTTCAGTGTGCTGTTGGTTTGCAAGGGCTCCCCAGAGTGTCTTGGACAGCGTGACCCCTCAAGAACATGTTAAACCCAACTTCACATTAGGTGCACGGTTTCATTGCAGCGAGTTTAGTAGAGAAAGGGGAGTTTGCACAATGACAAATGTCAGAGGAAAGTGGAAGAATCCATGAGTTAGCTTAAAGACACCATAAGACAAGGGGATGCATAAGGAATAAAGCACAAGCAGTGGGCCAGGAAGACTTCTTCTGGTGCTTGGCACGCCTATCCCTAAAGAATATCCAGTGGAGAATACTTGAGAACCCTTCAGACCGCTACATACTACTTATGATTTAATTAATAATTCTTTGAATCTAAAATACTCTTGATACTCTTTGTACTTTTTAACACTAGGAGGTTGCACAGTTCACTCTTTCATTTTTATTTGTACATTTGTGTGAAGATGTGTAACAGGTCAGCAGTCTTTTAAACAGACAAGATTGCTTCAGTGTCAAATCTGCAGCTCAGGGTTTGAGTTGCTTAAAACTCCCTGTATCGCAAATATTTTGCCTAAAGGCACTAGCGAAGCTTTTGCTGGTTATTGAGAATACTCCATTTTAACAGTTTTATTTCAGGTTCGGAAACAAAAAAGGTTTGGCTGCTCTCCTTTTGTGCTTGAACTTTTTTTTTTTTTAATCCTTTTTATCCTCCTTCCCGTGATTCTCTGCTGTGACCATTTATGTGAAACCTTTTCTTAATGCTATTTTGAAAATCCACTGAATTTCCCTTGTCTATCATAGCAGTAATTCTTCAAAGAACTCCAAAAGGTTAGTTGAGCATGAAGTCCCCTGCCTGATTTTTAGTGGCCATCCTTAACTCAACATGTGCTTATCCAGGTGCTGACCAGTCATTCCCTTAAGCTAGCCTCCTCCAAAACTTTCCCCAGCAGTGATGTTTAAAGTTTAGAACCTATTTTGCTTCCTGCTTTGCCCCGTGATTCTTTACTTTAAAAAACAATTTTTAAAGGTTTTTTCCAATTTCCAACCATATGCAGTTTCCTGTGTTATGTTCTTGGGGTGGGGAGTAAAAATGTAAGGCTTGCCGGCTTTTACTTCCTCTACAACCTGGGGGTGCATGTTTATCTGGACCACCATGCTTTTCCTACAGTAATTGCATCTAACATTTTGTAATTCTGTTATCTGTGAATTACCTAGCTTCTCAGTCGTTCCTGGAAAATTGACCGCCAACTTGGGCATATCTCCACCCTCTTTCTCTGTAAAGACAGAGGCAAAGTAATTCTATTTCTTTTCTCCCCTCTAAAGTAAGGTCTGTAGTTTAAGTTCCCCTGGCTCTCTTGTCCTCAATGTATTATGCTTGTATTTAAATGTATATATTTTAAAATGTCTTATTCAAATTCTCTGCAATTTGTGTCTTTAATTTGAGTTATTCTTCCCTTTTTTTTTAAAACTTGTCTAGTGTTTTATAGTATTTTAATACTTAAAAGTTCATGTTTACCTTCCCACTGAATTTTACCACACTTGTTTCTTAAGTCTTTGCTTTTCCTATCTTGTTTAAGGATATGATTTTAACTTAAAGGAAAATTCTACAATCTACAAGTGGTAAAGTATTTCAAAAATAGGTTATAAAGATGTAGGCTATCCAGATGTAGATGAATGCTATACGTATTGAAAATTTGTAATTCAGAACATTGGTAATTGAAAATTTAAAGCGATAATAATTTTGAACTATCAACATGAAGTACAAGAACAACCTGATATAATTATTTTTTCTGATTGCATTACTCCTTAAGAATACTGGAAGGTGTTTGTGTATTAACCTATTTAATTATTGAAAGTTTTATAACTGTGTAGAACTAGCATGACGTAAAACAGCCTTCAATTATATATAGACTTAACCCTAGAAAAGCCTTTTGTGGGGAATAACAAGCCTGTGTTTTTTAATTGTAGAATAATACTGCCCCCGGAGCAATGACACGGCGCAACACATATGTTTGTAGTGAAAGAACCACTGCTGATAGGCATTCAGTGATACAAAATGGCAAGGAGAAAAGGTATATGAAATGTCTTCTTATGGTGTATGTCCCTTGTCTTCACGCTTCCAAAAAATTATAATGCCTAGTTTAAGAAAGAGTAATATTCTAGTGTAATTCTTAATGAAAGGTGAGTACAGATCTTCGGTTATGGAACACCTGTAAGTATGTTGGGGTTTTTTTTCTATGCTTAATTCATACAGTCTTTATATTTAGAAAGTAAAAGGAAGATCCTAATTTCAGGTTAAATGTTTAGAATGTAAAAGAAGATCCTAATTTCTGGTTAAACACGTCATACAGCCTTCATCTTAAATCAGTTGTTAACTACTGTGGCCAAACAACATACACTTGCAGAAGAGTCTTGTTTAGTGCGAAACTACAAAGTCCATCTCTTTTGAGCCATTTTCTTTTTACGTTTCAATCTATACTGTACTACTATGGAATTATTTGGAATACCTTTTTTTCTACCAAGTCTCAGGGAGAAAGTCAGTTTTTCTAAGCAAAGATAGAACAGTGATGGGCCATTGTCTTGGACTGATAATATTCCTTACTGATATCCTTGTAGTTTAATTGCTTTCCAGTATTTATAGAACTCATCTTGAGAAGGGTGGCACTGATATCTCCATAATCTGAGTGAAAACAGTCAGAGAAATAATTTCCTCTTACTTTGCTGGATGAAAGCCTGACTGGAGCATGCAATGGAGTTGGAGTTAACCAGTTCATGTGTTGGCACCACAGCCACATCTATAGTGCCATCCTTCCCTGTGCACCAAAGACTGAGGAGAGCTGTGGAAAATAAATATAGTAGTGAAAGTAGGTATTAGCTATAGAGTAACACTTTTGAGGAGTACCACCAAATTTCCTGGCTGAGGTGTTTTAAGTTCCATCTGACTGTTGTTCACAGAATTCTACTGGTCTCAAAAGCTGGTTACAATTAAGTAGTTGACTGTTGCCAGGAGAGTGCCCAGATAATAGCTAATACTTAATAAAAATGCTTAAGCTTGGAGGAATGTGTACCTCTCTCCTACTCTTCCCAGTTCTCTCCACCCCTGCCTAATTTTCTGATATATTGTAAAGGGTGGGAAGAAAATACTTTTCTTCTACCTCGTGTTGAATTTGGTGAAAGATGTGCCATTTTTTTTGCACAGAATTTTTCCTCTTCCTTTTGGCAGTTCAGAAGGAAGAGTGGCGAAGCTGCTATGTTGAATAGAAAGTCTGTCTGTCCCTTGTTTGACCCCTGGACCCTAGGGACAAAGAACGTGATTTTGACCCTGTCTCTTCCTCCTAGCTTTCTGCAAACTGAAAGGGATTAAGGAAAAAGTCAAGTATAAGTTTGAAGAGTGCCAAAGGTCTAGTTGGCCAGCTGGGCCTGCAGTCAACTGTCTTGTGAAGTACAGCACAGCTATTTGGTACTGTCTCTTAGTGTGTCTGTCTCAGCCTTCATTGGTTAGTCCTTGTTAATGTTACCGAGTTTGTATAGATTAAAGCTCACCATCCTTTCTTTGATTTGATATGTTAATAGCTGCTTTTTTTGCTTTCCAAACTCTCTTTGAAAAATGAACCTTTCTGTCCAAAATAGCTTTGATCAGATTTCATTACTTCGTGGTTTAATAACATTTTTGCTTTTCTTTAAACTAATATCTTTGCTATAACTTGTCTACAATTTCTTTATTACATTTTTAAAGTTAATAGATATTGTTTACTAGGAATGCTTGGGATTCAAATGTCCAGTTAATTAGGAATAACTTCATACTCCTAAGGAGCTGTCTTTTTGAAGTTGTTGTTGGGTTGGATTTTTCCCCAGCTTTGAGTTTCTCAGCAAACTGCTTTCTTTCTGGTCACATACGGGCATTGTATTAACTCTATTTCATATCCATAATTGGTTATCCTCTGTAACTTACCTTTTATTGTCAATGTGGTATCCAAAGATCATTTGCTTATCCTGCAAAGTTGGGTCATTTGAAATGTCTAGACAATTATATTTTCATTTTCAGGAAAAAAAAATCTTCATAGTTTTTATCACATATTTTTGATTACTACTTTCGTTACTCTTTATAGAGATTTAAAACAAGGAAAGATAATGAGAATGCATTGATAATTGTTCTAGAGTTGGAGACTTCTCGTTGTCTGAAATGTTTCAACACTAAACTGCACATCCATTTTGGCACCGTTTCAGAATTACTGTGATTTGGCACAGAATTCAGAATTTACATCTGAATATATTTTGTTGCTGTAACTGGGCAAAGGCTTGACTGATCACATGAAATGCAGGGACCTTTAACGCAGGCTAAATCAACGTGGCTGTTGATGGGACTGGATCTTCAGCATGAATTTTGCCAGCCTTCAGGTGTTTCTGTAGTATCTCTAATACTATTGTATTCTCATCTTGGCAGAAAAATAACGTCAGAAACTTGTAATGGCTTTTCTTCTGTGAAGCAACTTCTGAAGTAGAACCTGGGCTTTGTCTAAATCCAAGGTTTTGTTAAAAATGCTTTCTGTGCTTTTGAAATGTCTATTGGTGGCAATTGTTAAAGGTAGAAGTAATTGCTATAAATGATTTCTTACAGGTGGGATTTTAGATTTTCCATAACTGGTCAGATACTGACTGGAACCCACTGAAAACTTGGGACGCTGACCTTAAAAGGCAACGTGCACATTCAAAGTCTCTGTTCTTTCATTGAGAAAGTGTTAAAATGTTGCCTGTTCTGTTTTTTGTCTTGCACATTGAATTCTGAGAAGGCACCATTTCTGAAGGTATGGGAACTTTGAAGACTCAAAAGTCAGCTGGTTGGCTTGATGTTGGAGAAAAGTAGCCTTGAAGCCCCCATGCCAGGCTTGTAGAAGCATCCCTATTTTAACACGTTGTGTGGCTGACACAGGCATTCTGCTGGAGATGACTCTGTTGGCTTTCCTCCAAAGCCTGAGCATTAATTAACGCAGTTGGGGACTCATGAAACACTCGTCATAATGATAGGCAATTGCTTTAAATCATTTCTAACACAAATGATTTACAACAGCCTCAGATTTTTAATAAGCCTTGGCACTAATTGGTGAAAGTTAGTTCTCTATTTCTGAGTTCCCAGGCTAGTAATCCAAGAAGCTGATTTCTAGCAAAGCTTCACAGGAAGAAATGTATATGTTTTAATATGTGCTCTGTGGTACCTTATTGGTAGGTTTTAGCTATCACATCTTTGGAGGCAGGTGACTAAATAAAACTTGATTCTAACGTGTTGCAAAACTAGATTGTTTCTCCTTTATCTTTTGCAACACATTGAGAGGGAGGGAGCTAGAAGTGCTTGAGAGGCTGGTGACCAATTATTTGGGGATTACTTGACTTCAGGGTACTGCTTTTGAGATGAATGCTTATTTCCTTACAATTTCTTAATACCCTGGGGTAATATAAAAGCTGGGCTGTGTTGGGAGCTTCGTTGTGGTAGTGGTTGTAGTTGGCATCCTGCTGGATTCAGCATTGTAAAGAGATGCATGCATTACTCAGATGAAGTTTTCTAGATTCTGAAAAGTTAAAAACAAAAAGAAGTAGATTTTTCTAAGTGTTCTAGCCAGCAGTTCTGATGTCTGAGCTGTAAGTTTGAGAGCTGAGCCCAAGAAGTGGGTGAGCTGATGCTTGTAGCTGGAGTGGCGTTCTCCTCTCTGAAGCCTGACATGCCAGAATGAGAACAGGACTGGAATTTCAGAGCGTGTAACCATGAAATAACTTGGAAGTGAACATGCAGTGTTGTGAAACTGTCACTGACAGATTTCTTAAATATTTCTGAATTTCAGTTGCCTTACCTTTTAAAAGCAAACTTTAAGATGAGTGATACATGGTGTGGTAGCCTGAAAGGCCCGATACATCTTGCGGCCTCTCAGTCTTCTCCTATCCTTATCGTTACTAGATATTGTGAAGGCTGCAAAGAGTATTTTGGCCCAAAGAAAGAAGATGATTTCGTACTTCTGTTTTAACATATTATACAGCTGGCAGCTTGCTGGCAGCTTACTGGCCATTCTGCCAAGACAGCACTGTAGACCTCCTTCAAAGCCTGAATGGTAATTTGGAGAATTTAAGGTTTGTGGCCAAGCAATATGAGCTGCTCTTCAACAGTCATACCTCTTTCTTCAGAGAACACCAAGCATTATTCATTGCCTCCTACACGTACAGGTTAACTAATAGTAGCCTTTTCGTTTGGGCCTCTCTGGACTTGTTAAAAATCATTATATTGTTGGTTTTGATTGTGCCTGTGAAGTCCCTCGCTTATCAGATGTAGATCAAGATCTGACGGCTTGCCCAACTTACATTGATTTCTTTTAACACGGATACATTCTGAAAACAAAGTATTTCACTGTTATAATCATCAGTCTTTTGGAAAGTGCAGTTGATGGGGTTTCTTTAATGCATTTTTTTAATGGTAAGACCAATACGAATTACATCAGTGCTTTATACTAGTGCTTTGGCACAGAACACTGAGTTATACAGGTTCCGTGTGTCAATGAGGGTGTCACCTCAAACTAATGCTAATGGTAAGAGAATGATCACTTCATAGATGTCAAGTGCTACAGCAAGGATGCTTTTTAAGGGGAGTGTAGGGTAGTTACTGTTGTTTACGTAGAAGAGGGCTGTTAGAGTTCGTGTTCTTTGATAAATTGGTTAATAGAAGGAAAAGTTTGCTTTTTTTTCTATGCAGTAGTTTGTTGTTGGTCCATCATGCTCTTCTTTCTGCCTCTGCCTGAACCCAAACCCCCTCACAGCCTGACAGAAATGTTCGCTTACGCAGCTAGCCCTGCTTCAGTTTGTACTACATCCTTCTCCAGTGTTCGGCTGCGACATCAGAAGTCGATGTCCATGTCAGCCTCTGTGCACACGAAGATGATGTTGCCTCCAATAGACAATGGCGCAGATAACTTCAGGCCTATGTAAGAACCTGAAAATCGTTGTGAAACTAACTTATACCCACTGCTTCTTAACTTTGTGCTGTGGAATTTTAGTCCTAGATTGTTCTAGTATATATTGCCCACAAGATGTGTGTTTCCTCCATTTTTTTTTAGTCTTGTTTACATTTGTCTTGTGGTGTGTCAGGCTGTCTGTGACATAATCCTGCAATAATGAACCTTAATTTTTTTTTCCAAGTGTTAGGCGTATTGGACATTCCCTATTGTCAAAGTTTGTGGGAGACTTTAACTGTGTATCCTGAAGGACTTTGCTACTTGGAGCGGTTCGCTTGTAGAGAATTTTGTGTAGGATACTTTCAAATTAGTAAGATTTTCAAAGATGTATATATAGAATGTGGAGGGAGAGTCACTAAAGTTACTTATTGCTTCTCTTTCCTGGGAGGAAACTTGACTCATCTATTCTTTTATCAGGCTTCTCAGTGAAACGTTGTATGCCTAGTTTATCTGGTCTTTTCCAGGATACTCCTGTTGCATTTTTCTGCCTATGTAGGTTTCTGTTTCGGCAGCCTTTTAATCCTAACTTCTGACAAGTTTTGATTCCATACAGTGCTGTAATAATGTTGATATTTCCAACCCTGCCTTATATAAAAGTGTCTGCTTATGCTTTACTGTAGAACTTAGTGTTTTGTGTTTCCTGCAGAACTGTAGTGCTTCTGTAAACGAGTTCTAGCATTGTTTTTTGTTTCCCGCTCTAGCACTATTCCCGATCAAAGAACTCCTGTTTCTTCAACTCACAGCATTAGCAGTGCAACCACACCTGATCGTATTCATTTCCCCAGAGGAACGGCTAGTCGGAGCACTTTCCACGGCCAGCTCAGAGAGCGACGTACTGCTACCTACAACGGACCACCAGCCTCCCCCAGCCTCTCCCACGAAGCAACACCCCTCTCACAGACTCGAACCAGGGGTTCCACTAATCTATTTAGTAAATTAACTTCAAAACTAACAAGAAGGTAAGCCTCTTAAGATGGTAATGCAATGCTTCCTTTTTTAATCAGGTACTAGACGTACCTAGTTGTTCATTGCTTAGGTTGTTTCGTCCACGTTCTCTGGTTAATGGCTTAACAATTTCTGCAACTGGCTTACAATTTTTTTTGTAGTTCTTTCTGGTTACAGATGCCATTTGTTTTTAGCAGTTGAATCAAATGGGATAAAAAGTGAGACAGCTTGGTCTGAGCTGTTTGTTCTGTGCTCTTCATCCTCATGTCTGAGGTACAGATGCTGCAGAGCTGAAATATTTCAGCTCAGTTCAAAAGCTGCTCACTCTGACTGCATGGTCTATCAGTTGATGGCATAAACTAGAATCCCAGTCTTGATATTTAATGTAGAGTTAGAAGCTCAGGTTGTGTTTCCCAGTCACTTAGGCCACTAATATTTCCAGAATAATCTTGCCGGCAACACACAAATAGATGACAGATGAAAGGGTAGGGGCAGGACACAAAAGCTTCTTTTGGCCATGGTGCTAGCATGGGTCATCTTAAAATAATGGCAGTACTATGGTCTCAGTCCAGGCAGGAGTCTGGTCAAACCTTGAAAAACTTACTTCTATTTTGACCTTTAGTTCATGTGCAGATTCTAGTTTTGGTGCAAAGGTGTGTTGGTCTAGCCAATGCCTATCTTAAGCAGTTGTCCTTCCTGCACTAGCAGTTTTTATTCTAATTGGACTTCTAGTTTCAAATCCATGTACGATTTAAATTAGTTCCTGCAAACCCTAAAACTGAAACCCGCTTCTTTTCCTTCTATATTTAAAACCTGTCGGTTCACATACCGCATACTTCAGACCACTCTGATATCCACAGCTTGTGTTTGCAGAAGTGAGGGTTTGTTTATCTTTGTCTTAAGATAATCTCCATACTTTTGTACCCTCATCATCATGTGAATTTTTTTGGAATATATCATTCTGATCTTGGCCTGCTTGCTTTTGTTCTAGGCTTATATCACATCAGCACCAAGCCATTTCCTTCCTGTCCTGTGACTATACATGCCTCCCTCTCAGCATCCTCTTCATAGTCTCCTTTCCTACAAAGTAATGCTTAGCCAAATTCCAGTTTTCCACAGCTGGCCAGTTTCAATATAGAGGGAATTTCTTTACAAATGTAGAAGTTGGTTTTTGAAAAAAAGGAGAACGTGACAGGCTAGCCTTTGGTGAATGTCTTACCCTGCTCAGCTCTCTGCCAGCTAACGCTTCCCTGGGAAATACTTTTTGTTTTTCCCTTCTTTTTTTGTTGAGAGAGAGAAAGATAAAAGATTAATTTGAATTTTTTATTTTATTTTCTTTTTTAAAAATTAAGTCATCTGCTTTTTGTCAAGTGAAGTCTTAATCAAACACATCCTTTTGGCACATCTTTCTTTCTGTACTTTTGTTTGTAATATCCTTGCTTAATTTTCCATCTGAGTTTCCAAATGTGGAGGCTCAAACTGTGAACATGCAAGCTTTTCACTTGTGCTGCTGGAACATAACTATTTATCGTTGTGTGTCACTCGGTTGTTTAGGCAGCATTCAAGCTTCTGTCGTTACCTCCGAGTTTCAACTTCTGCAGTGCAGTGTGGTTTTCTTGAAGAAGTTTCCCCCCCCCTACTTTTGACAATAGTTTAAATTCCATCTGAACTTGATTAAATAATGTAGAGTTGTAACACAATAGGGCTGTTGCAGATGGTTAAGTTTGCACTTGGAGGACCTCTTATGGCTGGGGCTCTGTTGTTCTGGGTGCTGTACAAACTACTAAGGACTAATAGTCCCATCAAAGGGCAAGGTTACGTTTCTTCTTTTTAAATAATTTTTTTAAAAACTTAAAACCTGTTTAATTTATTGTAGCATTCTCTATGGGAGATCAGAATCCTTTTGATAATGAACTAATTATGTTCTGGTGTGGGCACTTGTTACAGCTTCTGCCACTAAATTAACTAAATATTTAAGGCAGTTTTTGGCACAACATGGCTGACCTAATGTTATGAAAGGGAAAAGAAACTGAACTCTGAAGATATTCAAGATCTAGTTATAGTAGATTTTTGCTTTCTGTTTGAGATACATGAAGAAAATCCAAACATCTTTTTATGTGACGTTGCAGATTATAAGTTGTGAAGTGTTTTGATACCAGTATGAATTTTAATTCATAATAACTACTGGTGGCCTATTTCTCATATAAATTAAGTTTGGAAATAGCAGTGTTAAGAGTTTGACTCTTCAGACCCTAAATCATCTGCCTAATCTCAGAATGTATTGAAGTGTAATTTCATTGTGCATTTTAAATGAGATCTTTTTGCATGTTTCACTCTAAATGGCTTTTTCAGTTTATTTTGTACAAAACTTTTTGTTAATTATTATTTTGGCTTAATTTCTTTTAGAAACATGTCATTCAGGTTTATCAAAAGGTAGGATTCATTTATATTTAAAAAAAAAGTCGCTCTTGCAATTAACAACAGATTTGGCTTTCTAGCCTTGGTTTTCTGAAAACTAAACTTTCTGCTGAGAACTAAATACTTCCTTTCTTGAGAGGAAAGCATAGAATAAATCCATTAACTCATGATGATACTTCAGAATCTGTGGCACCTGTATAACAAGATGCTACGCATGCCTTGTGAATTCTTCTGTCTTTGATAGAGTCGGTAGTACCAAAGTAATTCTGTTTTCTGTACTAATACACTGAGCATGCTTATGTTTGAAGAATGAGGTGTTTGATAACAATGATGAAAGTATAAACAAAACATAAGGTTACAAGCAAATAAAGGTAAGTGATGCTAAATTTATATTCTCTATCTCATTGTTTCATGATATTTTATAAAAAATTAATCAGTTTGAAGTGCTGGCTGCAGTTGATACAATAGAAAGCAACCTGAACACAGTTCTGAATCCAAGAGATTTGGATGAAGATGCAATGGCTGTGCATTTATTTGAAAATCCGATGCATTTGCTGAAGTGAATTGCAGCCAAAGTGCAAACAGAGCACTTAAGTTACAAACAAAAATGTACATCTATGCAAATTTCTTAACAAAAGGGAAAAGCTCAAAAGTCTGATTCACATTTCAAGCCCAAAGGATTGAATTTAGTTTTACAATTTGGGAATGAATCAAGCTGCCATATATCCTGTTAATCCACTATGACTCATGAAAGTTGGTTATATGGTTTTGACCCACAGGTAAATTTTCCAGTAGAATCTTGTAATATTCCGCTAAGTTTTATCATATTTTGTGGCTTCTTAAAGGGTAGTACTTCCAGTTTCCAGCTACTTGTAAAAAAAAAAAAAAAAGACGGGGCCAAAAACCAGACATCTGTTTTAACTTTCAAAATGCAAGGCTCTGCATGTGACTGTAATTTGAAGGTTTTCACACCATTTCAAGGAAATTTTTAGTTTGGGGAGACCTGAGATATGTAAATAGCTACTTAAATTTGGGTTTATTGTGTACAGCCTGAGTCTAACGGTGCTGCCCCAATTACCACGCCATGGTAATAATAATCAAGGCTCTTCCAAACATGACTGTGTTTAGAGCTGGCGTTGGTTGGGTTGGCTGTTGTTGTCACAGCTGCCTTGAGAAAAGGAACATGCACAAACTGTTTGTTAAAGAAGGAAACCATCCAAGAGAGTATATACGGATGAAACTGAGCAGCAGCAGACGTTTGAACCCTTTGAGCATCCTGAGCTGCAGGGTGCCTACTGCTTTGTCTTTCTGAAGTCACGTTGCTTTTAAAACAAAGGATTGTGTCTGTACAGTCTCCAAAACTGGAGTAAGTTAGTTCCTCTGCTGCTCTGAACACAGTTGGAAAATGCTAATACGAGTACGGTTTTAAACTAGAAGGTTACTGTTCAAATTTGAGACTTGAAGTAAATTTTTTAATATTTTTTTTTAAATTTTCCTTTGACTTCAGGCCAGGAATCTTAGACTATCGTAGAAATAGCTGCTGCAGCTTCCACTGCGGATTTGCAGAGTCTTTACATCACCTACACAGGACCAGACTGTGCTTTTTAAATGCTATTTTAAGTGTGCGTGGTGTGCACCCATACCTGATCTTGTACATAGGTACAAAATTAAAATGTTGGGGGTTTTGGCAGTTTCTTATCACTTTATATCCTACAAATCTTAGCTAAATTCATTTTCTTTGATACTGAAAGAACTACTATAACCCAGTACCACGTATATATAGTACTGCAGCATCATTTTGGGCAACTGAACAAAAGTTAAATAATCAGTTCCTCCTTTTTTTAACTGCTGAATTCTAATATTGTACTTGGTACACAGAGGTATAAAATACATACAGATCCCTTATACCATGTCATTGGCACTGTCCTTGCCAATCTGCATACTGTGGAAATCTAACTTTTTTCCTGGCAGCAAAAATCACTTTCAATGTTCTGGATTTTATTGCAGCCTCTTTTCTCCATTCCATAAATTGATCTTATTTGAGCGTCTTGCACTTTTTGCTGTTTTTCCTTATCTTTTTTGACAATTTTCTTTGTGTTTATTTGGATTTTTAACAGTGTGTACAAAGATGTAAAGAACAGAAAACACAGCGTAACTTGGGACAGATGCATGGAAATATTTTTTTTTTAAAGCCTTTCACAAACCGTAACGGAGTTAGTGTATAGGCATTGAGAAACGAGAACATAACTTTCCTATATATTTGTTCCATTCTCAAGACCAAAGAGTGTCTTGGTCCGTAAAATTAATTTACGTAAAAATACAAGCAAAAGCAGAAAATTTCGAACATAAACTAGGAATTGGCGGTTCCCGCAGAAGTGCAGATTGTATTAGGAGTGAGGAGGCCTCGGGGCTGCATCTGAGTCGCAGAGCCACCGAAACAATACTGGCAGTACAGTCAGTGCCTGTTCCCAAAGCACCAGTGCTGGGCTGTGGAACCGGACCCTAACCACGTCCCGCGCCAGGGAACAAGCATCTAGAGAGACTGGCACAGCTCTCCAAAGCCTGGCACCATGGCTCTATTTGAGGGTACGTGTCACCAACTGCAGTTCCTCCTGCTAAATGAATGGAACACTGATGCACTGAAAAACTGAGCAAAGAAAGGATTTTCTGAGAGCACCTTTGTTATTTCAAAGCGGCAGGTATTTTGTAAATAACGACCTTACTTAGCTTTAGAATACAGTGGTTTAGAAGCCGAACGGTTTGGCTTAATTTCAACCTAAAAAGGATCCGAAAACATCATTAGGGAGTTTTCCTCCTGGACTTTAGTGGACAGATTCCAATAACAGTAAGACTATTCGTTGCTGGGGAGACTGGTAATGCTCCTGTTTTCTACAACCTCTGGCAAGTGTTCCACTTCATAGGAACACAGCAGGCACTTTCTCAGTTGAGCAGCGTCTCCAGACTTGTTGCTTGCTTTGCCCAGTAAAACAAACTGTTCCCAGATCATCTGACAGGTATGGATTTGTTCAGATGGCACACGGGATGGTTCCCTCCCCCTGCCCACCTACCCCCACCTGAGTTCTGCACAACTGTCATAAAGGATGAGTTCATGGACTGTATATACAGACCCTATAAATCTTTTTCCACCCTCTCCTGTATCCACCATAGTAAAGGAGCACGTGATCTTAATCTCCTTACTTAACAGATCATCAGTGCTGTTGACGTTTAAAACTCTTAAGGTGGGTTTTGGAAATCTGACATGGAGTGTCAGTTGCAGTCAGGTACTTGGGAGATCAGGGGGACTGCAGCCTCCAAGTCAGTTCTTTCCCGTATTACTAAGGGGAACAATTCTCCCCCTCTTTCCTTTTAAGCTGAATTTTAACAATTATGTATAAAATTGTGCTATGATGAAAGTGATTATCATTAAAAACAGACTTTGAAGAGCTAGAATTAGTTGAGGAATTGTTAGCTGTTTTCTTCTTACTGTCTTCCTTGTCCTTTTTTGCTTGGGAGAGCTTTAGTCTGTGGAAATGTTTCCAAGCAGGGAGCCCATCATGCTGTGTGCTGTGCAGGGCTCTGGTGGACATTGTTGTGATAAACAGCTCGTAGTGTTTACATCACTATTGGGTAGTGATGTAACACTTTCTTCACTGGATTTCTCTTGCAGTGTGAGTTTTGAGCAAGGAGCAGGGTCTGTGGCCCGTAGAGCAAGGGCTCCCACCATGCTCCTCGCTGTGCACCGAGGCATCTCACAAACCTGTTCCCTCACTGCAGCCCTCAAAAGGAGGGAAAGAAGGAAATTAAGCCTTGTAACACCCCCCACACCCTGATACAAATACTGCTGTGCGTCAAAAAATAAGCTTGCTGTCTTACATTCCTGTCCCTAGACACCTGATAATCAAACTGCTTTAATAATTTACATTTTTCAGTGTCCTACCTTAGAGTAGGCTTGATAAAGGTCTTACAAAGATAGCTTCCTTGCAAGCAGAATTATCACTGAGATGTAGAATGATGGTACTGCAATAATGGGAAGGCAGAGGAAGGGATTTTTTCCCCTTATTTCTACTTGATACTGTGCTTCTAAAAAACGGTAATGATCAGCAACATAGCTTTAATCAATGCAAGAAGACAGAAAGCTTAAGTTTACTTAGATGTTGAAGGTGCATCAGTGTGGGAATCAATAGGATGGCCACAGCACAGCTTGAGAAATCTTGGATTTACCTATAAATCCCTCTGAAAATGTATATACATCTTGTTCTTTTGCTGTAAGGTATTTGGTATTGTTTAAACGCCTAATACCTTGGATTTGATGTGCTTGCAAACACACAGGGTGACCAGACTTGTCTGTAAATAGGGTATTTTTTCAAATATATATATTGTATTACCAGATAAAACTGTAAAATATAATTAGCCTAAAAATAATTGGGAGTTAGCTCTCTTTTAAGAGGTACTTACTAAACAATACAATAACTTCAATAGAGTTTGTAACTTCAGTTTAACACTTTCTGCTTTTAGAAGCTGAGCTTTAATCAATGAGTTCTACAGTATTGTGTATAAAAATATGTTGTAAAAATCAGTTACGCTCTTTTTAAAAACTGTAGTTTATAGACTTCCATTTGGTTTGACAATATGTTATGTTCTGAATTTGGTCTAACCGGTGAAGTTCTTTACATCTTTGTTGCTTTGTATTTTAACACACCTTTGGTATGATTGCAGTATCTTTTAGCAGCTGCTCAGATATTGTATATTGTAGTGTAAGATTTGTCTTCTCTTTCCCACTTCCTTTTGCTTCTGCATTCTTTTCAATGAGGCTCCCAACTGAATATGAGAGGAACGGGAGATTTGAGGGCTCAAGGTGAGGGTAAAATTTTTGTTTAAAATGTTACGTAGGTGAGTTTGAACCTTTCTCCCCTTGATTATGTGGCACAGTGGCTTCAGGCAGCAGCTTTTGTTTTGTGTAAGGCTTTGAAACTAAACAAAGAAGCATTTCTGTCTGCAAAACAGCTATTAAAGCACTGACTGACTTGGTTCTGAACTTTCATCTTTCCTGTTGCCTTTTCCCTTGTGTGTTTTTTGCATTTTAGTCGTTATAATTTGCTGTTGTCTTGTAGATGTTTAGGTAACTGGTCTCTAGTGAGGCTGAAAATGTGTGTGATAACCACCAAAGGGTGATAAGATATTTCTCATCTCCAAAATCACAGATAGTTAAACGTTTTTTCATGTTATAATCTTTTTCCAAAATCTGCATATCAAAAAAAAATACTATAAATGATCAAACTCGTGCTGGTTCTGCCAACTGTTTTCAAGTAGAAAAAGCTTTCAAAAATCAAATGAGCATTGAATAGAAGTTGGTGTTCCCCCTGCCCCCTTACAGCCTTACTAAATTAAAACCTTAAAGTTAAAGTACTCTAATTTGCTTGCTGAATTTTGTAACATCTGGCAAATCACGTAGCTGGATCTGTCAACATAATCCTGTGACTCTCACAGTTACTGGAAGTCTTTCTAATAGAATGTAAAATTATGAAATAGGTTATCTTTGAGAGAGATTTATTTAGTTTTGACCTTGCTATCACTTCTTATTTAACTTTTTCATAGTTGCCCGCTTAGTGGTGGGTAGAGGAAAAGGATTTTGTAACCAGAAACTCATTGCTAACTATTTTAAAGAGCAGCTTGACTTAATATTGTAAATTAAACTTTGAACTTCAACATGAGACCTAAACTGCATGGTTTGTGGTCTGTTAGGTTAGGCATTTTCAGACAATATTTAAGCTTGACAGTCAATATATTTAAGTCTCTTGTCCTGAGGACAAGTAAATTTGAAGAGGCAATTGACAGCTTGCAAATATTCATAAAGCAAAGCTGTCATTTCTTTTTTCCCTGGAGGTCCAAATGTAGCTCCTTATTCTTTAGCTACGTGACTACTGATTTTAACTTAGGTAGAAGAATCATAGCAGACTAGAAATTTCTGGAACTTCTTTTTTCTTTGTCCTCTATAACTTTATTTATCCTTACCAAAGGAAAAGCTTCTTTTATTTTAAAAAAAAAAAAAAGTAATTACAGACTTGGGAAATTCAGCCTCAATATTTTTTGTTTTATCTCTGAAAACTATGACAGTAATAGTAACACTCTTATGTTCTGTCTTTACTAACAATGTTGAGGAGGTGTCTGATGGTGACTTCCAGCTCTCCTTTCTGCATTTGGCCTCAAAGGCACGTAACTGCATAGCTTGTAGCAGCAAAAGATTTCATCACTTTATCCCTCTCAGTCGTTTGTATTAAACAAATCACTGACCAGCTCTGAGACGAGGCATTTCCCCCCTGTTGAAGGTAAACCCAGTAGCCTACAGCATGGTGGGTCCCTAGTGATCTTCTCCAACACCAGGGCAGGAAGGCCAAAATGAAACCGGACCAGCCCAGAATTGGGTGGCATGTCTTGGCCTTGGGACAGTAGGTGGGTGACCTCCTGGCGGGGTCCTGTTGTCCTGTTGTCCTTCCTCCTGCTTGTAGCTAACTCCTGTGGGACTCCATGGGTCCTTCCAGTGCTTTGTTTCCAACCTGTTGCACAGGAGGAGACGCAGAGGAACCCCCGGGATCTTTCTGTACAGGCTCATCCCTGTGGCGTATGAGTTGGCACCTCCTATCACAACCTGGGCTGAGCACCCTTTTGTCACAGGTCACTGCTATTCAAATGTTCCAGAAACTTCTAGCGCAGAGCTGGTGTTCCAGCTGTCCACGTGGCCCAAGAATAGGGGTTTGAGCAGAACCTGCCTTAAAATCGAGTCGTAGGGTGATGCATGTAGTTCTACCTCCGCAAGGTCATCTCCCTCGTGCTCTTGACTCCAGTGACTTCCAGTTGTGTCGCCCCGTCGTACCATACCTTCGTTTCAGCCCCAACAGCTAACGCTTCACCTTGACTGTGTGTCTGTAGAGCAGCTCGGAAAGCGGGGCGTTGCTGGCAGCCGGAGCCTCTAGATGCTGCTCTAATCCCAGCAGTGTGCCTTGAGTGTTCGTTTGCTTCACTAACGTGAGACGTGGAGAAGGTGGCTGTCCTTGCTAACTCCTAGATTCCTGTCTTTCAGCCGCAACGTCGCTGCGGATCAGAAGGATGAGAACAAGGAAGCCAAGCCTCGGTCGCTGCGTTTTACCTGGAACATGAAAACCACCAGCTCCATGGATCCCAATGACATGATGAGGGAAATCCGAAAGGTCCTGGATGCCAATAATTGTGACTATGAACAAAGAGAGCGTTTCTTGCTTTTCTGTGTCCATGGAGATGGGCACGCGGAAAACCTTGTACAGTGGGAGATGGAGGTGTGTAAACTGCCAAGACTGTCACTGAATGGAGTTCGCTTTAAGCGGATATTGGGAACATCCATAGCTTTTAAAAACATTGCTTCCAAAATTGCCAATGAGTTAAAGCTGTAACAAGAAAAATAGTTAAGTTGTAAATTAGTGAGCAATTTCAAGTGTTTTTGAGAATTCTGATGGAAATGTATAGAATAACATTTAGGCAATAACTTCTGCATCCTTCTGAATAGTGATATTAAAAAAAAAAAAAAGCTGCTGAGCTGGGAGGGAGAGTTGGACTTTTTTATAAGTGCACTACAGCATTAAAGTTGCCTACTATGTAAAATATTACCCCTTCTGCTTTATTTCCATTGCTCCTAAGTCTTTGACGACAAACTGAAACACAGAATATATTCATTTAAATATGCCTCCTGTTTGTGTGGACGTGTGAATGTACAGTATGTGTGTATAATATATAAAGTATTATATGTAAACAATTCATTTACAACATCGAGCTGTACCAGTACCTCTTTTTGGGCTAATTTTGGTGCTAAAAATTGAAATGGCCAAGGAGGAAACACTTGAGTTAATATTTAAAATAACCGAAGCGATAACCAGTAAATGCAGGTTTACAGTTCACTGCTGTGTTAAGAAAAAAAAAAAAAAAAAAGTGTGTGAAGGGTTTGGATTTACGGTTGTGAACATTATTAGTCCTGTTTTCTAAGTAGATCTCATGAGATTATTAAAAATTCACTTTTACTGAATAAGTCTTGCATTATATTTTGCCCACCTATTTATTATTTAAGCCTGAATCAAATTTAAAAAAAAATGTAGCTGATTTGTGCATTAAAATTTGGGTAAAAGCTTCCATTCTTCTGCTTCTGCTAAACTACTAATACTGTATCTTTGTCCTTTTGGCTTATGAGTATTGATTGCAGCTAAGAACGCTTTTCCGTTGTTCCACCGTTCCTCTGCAGAACGAGGTGGTCTTAAAGGATGTGCTGAATGCTGACTAGTGACTTTTTCCTTTCAGACCAAGTTCTCCACGTTTAGACTAGGTCAGACCCAGATACAAAGCACAAAAGGACTCTCAAATACCGACTGTATTTTGAGGTGAGGTGCCGTGTCCGAGCGGGTGCCGCTCTGAGGTGTTGCCGCACGCGTGGCAACCCCGTCCGTTGCCTTCTGGGCACGCAGTGTGTCAAATTTGGCTACTCATCTCCTCTCTTGTACCGTCCAACTCGCTGAACTGCAGCCATAGGCAGTAGCAGGTAAAACTTTTCCTTGCAGCTCTCTTCCAGCCCGCTTCCTCCTGGCCCCCGTTGTGTTGCTTTCGGTGGCTTCGTGCCGGTTGTGTCTCCAGCTTCTGCCGCGGAGGGAGTCCACTGTCGCTTTCTTAACGTGCAGGGTGGAAACCCTCGTGCCCTTGATGAACTCTGGGATGGCCAACTAGCTTTCTGTAGGACACCAAGCTACTCTGGGACGGTCCCTGCTTTTTTACCATCACTGTGGTGAGCCAGATTTGATTTTTTGCAAACTAGAATGAAGAAATTTCTTCATGCGTTGTTTCCTACTGATACTCAGTTTACTTCAGCGAGGACTTCTGTAGATAACAATCCCGCATTAACTACTTGACTTTTTGTATTAATGTTTTATGGTTATATTTCAGTGAAGCACTTAAAGCACATGTTAAGTACATGCTTAAACTGGAGCCTAAATTTGCATTTTAAATTTGCAGTGAGCTAATAGTTATTCATAGTACACAGTTCAGATTTGACCCCAGGTGAAAATGCAAAATCCTTAATATTTTGCAAGTTAGTTCTTGTGATCTGTAGTCTCTGAAGGCAGCAGACTTCCCCTCAGCATCGATATTGATTATGCTAGTTTAAAGGGTAGTCGTAGTTGTTGAATGTAGTAAATATTCCTGAATTTGCATTTTATTCTCTGTATATTCTGTATCATGCCATGGCTTGAGAACTCCAGGTGCTGCTGGAGTTCAGTTGGCTTTCAGTGCTCTGCCCGTGCCTGTGCTGCTCAGTATGGTTTTTTTTCCATCAAAACTCCATTTTGTAATAGCAATAAGACATTTCAGGGCAGTCATTGTACTTTCTCAGGTGAATGGTCACCTATCCTTTCACTTCCTACGTTTTAAGCACTCCTCCAAATGTATTCTTTTTTTCTTTTTTTCACCTGGCAGCGCACTTTGTTGTCTGAACTGAAAAAGTGTTCTGATAAATGATGTAAATCTGTATTCGATGGAAGTTCCAAAAGGTTTCATATTAAATGTTTTCTGAAATACTCTCTTCCTACTTCACCTGTTAAGTATGTAATTGTTTCTAGAAAGTGCACCAGTACCATACTTTGGATATTTAAAGTTTGTACTTAAGTATTTTTCTTAAGGTGTTCTCAAAAGTTTCTTTCAGAGTAAATCTGTATTTGAGGTATTTAAAAAAAAAAAAAAAGAGGAATTATTATAATCAGAAACAGATTTTTAACAGCTTCCTTCCCAAATGCCTTATAAAATTGCCAAGTTGCAGCAATATACCTTTGTTTCTTTAGCATACCACATTGCTTACTGTTCAGGCCTCTAGGAGCTGCCTGGAAAGGAAAACTGCTTCCTTCAGATCTCCAAACCAAAGAGGAACTTCTTCCCCAGCACAGACCTTGTACTTGTTTGTATTCCTTGGGGATCTGTGTAGCTTTATCAGCTCTGTTGGTGACATGACTCTGCAGAAGTGCAGCTGGTTTTACTCTCCTTAAGAGACAAGTTTTTAAAAATACCAGGAGGTCAGCGTGTGGTGAGGATGTAGCAGCAGGTCCAGGCATTTGGAGATGCGTCTCCGGCGTCCGAGCAGTGGTTTTAGGGAACGGCATGGCTGGTGTCCTGGAATGTGTGCTCCAAATGGGGTGTTGGGGGGTGTTTGCAATGGACTTGTGACTTTGCATCGCTACAACCCGTGTCATCCAGCTCTGAATGTTTTTTGGTTGCTGGATCTGGCAGAGAAAAATGTCTTAATGAGTTTGAGTTGTGGGGAGTTGACTGCTTTAAGTAAGTGTTTAAAGATATCTATGTTAAAAAAAAAACAATAATCTAACCACTGAGCCGGAGCAAAAAAGTTCAGATAAACTTTTTCTCATGCAAAGCTTCCTTGTGCTTAGGCTTCCTAAACCACCTCAGTCTGTTTGACCTCTTTACAAGCTCTAAGGTCCTTGACCATGTTGGGAAGAAGTAGAGAGGGTCAGGTTGGAGGAACAGCTCATCCTGCTGGTCTGTTTTGCGTACTACTTTTATTCAAGTTACAGCATATGGTCCACTATTTGTGGGTTCAAAGATATTTTTTTTTTACTACAAATTTGGCCACAGTTCACCTTTTCTCTCTTGTATTGCAGTGAAATTTCAAGAGCTGAGATACCGTATCCCAATTTTTTCAATATAAATTAGATTTATATTAGATATTAGATTTAAAAACAGATATAGATATTATATATTAGATTTTAAAATAGTGAATCTGAAATTAGTATCCACGTGTTTATGTTAAAGAAAGGAAGTCAGAAGTTCAGGAGTCTTTCTAGTCAAATGGAAAGGTGGTGGAAAATCTGGAATTTGAATAGAGATCTCTCCCGTTCGGTTAAAAGCTCGGATATACGTGGTCCCATTGGGATAATGTGTTGAGACTTTTAATCAGCCTTTCCCACAGCTGCTGCGTCATACCCCATGTTGTGGATTGCAATTTAATTAGGACTGCAGCCAACCCAGAGAACCATTTTTCTCTCTTAAGCCCTGGTCTGGAGCAGCAGGACGTATGCGGCCGCTTTGAGTTAAAACCCGCTGGTTTCTGTTCCCAAAGGGCTCAGGAATCTCCCTGGGAATGGGCAGAGGCCGCCCCCGAGTGAGGGTCCTTCTCTGTAGCTCAAGGGGAGGGTGGTTGGGTGTTTCCTAAAGAGTGAAATATTTAGAGAATCTCAGTAGTAGACAGTATTTCTGCTATTTGAGGGAGGAAAAAGGGTCATACTAATGTAAAATTTTTGTTTTCTAATTCAAGTTGCAGATGTTTAGGAAATACTAAATACAGTTTTGGAAAGCTGATCCTGCTGTAGGTTAAGGTTTCATTTTAAACATGTAGTTTTGCAATTTCCTGTATTTCCAACTGTCAATACAATCTCATATCTGTAAGTTTCCATAGAGGAGCCCTGGAGCTTTCCTGTAAAGGTAGGCCCATATTATTGCAAATCGCCCCCCGGTCTGCCACTCTGGTGGAGGCTGGTTGTGAAAATTCCACCTTTGACTGGAATTTTTCCCTCTGGTAGCAGTGAATTGTTTCATTGATTTCACCACTGGCCATCACTCCATCCCTGTTATCCAGCAGGAAGGGGCGTAAACGTCGGATGAAAGCTCTCGATCTATTGCAATTAATAAGGATTTTTTTAATTACACTTCATACCAAGGACCCATCGTTGTCCTTCATTACGGCGACAGTAAACACTTAGAGAAATCCAAGAACACAAAGACAGATAAAGTAAATGTTCTCTGTGTTTGTGCTCCTTCTGACAAAATTAAGAGCAGGTAAAAGCTAACCTTTAAACTTACTCAGATATTTAATGGTTTTCGTGTTCCTGTTTCTGCTGGTCTCCTCTGGGTGTACAGTCAGGTACTGCCTCCAGGAGAGGGGCTGGATAACAGGAGCTAAACCAGGAGGAGCAGTCTCCTCACCTGATGCCTCTGAAGTCAAAACAGTATGGTATTGGAAGCAAAAAATGTTTGAAAGACCCTTAACTGGTCTTTTTTAGCCTTCTAAGAGCGTTCTAACCAGCAGGCTCTTGTTCCAGCAATAACTGAAAGGAGAAGCTG
Source organism: Tringa tobata (assembly GCA_033628505.1). Taxonomy (NCBI): domain Eukaryota; kingdom Metazoa; phylum Chordata; class Aves; order Charadriiformes; family Scolopacidae; genus Tringa; species Tringa tobata. The sequence goes on along the minus strand of JAHREE010000118.1, from coordinate 3,355,364 downwards.
TGTCAGGACCAACACTCTGAATCCTGTATCCGTGCACATTCGGGGCATTAATTGCCAGTTGTTGGGTGTTCATCTTCACCTAGGAGGGCCGTTAACACCTGGTAATGCTTGTGACTTAGCAGGTGAGATATTTATTGCAGGGGGAAAAAAAAAAAAAGGGTTTTTATCTGGTTTTTGCTTACGTGCGTTGAGCAGTCGGAACTGCGTGCTCTGAGACTGGGATGTAGAATTCATGCGGAGTGGCCACGGTTATGGTTGCTGTGGGAACCACAGCATTGAATTTCAAGGCGTAGAAATGCAGTTCTCATCCCATTAATACCCTTACGGTACCGTTTAATAACATCCTTATGAAATTCAGAGCATAAAAAGAAAGTATTCGTATGGTTCATGTTCCCTTGTACTTGCTGGTCACGCTGAATGTATTAGGGGGAAAAAATCAGATAATGAGATATCTCGCCATGAAAATAATTTTGTTAAAACATATGGGGATGCAGAATTGGGAAGTAAAGTGCTACCTGTGTCACAATCGCATGGCTTTCAGTCGTTTGCCTGTCTCGAGGTGAAGTCCTGTTTGTTTGGAGGTCTCTCTCACCAGGACCTCAGCGTGAGCGCTGTAACCAGCTACAATAAAGTCTTTCTAAGCATAGAATTAATTTCCCTCGTGGCTTACCCAGCCAAAAGGCATGAAATAAAGCGCTTTCACACGTGTTTCCACGTAGATGGGAAAACCAGCAACCTGATAGGAGCTTGGAGACACTTGAAGGAATGTTTTAATTGTCCTGTGTCTGCGGTACCCACAGGGGCAGGGGCTGGAGGCATGAAAAAAACAGAGGCTGCACAGCAGGGGCAGGGGATGGATGGATGGATGGATGGATGGATGGATGGATGGATGGATGGATGATGGTCGGTCCCTGCTGCGATAAAAGGTGAGCTGCAGAGGGAGGTTGCAGTGTCTGCAGTGGCCACAGGATGTCTCTCAAATGCAGAAACACCGCTCTGGTCGGGTGTTGGTTTGGAATATTTTTAGAAGAGAGCTCCAAGGATCACTTGCTCCATGCAGAGCAGCAATTTCACATCGGTTATCGGTGTTACCATCCACTCAGCAAACTTTGACTTATTGTTAAAAGCATTAGGGGGGGAAATGTACTTCAAGATATTGACAGAAGTTCCATATTTTTCAGGTTGAAAAGCACCCTAATGCTACGTTTAACTTCCCATTATGTTTTATTGCTTTTGGAGCTGAGGTAGAGTTAAATGATCTTTAGCTTTGCCGTGGAAAACCCATAGGGCTGCAGATCTCTGTTCTGCTTTGTCAAACCTTGTTCCCTCTCCTTTCCTGGAAAATGACCATGTCAGGCAGCAGGCTTTTCTGCTGAGAAGAGTAAAAGGAATATCGAATATTTAAATTCATTTCCAACTTTTTAAAAGGCAAGAATATTTGTTTTCCTGTTCGGAAATTTAATTAGTGAAGCTCTTTTGCCGTTCATCCTTTAGTAATCAGTCTAATCAAGGCTGTAAATTTCAGCCAGCCTTTTCTAAAATAATCTGGGATCACTTGCCATTTATATTTCACCGTATTAAGTAACTCTAAGGCTTTATGCCTGGCATTTTCCATGCCTGCAGTCCGTTTTAATCTTCAAACAAATCTTTGTCGCTTGTGCTTGGAAGAAGGCAAGAAGTGAACTTCCTTATTTGCTCAGGATTTTTTTTTCCAAATCATATTTTGCTGCGGCTTTCACTTCTATTGTAATCAAAGTTTTGCTGTTGGGGGATTAATAGTGACTGGTACTAATATTTATCGCTGGGCTGTTTGGATTCAGCGAGTGGAAATGGAGAAGCTGTTTATTTCGGGCGATCTCGGGCTCCTTTGTGTTCTTTCTGTCCCCTCCTCCCTGCAGTCCCAGACCCCATCAGCCCCTGCCGAGCCCTTTTCCATGCCTCCCGAGGTGATGCTCTAAAGCCTGGGTTGTGGGGGGGTCTCGTGGCGTGCACAGGGCTTGTCGCTTCCTGCGTGGCCGTGCCATGGGAGCAGCAAAAGCAGAGTTGCGCTGTTGGGAAGTTCTGTTCCTCCTCACCCATCTGGGAGCAGCCACCAGAGTGAACTTGTTGGGTCAAATATATGTATTTTCATGGTTTTATCTAACTGACCCCTTTATGACCCTCTTTATCCCTGGCATTTAAAGCTTGTTACTTTCTCCTTATCTCCAGAGATGAGCTTTGGCTGAACTCTTCTGGCTGAAGTCTTCAAGCTAAAGTCTCGATCAAAAAGGGACAGTCCCTTTTTGAGGTCTCCTGTGGTGTCAGAGCTCCGTGAATGTCCCCAGACCACGTCTGTAGGTGCCCTTCTAGATGGGGAAAAGGGTTAAAGTGCTCCAGGAGCCCCCTGAAGTATCTCAATATGGGTCCTTGGTACAGGGCATGGTAAATGCAGAGGGATCTCCTCAGTGCTCAGTTGGTGAAGTGGTTCTTCAGACCTGAAGAACGGTTTAGCTCAAGCGTGTTCAGGGCTGCAGTGAATTCAGAGAGGTCTCTAGGATGAGGAGGAAAGCAAGTCATCTCCTCTGGATGACCTCAGTTCCTAGGTGCTTTCCAGGCTTCTCGTTACAGCATCAAACACCTCACCAGAATGCATGCTTAATTAGAGGTGTTCTGTAATGCACGTAGGGCCTGCACGGTGGTGGGCAACGTGCATGACAACAAAATGCCCCGGCAAGGAGCTGTGTGGGCTCTGGGTACTGATGAAACGAGCAGGACTGTCCTCTCATCGTGGCTCTCCACAAGCAGGTGGGAAAGCTTGTCCTGGTCGTGTTGCTGGAGGGAACCGTGTCCGTCTGTCTCCCCCACGGCCCTTTGACTCTGCTGAGGAGGGACATTAAAAGGAGTATTGCAAGGTGTAAAGGGAGGGGTGGTGGGATCTCACTGGTGAGCTCGGTGAGCACCACCTCACTGGGATGGATTTGTGTCCGGGGTGCAGCTGTACCATCTCACACTTTATGTGTTGGTGCAAACAGCTCTTGGGGTAAATCTGCAGCTCAAGGGGGACTGCGTGGAAAAGGCCCGTTCCTCCTCTGAGCTCTGTTTTCAGGGGACGTGCGGGGACGTTTCTCTCGGATCCATCCACCAGCCCTGGTGGGAGCCAGCTTGCTGGTTCAGCAGCTCCAGGAAGGACAGAGCCAGCGGCCGGGAGCACAGGCGCTGACACGCAGCACATGGCTACATAAGGCTTGTTTCTCTGGGAAACCAGCCTAAAAGCGGTGGCAGTTCACACCAGGGACCAGATCTGCTGATTAAGAGGCAGTTCTCCTTAAAAGGTCACTTTTCAGGTCAGAGCTGTGCTCGGGGTGAATCCTGATGGAATAGGGATGGATTCTGCTGCGCACCGAAGGGAGCCGAGCTCCAGTCTGTGCTCCCAGTGACTCGGGTAACTTAAAATACCAAAAAGGCTGTTCTCTAATTTTCTTTCTACTGCTGGCATTATTGGCTTGGTCTGCCAGGGTGAGTGTTGCATCATGTAAACCAGATTATAATGGTTTGGTTTTTTTTTTTTCCTATTTTACATCTGGCTAATTCCGCTGAAGCAGCGGGGAAACGTGGAACCACCTTTGGGGACAAGGAAAGGAGGTGACAAAAGCATTCGTCAAGGATAAAAATAAAGCAGAGGGCTGAGAGCCAAGGTTTATGGGGAGACGTGCTGTTTATTTAACCAGCATCCAGAATCTCTCATTAACTTACTGTTACCTCTGCCTTACCCTCCCCTTCTGTCCTGCCACGACGTGTGAGAATGAAGAATGTTTCATCCTCGCCTCGTTTTGTCACTCGGATGATGCCTTTTCCCAGTTTTCTGTCTTGGAAGCGGTCGCCTTCAGCGTTTCCCTGCAGAGCTGAGTTCCACTGATTTAGCAGCTGAGTTGAGGGGAGGCAGGGGATGAAAACGAGTCCTAAATTTGGACTGAACCAAAGATAGACGTGCTGCTAAATGGAAAACCAAAAACCCTGGAAGTAAAGCTCTGGATCAGCGTGGTATTGCACTGAAGCGTGTGGTGATGCTGATGGTGAGGCTTGCTGCTGTAACGTGCCCTTTTGTCTGTACTTAGGGCATGTGCAGGTGTCCTGGCTGGGGACGTGTGGAGCGTGGTGGCAGTCACCTCTTCTGTGGTGTCGGCTGGTTGCCCAGGAATGTGGGTTTGTGCTGCTAAATTCACTGGTGATAGAGTAACCCTGTGGGCAAAGGCACTGCAGAGGCTGGAGGCCAAATTGTGACCTCTGAAAGGGTCTGATCCTCCTCCCCGCTGATCATCTTGTTCCAACCCCCCTGCCATGGGCAGGGACACCTCCCATGTTCTTCAAAGCCCCATCAGCCTGGCCTTGAAAACCTCCAGGGATGGGGCAGCCACAGCTTCTCTGGGCAACCTGTTCCCGTGTCTCACCACCCTCAGAGTGAAAAATTTCCTCCTAATATCTAATCTAAATCTCCCCTCTTTCGGTTTAAAACCGTTACTCCTCATCCTGTGGTTCCACTCCCTGATAAAGAGTCCCTCCCCATCTCTCCTGTAGCCCCTTTAGGTGCTGGAAGGCTGCCAGACTGATGCTCGTTGCTGTAACTTGCCCTTTTTTTTTCTTTTTTTTTTAATTACCATGTGGACAAGAATATGGCTGGAGACATCTCCAAATGTGGGTCATGCTGGCAAGGACCTCTTGTGCAATACTGGCCCTGTCAAACTGACTGTGCTAGAGGAGGATTTTTCTGGAGGCCCTTCTCTGAGCGATGCCTGGTGCCCACCCTGGCTGCAGAGCACCCTCCAGCCTGGCTTTGGGTGCGAGGGCGAAGGGGTCTCTGCAGAGAAGATGTTCTTCGTGCAGCTTAGGAGGACCTCTGCCAGCTCTCCGGGGCTCTGAGGAGCAGCTTGTTGACTATTTAGAAACCAACGGACGTGCAAAGAGGATGTGGTCACCAGCAAACCTGAGGTCCCAAACCCCTTCTTCCGCTTGTAGCACAGCAAGCAAGCCCTCTGCGCTGGCGTGGTGCTGTACAATTTGCTGTTGAGCCTCAAGGGCCCGTAGCCTCCTTTCCCCATGTTTCTGGGGCAGACAGCAAAGGAAAGGAGGTGTTAAAACCCAGTAGGAGCTAGAACAGGGCCCTGCTCAGCCTTGATACCATCGGAGAGGAAAAGGCCTGCCAGCAATCCCACTCACCAGCTGCCGTGTGGAAAATCCTGGAGTGGGCTGAGATTCAGGAAAAGGTACTAAAATCTGCCTTTGCGGGTGACAGGGTCTCTAACTAGGCCATCTCCTGGAGCAGGAGACTGAGCAGAAGTCTGAGCCAAGTCCAGAAGAGGAAAAGGCTGGAGTGAGCCCATCCCTACTTCTGTTTCCAAGTAGGTAGAATATAGATCAATGGATTGGAAAATGGAGTGGCAGGAGTTCCCTCCCTCGGCACCTTCCTCCTGGGCACGGCTGGAGGGATGGGGTGGGTGTTCAGGAGAGTCACTTGTGGAGGGGTCTCCTCACGCTACACCCCTCTGGGGCAGTCCCCATACAACCAAGGCATGGTCACCACTGCTGCCCCCCCCACAGTGAGGGTTCAGAGTACCCACCAGAAATAAGATCACTCACTGGCACATCTTTCTCTCATTACAGTTTTCCCCAAAAGAGCACCCTGCTCTGCTGCTCTCTTCTCAGAATCACAGAATCTTCATGGTTGGAAGGGACCTTTGAGATCATAGAGTCCAACCACAAAAAAAAAAAACAAAACAAAACAAAAAAAAACACAAACAGACACAAACCAACAATCTCAGGCACTAGAACATGCCCTGAAGTGCCATGTCTAGACATTTCTTAAATGCCTCCAGGGATGGCGACTCCACCACCTCCCTGGGCAGGCTGTTCCAGTGCCTGACCACTCTCTCAGTGAAGTAATTCTTCCTGATATCTAATCTAAACCTCCCCTGCCCCAACTTCAGACCATTTCCTCTGGTCCTGTCATTATTCCCCTGGGAGAAGAGGCCAACACCCACCTCTCTACACCCTCCTTTCAGGTAGTTGTAGAGGGCCATGAGGTCCCTCCTCAGCCTCCTCTTCTCCAAACTAAACATGCCCAGTTCCCTCAGCCTCTCCTCGTATGACTTGTTCTCCAGGCCCCTCACCAGCTCGGTGGCTCTCCTCTGCAGCTGGCAGGGGTGGCTGCTGCCCCAGGACAGAGGCGAGCAGGAGGGTGAAGGACAAACCGCTGTCTAATCGTAGTAAAAAGCCTCTTCCTATCTCGGCTGGTTTCATTTCTGCTTTCTGGCCTGAATCCAGCCTGGGTTGGGGCCAGGACACTTCTTCCTAGCCCTGGTTTCTTGTCTAGTTCCTAGACCAACTTCTCCTTTAGCTGGATGGATGCTCTTCTACCGGTCGCTCCTCAGGAGGACCTTCCGCATGGGCCAGGCTAACCTCTGTGCGAAAGAGGAAGGGAAGGTCCTGGCCCCACACGTGGGGAGTGGTGCAGCTTGTGCAAGTGTCTGTCACAAGACAGGAAGAGTAGGAGTCAGACTTTCCCAAGTCTCAAGTTAGATCTCTTTCTGGCTGCCGCGATGAGTGTGGGTAGGCTGACGTGTAGGACAACAAAAGCTCTCTGTTGGTAGATGCAAGCAGAATAGTTTGAGAAAGTCCCAAATTTTCTTCTCAGCAAAGCCAAGTGATAATTTTTCACAGTGTTGTGAGAACTTTGCTGAAATTTTCTTTCCTGGAGAAGAAAGGGGAAAGCATCCAAGGTCGATGCCAGGAGGGCCTTCAAGCTTGTATTATGGTCATGCAGCTCATCAAAGGAGGAGGAGGAGGCACCATTCATCAACTCCATGGTTATTTGTCCTGTGCAGAGGCTGCTGCTGTCCTTTTTGGAGGTCATAAGTATTGCAGCCAACTCGGGCAAGTGGTTGGCCAGTCGTGTCTCTGGGGAGCCAGAAAGTCTGTCAGATCCCCACCGTAGGGAGCTGCTCTCTGTTCAAAGTGGCGCTGAAAAGGGCTGTTCATCTCTGACAGCTCTGCTGGGGTCAAAGTCTGGCCTGCAATGTCAGCTGGACCAGAGATGTCCTGTCCACATCGTGGGGAGGGAGCTCAGGGGTGGATGCTGAAGTCTCCCTGGGTTGGGTAACTGTGACCATCTCACCACCACCGCTGAAGGAAGCGGCAGGCTGGATTGTGCACCTCTCAGCCAGCAGCAGCCCAGAAGAACCTCGAGTGTTGGCTCTCGCTTAGACTCTCGTATGCTTGAATTTAAGGAAGGTTTTCTCCCTTGGCAGAGAAGGAGCGAAGCCACCCTCTGGTTCGGTGCTAGCCAAGACCATCACCGCTTTCCCTCTGTCCCAGCACTTTCGGTTCCCGGGCTGGCTGCTGGTGGGATGTACCTCCTGGGCCCTGGCCATGGTCGTGTTGGCTCTGCTCTCTTGGGCAGCTCCTCCCCACGTGTGACGCACTACAAACAGTGTCCCCAGAGGATCTGAGGAAGGAGCACTTGTTACCAGGAAGGACAGGTCCCTCGGATGCTCTTTTGAAGCCGCCGTGCCCTGGGAGGGGGCAGGGCTGAAGTCATGTGTTCCCGGAGCAGGAACGCGCCGGACGTCTGGAGGAAAAATGGGTATGGAAATAATAACAACAGTGACAATCAGAATAGGTGGGATCAAGCTCGACACAAAGACAATGCGTCGGCCGAAGCAGGCATCTGTTTCCGTGGAAAAAGTCATCTGCTGCTGTGATGAGCCTGCACCACTCCTTGCCTTTGGGGAGCTGGGAGGAGAAGAAGACAGGAGGGACGGAGGTGGCTCAGGACACTGGTGGCCAGACCTGTCTGTCCCTGAGCTAAAGGCAAAGCTCGATGCCTTGGTGTGCACGTAGGGAAAAACAAGGGAGCTCTTTTCTCTTTCTGGGGCAGCTACAGCTTTTGTGAAACTCTGGGCCAAGATGAACCTCTGTAGGATGAAAACATCAGCAGATACCCTAATACTTTGCAGGAAACATCATGTCAGGTGTGTCCCTCATAAGGGAGGCTGGTCCTCTTTGTACCTTCTTTGTACCCTTTGATGACCACATCATCTTTGTGGTCCTCTGTTGTACCCTCTCCAACAGCTCCCTGTCCTTCTTCAACTGGGGAGCTCAGAACTGGACACAGTGCTCCAGATGGGGCCTCACCAGGGCAGAGCAGACCCATCAGCTCTGCTGTGATGGCTGTAACACCTTGCTGTCTGCTGGAGCTGCAGACCTTCACAGAAACAGGAACATCCTCAAACAGTCCCGAGGATTTCTGCTGCTCCCAGCCTGTGCCAACATCAGCCCAGCCGGGGATTAAACAATATCCTTTAATAGGAACGGGGAGAAAAGAGCATTCCCCATTCAGAGCTCGCAGGCAGGGCCGCGGGGGGACGGGGATGCCCTGATTTGGAAGTCTTCTGCTCGACCCAACTACTCAAAAGGCAGCTGTTTCCTATGCTTGGGCCAAGGGAGGTGTTTCGTTTTGTTTGTTTTTTTTTTTTTTTTAATTTAGAAGATTCCTCACCAGCCCAGCGTGGGGGGGGGGACTCGAAAGAGGCCAGCTCGCGCTCCCAGCCTCCGCCGAACGTGACTTTGACCTACAGCAGACGTGGGGGGTTACCACCAGCCTGTCAGAGCCTCCTCGGCACGCGGGGCCGGGGCTCGCCAGCGCTGCCATTTATGGGGCTCCAGCCCTCGCCCTGATTAGATAGTGCCCGCCCGGCGCGGGGCAGCCGTCCCTCCTGGGCCTCACAGCCCTGCCTTGCTCCTCCGAGGCCACCCCGGGGTCCTGCCGGGGGAAGAGCCCCCTGCCCCCAGGGGGGATGGGGGCTGCTGGAACTCTCGCCAGCGAAAACAGGAGCCGTCTTTTTAAAAATAAGCTGAGAAAACAGCCAAGCTGGAGAGCATCCCTCCCGTTTCCATGAGAACGTGGGAACGGGCAGCGCCGCTCTGGCCCCAGCTTTCTGACCCCACTTGTGCCCCACAAGGAGATTTCTCTCAATCTCTTCCCTATTTTTCGCCCCCTTTTCTTACTGAGGCTCCTTCAGGTGGAGCCTTGCTGCAGTCCCTGCTCTCTGCAACTACTCCTGCTGCCCCCCAAGACCTCTGAGCCTTGCTGGGCTGGCAAAGCCCCATCCTGCCACCACCGGCACCCCAGGGTGCAGGGCACAAGGGGTCCCACACCCCAAAATGGCCCAAACTTGGAGGACAAAGCCCAGCACCTGAAGTAAGGAGTGGACCAGGAACCAGCCACATCTATCACGGGGTTTTATTGCTGCCAGCACTTGGGTTGGTGCAAGGGTCTGCCCTGAGCTGGGTTGGAGGGTGGTGTCCCCTTTGGTGTCCTCCCAAAGTGGGAGGTGGGACTAAAGTTGCCAGCTCCAAGTGGAGCACGAGGCTCTTCACCTCCGATAACATGCCTGGTACAGTCTGTGCCATTCCCAAGAGAAATTCTGCAGGAATTTTCTATTTCTGCAGGAGAGGAAAGGTTGAGCTCTCTTGAGACATTTGTACTTTATTTTTACTTTTTTTTTTTTTTTTTTTTTTTTAAATCTTGAGGAAGGAACAGACTAAAAGGGGCATAAATAAAACCCAGCTAGTTGGGACAAAAATACTCGGTTGAAATCTGTGCCCAGGGCCGTGAGTGAGCTTGTGTGTGAGAGACACACTCAGCTAAGGGAGGATTCTGCATCTCAAACCAGGATTTTGGGTGGGTTTTTTTGTTCTATTCCATCTGGAGAAGAAGAAGAACAGACGGGTTAACCCTCACCTCTGAGGAGGGTGAGCAGGAAGGCAGAGGACCATGTCCAAGAGCTGCTTTGGCCACCCTGTCCCCAGCCTCAGCAGAGCTGCTTCCTCCACGCTGTGAAATGGGGCTGAGGATACTCTCTCTGAGGGCCTGCTAAAAGCCTGCGTGATGCTTTGCTAAGTGCAACATCATTCAAATGTAAAGCACTGCTCACACCAAGCCTGGGATAAGCTGAAGGAGCGATCTGGTTTTCTTTTCCAAGTCAGAGTTTCGGTTTTCACTGCTGTTGATGCCCCCAAAGCCCAGCCCTGAAGGTGTCCTTCTCCTGGTTAGTATCACGTCCTCCCCCAGGGGGTTGTGGCAGGGGCCTTTTCTACCTTGAAAAGGAAGGAAAACACTGAAAAACTTTCAGCCACTTCTAAAATACGCTTTAGCTGCATGCTTCCTGCAGAGTGTAAGTGCTGTTGCTTAAAATAAATATATATGTATTGCATTTTCTTGCCTTATTTTCCAAAGATCCCGCAGTGGCTTGATAATAGTCCCTCACCACGGGTTACCTTTTCCAAGAGGCTGATTTCCAGCTCCCAAAATATCTCCCCACGAGGGAGCTTCTTTAGATTAAACTGCAGCCCCTCAGCCACGGCCACCGCATCCCGCGTCCCGGCGTGAGCGGGGCTGTCACCCTCCGCAACCGCCTCCGCCGGGCACTCCGGGGCTTCTCCTGGTGGGGATGGAAGGACAAGAAAGAACACGTCGAGAAGCAGCCAGCAGAGAATCACCTGCCAAGTTCAAAGATTAGGGGTTGGCTCATTAGGTTTTTTTCCCCCTCGGCTCAGTATTACGTCATGCTAAACGACCCCCACGGAAAAAAAATCAGAAGGGAGGGTTAATAGAGGCTGAATGGTGGGTGTTTGTGCTTGGAAGTGTCATGGGACCAAGAGTGTTGGCAAACAGCAACATGTTGCCCCCCCCTCCACTGATACCCACTGGAAGATGTTTCTTAGCATCCTAAAAATTTTATTTACCTTGCTTCCTAGTTTTACGAGTCTTTTTAATAACTGTTCCCATGCCCCTTCAGCCTCGAACAGCTCTTGGCTTTATAAATGTAATTCACTCTTTCTCTCCGTCTTCTTGATGCGTTTACTCCAAACCCCTTTTAGGTAATCTGTGATTTCTGGGGGGCCCTGCACGGGGCTGGCTTTAACTGAAAGCGAATAAACCGAGCTGAAAGACGCATCAGCTGGGTGTTTAAACAAGCCCTGCAGAAGACGGTGTCTCGCCAGAGAAGTTGTTCTTGGTGGAGGCTTCACTGTATGAAAAATCTCAACGTGGCCGTGCCAACAACAAGCAAACTGGAAACGACTGGGAGAACAGGACAGTGTACAGGTTCCCCAGGGGAGTAATGGCTGAAAGGGCACATCATTGGCTAAATACAAAGACGTGTCATTGCTGCCTTTGACACCGATTATATAAAAGTCTTTGGAAAAGATACACTGGCCATCTGCTGTCTTACGGCTCTTCCTGGGCTCCAGCTGACCCCCTGCCTGGTGTCATTTCTCATAAGTGCTGCTCAGCCTTTATCCCTCGGGAGGAAAAACAAAATGCAACTTGTGCCTGCTTTCAAAACTGTGTTTTATACTACGTGCAAGGGTCTTCCCAGGGGTCTCATGCCCAAGCACCAGGACCACCCAAATCAACTCCAAGGCATTTTGAGGGGAGCAGGAGGGGGCTGTGCAGAGGGGTGCTCAGCCCCCGGAGACATCCTGGATGCCCCAAGAGAGGAGAGGGACGTGGCAACTTACAGAGATGGGTCATAGCATCAGGCAGTGATACCTGGACTCGAGTGAGCCCAGGGTTGCACCCCAAAACAGACAGTCCCCCTCGCCTGCGTGAGGACATGGGTGACCACCAGCGTGAAACACTGCCGAGGATCTGCAGCCACCAGTGAGAATAGAGACCAGATGCTCCAGGGGCAGCAGCTGGGACCAGATTGATGATTCTCTGCTGGGGGTGGAACCTGGGTTTGTCCAAAATTTATGTTATTGCCAGGAAGTGAGGCACATTAACCAAGGCAGAGCCTTTCTTCCCACGGGGGAAACCAGCCTCCTCATGCTGGGGTTGCTGTCCTACAGCAGCAAGAGGCAGGTCCGTCAGAGATGGACTTTCTCTGTCCCCCTCTGAGGTTGTCCTCATCACAAGGCTTTTGCCTGCACTCCGAGGCAGGCAGCTCCCCCCATGCTGAGCTGCAAGGTCTCCATCCTGCTGACAAGTCTCTTTGCAAACCACAGGGTTCGCTGCAAATAAAAACCACCAGGGGAAAAAAAAAAAGAAGAAGAAGGAAAAAAAAAGCCCTGAAAAAGGCCAAACCACCAAGTTACAGAAACCACGTCACTTATGGCTCTGGGTCGGTCACGTCCCCCACTTGCTGGGTGAGGGATGCTCAGATGCAAGGTGTGATACCCTGCAGCTGCTGCATTGGTGTGCTTCCCACACGGCCCTGCAGAGAGAGAGAGAGATGGTGCCACCTCTGCTGCCTCCCAACTCCACTCTCTTTTCACGTTTATGCAGTCAGGAGGTGCCTTGCAGTGAGAAAGGATCTGTACGGTCACCGGGGACACCGGCCAGGACACAGCCCTTTGAGACATCGCCGCAGCCTTCCCCAGCACTTACCTCCTGCTGCTGGGATGGGCTTCACAAGAGTTTTGTGGAGGGGAAGGGTGGACCTTCCAAGATGCTGGGAGAGATGGCGCAGCTGGGGATCAGCCTCGTTTAGAACCACAAGCTGGTGGTGCCCACAGCACCTGGTGGGCACCGAAGCTGAGCGTGGGGGGGGTGGCTGGGTGCCCTGCAGCGATTGCACGTGTCCCCGTGCACAATGGCCTTGCATTCCCACCTCTGCTCTCCTCCGGCCTCCAGGAGAGCTGGAAGAAATCCTCAAGCCTCTCCTGAGGCTTTCAGCAGTGGGAAATAGCTGTGCTGCTGATTCCTCATGGCCCTTTCCACCCTCAAGGTAGGTGCAAGGGTTGGGGCACCAGCCACCCCTCCGTGGGAGCAGAGAGCTCCCCGTGCCACCCACCAGACGGAGGAGAGAAAGCAGTGCTGGCAGCAGCATGTCCCCTTGGCCCAGCAGAGGGTCAGGGGGGACGTCCCGGAGGCAGAAGGAAGGAAGGAAGACACTTACTCCAGCTCAGGGGGAAAGAGCACCCTCAAGATGCTCAACAACATTTTGCCTTTAAAAAAAGGCTTATAAAAAAGGAGCCAGGCATCGCTCTCCCGTGGCTCTGGGGCCATGAGCGCTCCCGTCCATCGCAATCCTCTTCTCACGCACGTTCCCACGGGTATCTCTGGAGCTGTCTCTCCCCAGACAAGTCCCAACTCGGAGGCTGTTACAGCGGTGATCCCATACGATGGTATCCTGATGCCCTTTGCTGAAGACAGCCCACTCGTGGAGCAGCGTGGTCCCATGCCCCTCCTGGTGTCCCTTCCCGCTGGAGACCTCTCCTCTCATGCCCATCTGGAGGTTTTCCATCACTCACTCCTGGCAGAGCCCTCCGGATCCTCACCGCCAGCACAGGGATGGCTCTGACAGCTTCCCAGGAATGGCAGGCACGCTCTGCCCAGCAGCCCGGGAATGTCGTCAGCCCGAGCGGTGATTAGCGATGATGATTCAGGGGATTTCACCACAGCTGTGGAGGAAGACCGGCCAGTTTCTGTGGGCAGATGCAACCTGGCCTGTGCTGGCTGAAACACCAGCTTTCCTGCCCGAGATGACTTCACCACCCAGTGCCCTAAAACCATCTCGTTTGCATCTCACAGAATCACATGGGGTTGGAAGAGACCTCTGGAGATCATCTAGTCCAACCCCCCTGCCAAAGCAGGTCCACCTAGAGCAGGTTGCACAGGAACTTGTCCAGGCAGGTTTTGAATGTCTCCAGAGAAGGAGACTCCACCACCTCCCTGGGCAGCCTCTTCCAGGGCTCTGCCACCCTCAAAGTGAAGAAGTTCCTCCTCATGTTTAGGTGGAACTTCCTATATTCAAGTTTGTGCCCATTTCCTCTTGTCCTATCCCTGGGCACCAGTGAAAAAAGACCGGCCCCATCCTCTTGACACCTATCCTTTAAGTATTTATAAGTATTTTTAAGTATTTATCTCACTGCTGTGGTCGCCTCCACCTTGTCCTTGACCAGCTGGGCCAGTGAAGCAGGAGAAATCCCCTCTGTGCCAAGGCCGGGGTACAACCTCCATCAGCTCCCATGGGCTGGGCTGGCATTAGCACTCAACCCGCTGTCAATTTTCCCTCCGGTTTCATTGTGTTTTGAACATGCAGCAGCATTTGAACTGCAAAGAGCCTCTGTTTACACCCAGCAAAACTGTCCTGGGTGTAGGTGCTAACTGCTCAGCAGGACCTGGCTAGAGAACATGGGGTTTCAGTTGAATTAATTCACTTGTTTTCCAGTCTTGCTCATTCCCGAGTAATCCAGGAAATCTTTGCCGTGCTCGAGCACTACCATCAAACACCATCACAATAAGTCACTGCAAAAATAAAAGCTGACACCTCCAAGGTCTCCTCAGCACAGGTTACTCTCAGTTTTACTCTCTGGTCACCAGTAACAGGTGTGGAAAGAGCAACTGGCCCGAAGCTGTCGGCTGAACCTCACACCCGTCTGCCCCGAACACAGTGAGAAGCTGAGGTCTTCGCAAAGATCTGCGCATGGATCTGTCAAATTAATTTCCAATTCTGGTTTTATTCTGAAATTGCATCGGAGAAAGCTGGGGGTTGCCCATTCTGTACTTTTAGCTGAAGCTTTCGATGTTAATTAAAAACCTCAATGGTCACATTTTTCCAAGTGTTACCCTTTCTATTCATTTTCCCGGGTGTGGAGCATGAAACATTTTGCCCTTTGAAAGCTCATATTCATAGGTATATATACACATATACAATAAAATATACATATGTATAAATAAATATACATCTCTATATATGGTTTCTCATAATCTTAGTCACAGGCTGGAGGAGGAAAATAAAAGTCTTTGGTAGGTTTGGATGCATCTCTGTTTATTTTTACCCTGTCTGGTAATGCAGATTTTCCCGTTAATTGTCGATCCCATGCTGCCAATTCAATTACCAGACCCACACTGTGGGTGCAGCAGATACAGCTTCTCACCTGGCACACTCAACCTGGCTCTGTGCAGCATTTGGACAAAAAAAAAAAAAAAAAAAAGAAAAAAAAAGATAGTCTTTCAAAAAGCTGGGGAAACCCAGTATCTTCACCTCTGCAGCCCACGAGGAAGCCCTCGGCACTAGGTTTTGGTGAGACAGAGGTGCTATGGGGCTGGGAACCCAGGGCAAGTGGGTCGTGCCTCGAAATGGGGCTGCTTAGGAGCTCGTGTCATCTTTGTGT
This sequence comes from Tringa tobata, assembly GCA_033628505.1. Lineage (NCBI taxonomy): Eukaryota > Metazoa > Chordata > Aves > Charadriiformes > Scolopacidae > Tringa > Tringa tobata. The sequence continues at coordinate 3,340,208 of JAHREE010000118.1, read as the reverse complement.
ACGAAAATAAATCCTTATATGTTAAAATGAGGGAGAGAGGGTTCTGATCCCAGTTCTGATCAACCTCTCATCTCAAACATCTCAGGCTATGGGGTGTCCTCCTCCATCGCCAGGCTTAGCCTCCCCTTCTCTGAGGACAAATAAAACCTGACAAAGCCCAGTGGTGGTGGAGAAGTGCCCTGTCCCACGGGTACAAATGGTCATACAGGCTATTTCCAGCTTTCTAACTGTGATTTTTTTAGGAGAGGAGGGAAGGCAGACTGGCCAGAGGAATGCGGTGCAGCCAAAGGAGCCTGCTGGCCTGCCGCTTCCCCGGGGGAGAAAGAAAAGCAAACAGGAGATGAAAAGGCTGTGATGCCATCTCCCTTCCCAGAAGAGTGCCCTGCCCACCGTGCTACCGCATTCTCTCTGTGTGTGGGTGGAGAAAAGAAAAAAAAAAATCATAAAAAAAATAAATCACTCGAAGTCTCCTGCTCAAGCTATTGCACATTGCGTAAAAACACGGCAACGCTCGTCTGAGGACAGGCTGGAGCCCAAACCTCCTCCCTCCCAGATGGGTGCCGGAGACGTTAGGCAATAGCATCCTCCTTTTTCTTCTCAGCCTAGCGAGGGATTAATTACGCTGGGCGAAATGGAAAGCTGGAGGAAATCACTGCCCTGGCCTCGGCGGTGGCTGGGGCTGAGCTGAGCGAGGATCCCGGCGGAGGGCAGGACTGGAGGAGGAATCTCCTGCACCCTGGGCAAAGGCTCTCAGAGCTCCGAGCTCCACGCTTTGCTTCCATGTGAGAGGAGTCACCTGCTTTGGCCACCTCATCCCATGAAGCAGGAGCCTCCTAGGAGCACCTGGACCTCCTCATGAAGCAGCCATCCCGTCCCCTGGCTTGGCTGGGGACACAAGGGAGCGTGCAGGGAGCTTGGCCACTGATCCCAGGCCTGGTGTGGCAGAGTGCCCAGGGTGGATGCCATAACGCTGAGTTTACCACCATTCCCCATGTGGCTTAGTCCACAAGCGGGTGAAAGACCATGAATAATTTTCCAGTAGATAGCACGAAAGTGGAATAAGGAGACTCCACCACCTCCCCGGGCAGCCTCTTCCAGTGCTCTGCAACTCTCACAGTAAAGAAGTTCCTCCTCACGTTTAGGTACAACTTCTTATACTCCAGTTTGTGCCCATTTCCTCCTGTCCTATCCCTGGGCACCACTGAAAAAAGACCAGCCCTGTCCTCCTGACACCCTCCCTTTAATTATTTGTAGGCATTGATTAGATGCCCCCTAATTCTTCTCTTCCAGAGAGTCCCAGCTGGGGTAGGTTACTGCGTCCAGCCTTTTGCCGCAACACGTTCGTTCTCTGGAATTATCTTCCATCACTTTGTACAAGCTGAAAGAAAAGCACGGTCACATTGGTCCTCGTGGGAACGCAGCGGTGGTGGTGGGTGGGAAAGAAAACCAATTAAAAAGAAATATCTCCTAGTTGGATGCAAGCATTAAAGACTAGCTTGCTGCTTTGACCGTAATTTTTTAGCCAGCTACAGGTCCTGCCTCAGACTGCAGGGACCCAGGGGCTAAAACAAGAGAGACGTAGCAGCTCTGATGGACAAGGAGAAACAAGACGCATAGGGAGAGAGAGATGTTTTTATTAGTCCAGCTGATAGAGCCAGAAAAAAATAGACAAGTTTTCAGGCACCTCCTTCCATTAGGTAATTGCTGTGAGCGCGGTAACGACGCCGTGTTGAGGAGAGGCACCTCTGAAGGAACACGCTCTGATTACAAGATGCAGCACCAGCTATTTGCCAAGCCTCCCTGAACAGTGACACGGAGCACAGAGCGAGGGGGAGCTAAAGAATATACAGAACCAACCCGTCGTCTCTTGCACCATTTTCCCTTCCCTGCCCTCACAAACCTCGTCCAGAAAAATCCCTGCGCTGGTTGACTCAAACGCAGGAACATCACCCGGCACAGAACAAAAACTCTTACACGTGGTCTCCCTTCCTCCCAGTTAAATCTGAATCGCACAAAAAGCTACATTAAAAATAATTAAAAAAAAAAAAAAAAATCTCATCCGAGATGTTCGCTCAGCCTTTCCCTCACCGAAATTGAATTAGCTTACCCCAACCGGAGTCATCGCTTCGGCTAAGTGACAGCCTGCCATCACAGCCTTCCAAATGTCACAGCCTCTACAAAAGAAATCTCCAGTTATCTGCACGAACCTGTGCACGATGCATCGACCTTTCATCACGCTCCCTCTCCCAAAGGCAGGCTCCAGCAGCGGGTAGAGCTGTTGAACACGTGCCCTCTGTTCCCCAGGTGGCACGAGCTCCAAAAGCTGCTGTTTCTAAGGGTCCGAGGTTCCAACCCACGCAGTATTTTTGGTAAACATCCCTCTTGTAGGTTAATAACGTGGTGCTTCCACACCGCAAGCACACCCGTACACCGACTACAGCCCTGCTGGAGAACAGACCTACGTGGTACAACACTGAGCTCACACCCAGAGAAGAGCCTGACCCACTTTGGAAAAAAAAACAACCCAACTATTTAGCATGTCTCAATTGACTCTACTGCTTGTTTTCAGGTTCATGGGACAACTAGTGCCTGGGCAAACAGGAGTCAGCTGGAGAATACTACAGTCACCTGGTATTTTCCTTTCCATCTCTTCCCTGGCTGTGGTGCAACCACTTGGAGAGAAGTATGGGTTTAACCAGAGCTCTTTAATCTCATTCCTTACCCCCCAAAAAAAGAGCAATTAGCTGTTTACACCAACTCCCTGCACATCTCTAGGTGAAAGATGTGAGCTTGTCCCCACGAAATAGCTTAGTGTGGGTATTATTACAGGCTAAAGCCCGACCACACAGCAGTACCCTGCAGCCCCAGGAGGACCTGTCTTGAGGACAGCACAAGCTCTTTGTACCCAGATGTGTCTCCCCTCCCTTCCAGGAGTCAGCCTGGCTCCCTGCCGTCAGGATAATGACAGTTTACAGCCGCCATGAGCAGATGCACCAAGTCAAAGCCTTGGAGGTAGGGCATGGTTGCAGTGACTCACATTTAACACTAGTTCTCAAGTTTACAGCAACTGCAATTAAGTTAAAAGGTTCTCTTTTGACACTGCTTTAACCACACTTCCAGCTCCAGCAGACTGCAGCGGCGCAGCCGGGAAGGTGTGCCAGCACACAAAACCAGCCCATTTAGCATCACTAAGCAAACCGAGCCACTTAAATCTCAAAGACATTCAAGTTAACACATCTAAGACATCTCAGACCAAAACAACAGTTTATTTAATTTTCAGCAACATCTCAACCATCAAAAAAATAAACTCTAACACAGATGGATGGAAGACTTCTCTACAGTGTAACTAAGTGGGCTCTGACCCCAAGGGTTTGAATTGGAGTGACATTTTATTATTCATCCAATAAGTTAGGAAGCATGAGAATAAAGTGCTTTATTTCTGAGCTGGCATGAGGTCATCAATGGACTGGCCTTTCTCAAGGCGTTTTTCCATTTCAATGAGCAGCTTCACACCATCCACCACCATCTGCACCAGCTCCACCTCAGAGAAGCCAAGACGATCAGCATTGGAGACATCAAACACTCCTCCAACAGCAGCCGTGTCCACACCACCTGGAGCAAGAGATTCAGTCAGTACAACAACCACGGCTAGAACAGGCGAGTCCACCTTTGTTCCCTCACCAGCTTGAGGTGGGAACACAGTGGGACAATTCCCTAACAAGCTGCCACTCCTGCTGTCAACATGGGCTACTGAGCTTGCCACGAGGCCAGCTCTTTATTCTTTTAACCCATGAGCAATCCAACCTGTGGTTACAGTTGGAGCTATTTCCTAGCCAGAAGTTAAATCAGGATTCCCATCCCTGGTCACAACAGAACAGTTGCCACCAGGATCACTTTATCCAGCACTCAGAATACCTCACAGGTGGTCATACCTATACAGCCAGATATAGTAAGGTATAAGCAGAGCACTGGCATCCCCAGCTCCTCCAAGGTAAGATTTTAAGGCTTGGTTCTCTCCATATGCTTTACAAGGGAACTTTTTGGATTGTCTGACAGCATGAACCAAGCCATGGTTCTAGCCACGTAGCCAGGCTTTCACTGCCATCCCAGGCAGGATGCCCCTGACTGGGGCATCACTGTTTCATCACTCACCTGTGCCTCGTTTCTGCAGCCGCAGCCTCTTGAGGACTTCTCCAAACTTCTCATGTTTCCCAAGGTTGGGCAGCTTGATGTGCACACCAGCACGCAGCCCTGTTCCAAGGTTGGATGGGCAGGTCAGGATGTAGCCCAAGTGTGGATTCCACATGAACTCATAATTTTTGGACTTGAAGAGATTTTCTATCTATAAATAGAGAGAATGAATGTTTAGAGATTGTTCTCTGCCTGAAGGATGTAGGTCATCCATTAGTGCTCATTTACAGCTTCAGTTACATAGCAACCACCACAACAGTTTGAGCAGCTATTTAAGTCAGTCACATAAGCCCCCTCCATTTGGAAAAAAGGGCCACCAACAAGGGGCTTTTAAGGCCTTAATCTTGTGAGACAGGCTAAGTTTAAGCTCCACAACAAAATCTGAAATCCCTATCCGTTGGGATGCTTGATTTAGCACACGTCAAGCTAGCATGCCTGTTAGGATTAGGGAAGGGACTGGTAAGGCTCAAGTTCATATCAAGGCTAGAAGCTGATGAGAGCCTTCAGCTTGGAAACTTCAGTCCAACTTTGCCCATCCACATTCAAGCAATTTCTCCTCCCCCCCATAAATCAAACTGTCTCAATGTTTGATTTATAGAACCACACAGAAATTCTTTAAGTACAGTTTAGACACTCAGATAAGAGTGCCACATCAGAGGACGTATTTTAGATTTCACAGCCACAATGCTTTGCCAGTATAGGGTGTTCCAGAGCCCTCACAGCTCTGGACCTCATCAGGGTGCTCCCAGAGACCCAAGCTATGAAGCACCACCATGCAGGGCTCCAGAGGGGGCTTCAAAGAGTTCATATTCTCAGCTGTAACCAGAGAAACATGTACCATTTGAACCTACAGCTCAGGCAATACTGATTTACCTGTGTTAGCCCAGTACAGAAGCGGGTAAATACTTCCTTCATGTTGCCACCTTTCTGCATGGAAATAACTCTAAGGTGATCCTCCTCATTAATCCAGACAAGGAAGGTCTTGTTATCATTGTGCCTAGGAGACAAGGCAAACAACTTGTTTTCTGTCCCACCTGACAGTTTTAAGATAATTGTAATAGCACCAAATTATTCATCATTGTAGCTTTTATTTTGAGAGGCTCATTTAGCTGTTTCCTTAAATAAATTAATCTTACTTCTTTTGTCCCTGAAGGACCTAACAGAGTTCAGCTAGTAGATTTTACCCTGCTCTTTTAAAGGGATAGTCTGAATTGGCCTATATCTAAACAGGCCAGAATAAGCAGTAACATGACATTAACCAGTCTTACAGTACCAAACTACCAAACCCTAAAATTCAGTCGCGCCCCCAGCCCACTTGTGGTCTGAGTTTACAAGTTTAAAAGATTTCATCTGTTCAGCAGAGCTTGCAGAAGAGTGTCAGTGCAGACTTTGAGACAGCCCTGTATAGTGATGTTCATAATGACACCACATTGACAATGCATAACAAAGCCTTTTATCAGAATTTTGTCAGATTCTGTTAAACTGCACTTCATACCTCATCAGAGAAGCCTAGTTTTCACTATTCATTTTAGATCAGGGCTCTTCAGAGATGCTATAAAAAGCTCCAAACACCAATGGGCCCCCCCTTGCCCTACCTTGCAGCTGGAAGCAAGTACCACTGACAATATTTATCACACTGATAATTTCTCAGCTTGATTAGGATGAAAAATTATCTAGTACCTAAGGAAAGTTACTTATGCAGACAACACTGGGACTTTACATTCCCATCTTTTAGATTAGTCATGCTCAGATGACAGTGCTATCTGGTGCTGGCAATCTGCAGGTAGATGATGCAATCTCAAAGGTGACCTACAGAAATAAAGCGTGCTTCCTCTGGCTTGTACTGAAGCAGCTACAGTAATAAGACTGGAGTATTCCAGTTGATAAAAACCTAGCCCTTAGCTTACAAGGGAGCAAGTTAATTATGCTGCAGAAGCTCCTGAGATGCAGAGTTTTATGTAGGTGACCTACATCTGACAAGCAGAATCCTTCCACTCCACACCTCTGCATCAGTCAACTCATGTCCCCGAGTCTCTGGGGACAGGGGGGCAAATCTTATCACTAGTACAGGTAAAGCCATACCAGTCCAGCATCAACCAGCTTCTGCAAGCAGAAGTGATGAGGCTACAAGGGAGCAACTCTGCATCCAGTATAAAGTCTGAGCTAAAGCAAAACTATGGTTTGTTACCACAAGTTACTCTGAGCTCCTGGGACAACAGCTGAATGTAGTGGCACATCTACTCCTTTAGAAGCGATCAACTTTCTTAAGCTGATTCAGTGGTTGCCTGGTGTTTCACTAACTTGTGCTGGGTAGGTTCTGGTTACAACCTCACCAAGCTGGCTTGGTCCTACCAGCCCCATATGGTGCATAACAACAATTGTCCAGGTTCTGTGGGGAAGTTGCAGGGACTTCATACGAGTCCTCCCTTCCAAGTACACTCACCAGATACCCCTGGCATCAGGCCAATCTCGTGCCATCCCAGAAGCCAACAGAAGAGGAGAAACTGGCTTGTCAAACAAGAAGTGATCATCAATCAGCTGCTGCTGCTCTGCATCAGTCATGTTTCTCAGAGCATAGTACTTCCCCTTGAGATCACCTCCCAAGCTACCCAGAGCTGAAAAAGAGAAAGTCACTTTTAGTACGGGACCAAAGGTGCTAGACATTCCCAGCACTTCAGAGATCACACACAAAATACGGCAATGTCTGATCTGCTGGGTTTGGTTCCTCCCTTGCTTTCATCTGCAATCGCAATGCCTTTGCGGCATTACAGCACTTAAGGCAGTATCAGATGATTTGTCTGCACCTTCCAGGCTTACACAAGTAACCTTTGTTCCCTCACATGCAGTATGGAATCATTACTGCTGCCAAACTGCAGAAGCAGAGTACTTTCTTCCAAGGAGAATCAAGGTCATGAACATAACAAACAGTATTATTCTAGTCAAGGACTGTTACCTTGCCCTTGAGAGGTTTTGGAATGACTTCACTCTCAGTGTCCAGAACTGCACCTTGAGTGTATCCACTCCTCTCACTTAATGGAGTTGGGAGGCAATAGAAAAAAACCTGCAGCTGAGGAGTTCCACTGAAAACTAGGGCTTACTCTCATCAGCTGCACTTTTGGAACAACGCTACACCTCTGAGCAAGCTGAACACTAATGAAAGTCAATTAAAAGCAGCCACAAAATACTGCAACCATGACTCAAGCCCTGAAGTTGCTACATACCTGCTCAATTTCAGATTTGAGCCACGATGAACTAACCCTCTTTCCCCACACACAGAGAAAGAAGCTTTCAAGATCAACAAAGGTCAACTTAAGGCAGTCCCAACTTCTCTCTGACATGTGTGCTTGCTCTCAGCTACACACTGCAGCACTGAGGCAGCTGTAATGTAACGAGCCTTTTCCAGGGAAGGCTCCATGTTCAGTCATGAGGAAGGTAGCTTTTGCCAACTGCCTCCATTTTCAAACTGCAGAGCACACCTCTCACGCAAAGGACGTAAGTAGTTTTCCTGATGCACCCAGTTCTCACTTTACCTTCAACAGAGAGCTTCTCAATAGCCCGCCTCTCTCCTCGACTACAGTGCGGGGGAAGGCAGAATCCACGGATGCTTCTACCAGTTCTGACACGGGAACTTAGCACGTAATTGGGATCCAGGTCATCACCTCCCTACAAAATTAGGAAACCAGTGAGAACAACCTTGCTGCCAAGATACCTACCCTAAATACATGGAGCTCTCACGCATTTAAGTGGTGTCTTCCTTCAGGACTATTTTCTTCAGCTTTAACTCAGGTATCTGTTTTAACACGACCCTTGTTTTGAGGCTAAGGCTACAGCTACTAAGCAGTGCTAGAAGACAGGGGTACCACCAGACCTCCAGTTTTACCTCCCCTTCAGACTACAGTCTGGGCTTCTGTTACTCATTCAGATTTGCAATCTAGAGGGATCAAAATGAGGCAAACCCCTGTGGTTTAGGTAGGTGTTTACTCTCATAAGTGAGAATTATTCTCTACTGTCATCCAAAGTCTCTTATTTTCAATATGACCTATGACTAGCCAATCAACATTGCATTATGATTTCCTAAAGTCTACAGAAATCCTTACTCCTAGCCACAGCAATGTATATTCTATAGTAGCAGACCACCAGGTGATATTTAAGATCCAAGATCTGATAGCAGAAAGTGTTAGGTTGCCTGACAGTCCTAGACCGCTAGGACAGTGTTGTTTAGCTTGACCACTACAGCCCACAGTTCATGGAAAGACACGTTTGGTGTGACCTACGTGTTCATGGAAAGAACATGTTTGGTGTGACCTACGTTACAGCAGATGAAGCAAACCCCTGCTGCCTGGTTCTACCCAGCCACTGACATCCTACAGCAGCGAGCCCTTAAATCTGACTGCACTGAACACAGCCCGTGGGTCTGTGCTGTGTGACAGTGAGAGCCTGAGCAATCAGTTTAGGCAGCTGCCAACAACTTTACCCAGTCCTCAGACCAGCAGGCATCAGTAATTGATCAAAAGTTTATACCTGCAGGTTGTCGGCATTCAGGTCGGTCTTGTGCTCATCGGTTGGTTTGTAGCCACCGTGCCTGTCTTCAATAACTGGATCAAAGAGTTCCTTAAACACCTCATAGGATTCTTCATCACCAGCTACGCATCCTACTGTCATTATGAAGGGATGGCCTGGAGTGGTAACAAAGTCAGAAGAGCTAAGTTTGGGTGACGTTTGGCTGTACTCCAGCGCAGCACTAACCAGGCAAGTTCCTTAGTGGCAGATCTAGTCACTTAGAAACACACTCTTATATAAAAACATTTGGAGAGACCCTACATTTTACACTTCATCCAGTTAGTCAAATGCAGTGCTATGGAAACCCACAGCTGTTGCCATTAAACCACGCTCATTTCTCAAGCTTGGTTTAGGACAAATTTGCAGAGCAAATCCAGTTTCACTAGCTAATTTAGACGACCGGGTAGAACTTTATGTCTAAAGAATCATGCTTTGCTGTAAGCAAGCATGCTCTGCTTTTTGTTCCTTCTGCTACAGACAAGGATGCATTTCTGTAGTCTGCTTATAAATACCACCTCCACAAGATTAGTTTCAAGCCACCGTATTCAAAAGCACCAGTTACTTCAGCTGGCTCACACGGAATATTCTCAATGCATTTTACCAGGATTATCAACCCCAGTCTGAATGACATCATCCAGGGTGAAGCCACTGGGCGTGACTCTGTCTCTCAGTTTCTTGTATAAATCCAGGGTTAGAACTTTGGCCATGTGGTTGTTGTGGGTGCTCAGGTCCGGGTACTCCTCATCGGGAGGCAGTCTCTGATTATTTAGTTGGGCCATTTTGATATTGCTAGAGTAAAAATAAATACTGTAATGTTAACATGTAAACACATCTGCTCCCCCTTTTTTCATAGAAGTGCTAGAGAACATCACAAAACAGGTTTGGAATAGGAACAGACCAGAACAGCCAGGTAAGCCCACATTTTCCCCTCCTAGTTATGTTATAATTAGAATGCATTTGGGTTTTGGGGTGGATTTTTTTTCGTTCAGATTGGAAGTATTTAGCAGAGCAGTTACATAATTAGAAGTGTCTGGGAATTGCTATGTCAGATCACAGCAAGGAGCATGGCTTGATAGAACAAGGCCTCTTTTAACACAGATATGCTTTTAGAGCCGTCTCTCAATGCTTTACGAGATCTGCCTCTCAGCAGCTCAAGAGCCTTGGGTGCTGTTGTCAAGAAGCACTTCCATTAAGGAGGGAGAACAGATAGTTACGCAGATCTAACGGTCCCCAGCCGTTACCTGGGTTGTCAACCCCAGTCTGGATGACATCATCCAGCGTAAATCCACTGGGAGTCTGTTTATCCCTCAACTTCTTGTACAGGTCCGGGGTGAGCACTTTGGCCATGTGATTGTTGTGAACGCTCAGGTCGGGGTACTCATCATCAGCAGAGTGCTTCATCTTCAGGAGGTTGTGGCTGTTTGAGAAGGGCATGGCTGACCCTACCGCAGTCACTAGGGGAGAAAGAAGGGAAGCCTATCACTGGGGGCTTGGCAGGCCTCCCAAACACACCGGGGGAAAGCCCAGCAGCCCAGGCAAGGTCACCTTGGCTGCTGTTCCACCCGTGCCTCTCACACCTTTGTTGCCACAACGCCTTCCCAACAAGAGCCGGGAAGGAGGAAAGAATAAAAAAAGTTCTTCACCTCCACCAGCTTTGCCCTGTCCTTCAACATCCCAGCCGCCGGGGCAGGGGCTCTCCCCGCTCCTCCGGGGAACCGCCCGGGTGAAGGGACGCGCCCAAGGTCGCACGGAGCGGCCGTGGCGGAACCGGGCAAACCCCGCCGGCGGCGACGG
>JAHREE010000118.1:3284413-3324811 GCA_033628505.1 Tringa tobata | reverse complement strand
GGGGGCGGAGGCGGCGGGAGCGTCAGCAGCCTGCGACCGCGGAGGAAGGAGGCGCCGGGGCGGGCACCGCGTGTGAGAAGAGCCGGGCCGGGCCTTGCTGGCGGGGCTCAGCCCCCAGAGGTAACGGCTGTGGGGACGGGGAGAGCCGGTGGCTCCTGGGGGGATGCGAGGCCCTGAGGAGCGGCGGGGGCCCTGGGTCCCGCTCCCCACGGGTTAATGCTGCTCGTTTGCAGGCTGATCCCTCTTCTCGCCACGCCGGTGGGCTCTCTCCCCTTCCCTTCCCTGCCTGGTCTTGTCCGGGGGGTCAACCCTGGACAGGGCCCGCAGCAGCCATTAGGTTGCCGGGTTCGCTCCTCACGGGCACGGCAGCGGGGCTGCAGCTGAGGGGGCGCGGGGAGAAACAGCCCCCGGGGAGGGCGGGAGGCCCCACCACCGGGGACAGCCTCTCTGCAGCGGGGTCCACCAGCCTCCGTGTTACCGGGGGGGAGCCTGTGCTGCCCGGGAGATGAGGCAGTTATGCCTGCCTGCTTCCTCCTCCTCCTCTTCCTCGGGAGGTTTATCCCGCTGCCCTGTCAAGCAGGCAGGCTTCTCAGGGAAGAGGCAGCCTGCCAGGTCTGTGTGGAAGCTGGTCAGGATGAGGAGAGGTGCGTCTGGGTTTTGGCTGAAGGGAACAGGGAATCATTTTAGTGATTTTAATTGGTGAGGCTGCGAGGGATTGCCTGGGCCATTGAGTTTAGGTCGCTGGAGTCATGGGAAATGTAAAGTTGAGACAAGCCCGTAGAATAGCCCTCTAACGCCTTGCCACAAGGCACTGCCTCACCCTCTTTCCACTCCCACTCCACAGCCCTGTGTGGCAAAAGTAATGCTGTACCAAGACATCTGCATGCTACCCAGAGAGTAAAGGAGACAGGTAACAACAGTGCATGGAGGCCCTGCATTGGTAGGGAGTGGAAAATGATTGAAAATGAATGAAAGTGAGTGCTTGTAGATCACTGTGCTCCTTGCCATAAGGCGGAAGAAGAAGAAGTCCTCACAGACCCCAAATTTACCCCAAGTGTATGAATATAACGTGCCAGGTGAGATGTGAGCCTGGGAGATTTGTAACTTGGGATGTCAGAACACACTGTTGTGACAATTAGCTGTGCAAAGTGTAGTGGCTCAAAGGAAGGCAAAGGAACTGGAACCCAGTTTGTGTAATTAATCAAAGGGAGAATAATTCTCTCTGTCTCTGCAGACATGCTGCAGGAACGTTGCTTTTGCACATGGGTTTAACTGCCGTCTAAATAGTGAAAGAAACGGATTACAGCTGAGCTCCTTTCAAATGGTACTGTTCTATCTAAGAGCTGAAAACTACATTGCATTAACAGTATCTAGAGGAACTACAAGTGTCATTTATGAAAGATTAAGAACACAAATATAAGGTGCAAGCTATAAAACACAGTTAAGCGTTTGTACTGTTTCACAAAGTCCAGTGTATAAACATTTTTGAATTCATGGGATGCCCTTTTTACTATTTCTTCATATGTCCTGACAGGCCTGTTCTGCTTTGGTATCTGAATACCTTTTGCAATAAGTATGTCATAAGCTTTGGAAGTTTTGACCACAAGCATATCTGTTTATCAGTCTTAGTGACTGCAGCAGAAAAATTATAAAGCTAGCTGTTCAGCAGCAAATTGAACTACAATGAGCTTTGGTCAACAAAAAATGGACAAATTTGAGAACTAAAAGTTTTTAATAAAAATGATGAAGTAGGACCAAGCTGTCACACATTCAAGACAAAAGCACTGGAACCAAGTGATTATTCTGAAACTAAAAGTAACCCTGCTTTTAATAATGGAAAAAGTATCAGAAATCTGACTTACAAAGCCTTCTGTTATACTCTTTAATTTCTAATTTTGAGATCAGCATTACTTCATTAAACAATTCCTTCCACGAATTGATCAACCTGCAGCCTAGATAGTTAGCTGCCTTACCTGAAAGCCAATGCCGGGTTTCATTGTAAGCTGCCTTCTCATTTCTAGCTTGTCTTCTCAAAGACAACAAAATTTAATTGCAATTCTCTAAGTAGCTCTGAGACCATGGGGCTAAAGCGATACAATTGTTTGCATTAACTTCCAAATGGTTGTTTACATTTAGTTGCAGCACAGATCACTTCCCAGACAATTACTTTGCACCCCCAATGGCAAATTAAAGGCCATAATATTCTTTTTTTTCCTGCAGTCGGTCAACTTCACACATAAATCAATGCAGAAACTACCTTTATTCAATCTTTAAACCTTCATTTGGAAACTTTCAAGTAAGCTTTTGTTAGTGGTCCTAATAACTAGTCATTGATATCCAAGGCAAGTAACATTTGTCTTATGCTGTAAATCACCAAGGGATAAGCCAGCAGATGGAAATAAAAGTTGCTACTACAACGTACTCTGAAAGCTTGTGAACTGGAATTGAACAGAGTGCTGAAACTGATACTACCTTGTAAATTTCTCAGCAGTATTGGGGAGCAAGCTGAGTAAATTACAACGTATTTCCTAATTTTTCCTTAAAGCGTATCATAAAATAGGAAAAATACTGCTTATATTCAAGTCTGTGGGACCTTTCAATTGATTTTAATTGGATCAAGAGTGCAGCGGGGGAGAGGTCCCTGAACTTCATGGAGTTCTCTTGCTAACGTCTTATTTGCACAGTGTGTTCTTGTTCTGTATTGGATAAAATGAAAGGACTTGGGTTTAGCTCTGTAGTTTCAGCTCCATCGTGATCCTGCAAAACTCTCATGTACTTATTCTCTTCTAGGTGACAACCACCAGCCATCTGCAAGACTGTCACAATGAGTTTTGTTGAATATGGAGATACTATAAAGGACGGTGATACAGCTATTGTGTTTTTGGGCCATGAATCCATGTTTCCTGTGAAAGTCCAGCATGGCTCTGTAACTCAGACTAAGTATGGGGTCATCAGGCATTCCACAGACCTCATAGGCAAGAAGTATGGCTCCAAAGTGACCTGCAGTAAAGGAGGATGGGTGTTTATTCTTCATCCAACTCCAGAACTATGGACCATGAATCTTCCACACAGGACACAGATTCTATATTCCACTGACATCTCTATAATCACCATGATGTTAGAACTGAAGCCAGGCTCCATAGTATGTGAATCAGGTAAAAATTAATATGTTGAAATCCTTCATTAAGAACTAACACCAGCACGTAAAAAATAGGCTTATCTTTACATTTTGCAAAAAGTTTCTTTTTTTTTTTTCCCCATTGTGATAAGAAGTTTCCCAGCCTAAACATTGAGTAGTTCTGTTTCATTTACACGTTACCAGCTGCTGTTTCTTCAGTGCGCTGGCCTCACATACCGGTATACCTTTGAGTATGTGTTTGATTAGTCCATCTTCTTAAAATAAATCTATAAACATTTCTGCTTCTCTTTTCTGAAACGTGTTAAGTACTTCAAAAATATGTTTATATATATCATCTGAATCAAAATTCATGCTTTGAATTTGCAGTTTCAGAGAACAGAGTTGCGGTAACCCAGGGAAAAGACTGTGATGATAGGGTTTTGAGCTAATAATGGAAATAAATTGGCAGTATTTATGTAATGTGATACCACGTAAGTACATACATTTCATTTTCCAATGTGTGATCCACTTGTAGCACTGCAACTGCATGCAAAATCATGGTAGCTGTATAATACAATGGATGATGTGTTCATCACAGGGCTGTATTTTGTTTCTAAACTTGGTTTAATTTATTATGTACGTCTTCCATGATTTTGCTTGATTTGCAAGTAAGGAGTGAAATTTTACATTAACAGGTATTTTCCTTGTTATATACAGTTTATAATGCCTTTATGACTGCAGGCAGTACGAGGCTTGCTTGATTTGATTGCATCTCTGTAGTTTGAAAAAATAGGAGCTGATGTAGTTATTCCTTGGTTTTTTTTCTGGCTGTTTGCTTTGAGTGTTTTTATGAAGCAGTTTCGTACACTTCCCTCTCAAGCATAGATGTGGCAAAAGATCAGCATGACGATGTTGTGATGATGCACTGTATTTTCTTGGATTTAACATTTCCTCTTCCCACCCAAGCATAATTTTGGGCAGCTTTTCAGGCATAATGACCACTTTCCAACCCAACTGAAACGCCACTTCTATCTGCATCCGGTTGCACTGATTAAGAAACAGGTGGTATATGGGGCTGATTGCTGCATAGCAGCACTCGAAACAGGCAAAGCCATATGCAGAAGCCTCTGCTACTGCTAAAATGGTTAGGTCCTGTGAGTTTATAATTTGGTCTATAGGATGATCAGGCACCTTTAGGTTTGTCATGGGAAGTAGCCATATTGTTAATTGGGCAGCTCTTCACCTCTTCCCCTCTCTGCTATGTTTAGAGAGGATGGGGAAAAATAAACACCGTTTATGGGGGAGATTTAAACTGCTCCGTGTCCTGCCTCAGTTGGAATAGGCAAATATAGCTGCACATAAAATGTTTTCAGTAATGTCAAAGGTACCTAGAAAGAATGAAAATATTTTAAAGCTCATTTATCTAAACAACTAAGACATGGAAACACTTGATGAGGTAACTTATCCAGATTCCAAAAAATGTTATGAGTCAAAGTCATAGCCACAATCAATCCTTTTTGCTAGTAGGAAACTGTCCCCAGGTTTATTTTAATGCCTATGCTGTCCAAGTATTATAATTTAACCTTTCTAGGAAAAGTGAGCAGTTTTACTACTGTAGTTTTGCTTGTATTGCTTGAAGGATTCACGGTTCATGAGAAATTGCATAAAATCCATCTGGTTAACCTTGAAGCAAGAGATCTTACTGCATATTTGCTGACAACTGACCAGAAGTGGTGATTTGAACTAAAAATTGTAGAGGTATTGACAACTGGAGCCTCCAGTGTGATGATGTAACCTGCTTTGGTGCCATCCTAAATTAGACATTATTCAGTGATCCAAAATCGTTAGTTCTAGATTAACCTTGTGTGGCCTAGACAGAACCAGTCCAATGGCAATTAATAGAAACAAGACAGGAAATCTGGTCTAGTAATGACATTTGAGTCTGTTTCCTACCGCTGCTGGTTTTAGATGTATTTTGAGCATTAATTAGCATGGAGGTCTCTCTCTTTTATTATTTGAAATTGAAGTGACATACACAATTGCTATACAGCCTGGCAAAGCAGGCACTGTAAAGAGGCGGGGCTCTTCTCCTCGTCTTACTAATTAGGCCATGGAAGAATGCCCCGCATTTACCCTATGTAAGCAAGCAGAATTGTGGCTTAGTCTCCAAAACTGCATGAAGAAAGGATTGAGAAAGTAAGATGAAATACCCTCTGTGAAATGTAATGCTGTGAACATGGGTATAAATGATCTTTTGTGTGCGATTATAAAAATTCAGTAGAATAACCAGAAGGTTTAATTTTATATCACTTGAATTATGCAGCTTAAATTCATAGAATCATCTGGGCTGGAAGGGACCTTCGAAGGTTATCTAGTCCAACCCCCCCGCAGTTAGTAAATTGATTAGTCATAAATGATATAAACATATTAATACAGTTTTTACTATTTTTAATAATCTTTAATAAATACACAAAGAGCAAGCTTGTCAGTACTGCATGCATAATTAAAAGGACCCAAGCATACTCAATAGAGGGGCTATAAGGGAACTCAGCATCTGCCTGATGTTTCATGACGGAGGTGTAGGAATATGATCCTTTTTCTGTCTCCTGCTAATTTCTAATTTATAAAGGTATGTTGAGATTTAAAAACTTAGCACCATCACTGGAGCTGAGATCTCTTGAAAGTATTGGTCCCTGCTCTGAGGAATTCCCTACTCCTATATAGTCTTTAACAACCCAATCTTTCCAGAATTAAAGGCTACTTGAGATATCCGCTAAAATACCTGCTGTGGGTGGCCTGATAGTGTGAAACTTTAATTCTCATCGGGTAACTCCGATCCCATTTATGTTCATTGCATATGCAGCCACTGTCTAGATAAAGGAATAAGCTGAATCTTTTTTTTTTGTGTCGCCACACTCTCCAAAACTAATCTTGGTGTCAGCATCCCAGGCAAGACTATTTTCAGTCCAGTCCAGTGATTACAGGTGCCTGTAGTCTAACAGCTCCATTTGACAACAGATTTTGAGGCTTTTACATTTATTTTTATAGTACATTGGAAACAATATGAAACTGTTCAGATATTTTTTCCAAACAGAAGTGTGTGGAACCTTTTTTTTTTTTTCTTTTCGATCCCCACATATTGAGGCTTTTTTACTATCCTCTCTCCCTGGTGAGACCTAAAAAAGTGTCTGTGCTAACCGTTGGAATTACTTAGGGAATGTAGTACAGCACTGTGAAACCTCATTTAATCTGATAAATCTCAGAAATATTTTGGCTTTGGTGGAGCACAGTATTTAGACAAAACGTAATTTAGTCAAAAGTATTCTAACCACCATCCCAGTGATCCTTCAGCATTCAGCAAAAGCAGACTCACATGAGCAAAAATGTTAATTGGATTTTTTGTTTCCCTTCAGCTAAATCCCAAATTAAAAATTGCTAAACCCTGTTCATTGCCACACAGCAATGAGTTTCTGAGCCCACAGACTGGATTTCTGGAGACAGAACGGTATTCTGGGTCCTCATGGTTTCTCTGTGGAGAAGTAACAAGAGCTGCCAGCCAGCCTTACACTAGAGCTTCTCAAAAACAATTATGAAATTTTCAAACTCACAGCCTGGGTATAGATTTTGTTAAGAGTACACTCATAAAATATTCATGAGGACTTAATGATTAATGGCTACTTAATAAATGATTAATAGTTTATTGTGGAGTCCCAGCAAGTCAGCTGTAGGGTGATGACTCTTCTGAAGTGCTTAGACTTTTTGACAAATTCTGCTCATGTCTTTGTAATTTTTGTGACATAACTATATGTAAACGGTTTGCACCTCTATCTTTAGTGTAAACAACAGACCAAAGTTTGTAAGTATTAATCTGATTTTGGAATGTGCTCATACTTATTAAGTCTATGTTTTTATAATGTCTCCCTTATTTACCTCTTAACAGCTGTCAGGTTAGAGTGAGAGACGATTCGAAAACCAAATCCTTGTGTAGCTCCTTCTGAAGTATGAGAAAGGCCTCATCAGTACTAATGTCAGAGAGCATAGTATTCTCTTGACACACCAAAGGACTGAACCAGAATTGTGGCCACATGAGGCATCACTCTAATTTATTCAGACTTGTGGCTGACCTGCAGGTGATGAGGAATGCTGTTCATACCCTGAAGCATTTGTTTCCAGACTTTCTGGACTCACTTTCATCTTACCATTTCACTTGACCACCAAGCGCGTTTCTCAGGCAGCTCTGAACTTAACACTATTATATCCATTCTGCAGAAGATCCCTCCCTAAAGAACTCTGACTCTTCAGTCTCTAAGGAAAAATTCAGTCTTTACATTCCCATTCCTTTTCTAGGCAGTGCCAGCCTTGAAAACTTCCCTATTGTCCTTCCCTCAACTCCTCACTCTGGTCAGTGAGCAGTGCCCCCCTCTCCAGCCTGCTGCCAAAAGTGCCTATTTTGGCATGGTGTCCACAACAGATAGGCAGGAGAAGGAGTGAATCTTCTGTAAAGGGAGCTTCTTGATGTGCAGTTTCAGCCACCAGATCATCTCCTTGAAACTCTTTCCCTCTCTCTCCTTCTTGCCTCTCTTTGTCCCTGCTCTTGCTGTGTCTCACCTCTGCCACCATGATTTGCGCCCTTGACTACCTTCACAGTAAGATCTTTGGGTTAGTTTCCATGAGATGCTTATTATTTCTTCATATCTTAGCTAAAAATCATTAATGATTATCCAGTTACATAAATTTATCATGTGCAGTGAGCAGTCTTCGTCTGTTCAGTGTTTCTTGACAGATAGTAGCTGTGGAGTTGTCAGCTCTGTCTCGAGATTAATTTTCCTTTGGTTTTGAGGCTCCTTCCGTTCTCATGGCTGACTCGTGACCTGTCTTAATATTTGCTAGGTCTGAGTGGCGTAGCTAGGAGACAAATACAGCAACGCTTATTGTTTTGTTGTATTTACTCATTTTAGAGTATCTTAGGTAGCCAAATTCAGTTCTATTAAAACGTTCCTAGATATTGTGGAGACCCAGCATTAAATAGTACTCTGCATACTTTTCACTTTTCCTGTTTCCAGGCAATAAGTATGCACTTTTTTAGCTTTATTCCAAAATGCTTTTGCTTATGCACAGCTGTAAACATCTATAGGTCCTAAATCACAATTTGTAGTTCTTTATTTAAAAAGCAGCAGCCGTGATGAGAAGTTTTTAGGGAAGTCAAGCCAAGCGTTAGCCTGCAATGAGGAAATCTAGTGGAACACAGAATCAGGTCACTTATGTTTATAGCATGGGTGGAATTCCAGGAGGTTAGACAAATACCCTTTGCAGTAAGAAAACCAGACTAAACAGAAGACAGTGTAAAAATGTACTCTTATTCAATTATCAGTCAAGTACTATGAGAAATGATCTTAACATGGACATTGTCTCAAGAGGGCTGAGGTGTGTGGAGGCTTCTCTGTGGAAAACCTGTCACTTGAATAAGCAGGGAGTGAGAAGAACAGATCTGTTTGAGGTCAGGGGAATGATCGAGGAGTTCATCTGATCAATACTTTCCCATCTACAAATCAGGAGGAGGTATCAGTAGGTGCTGAGCTATAGTGTTTCATCTAGGTGTGCACTTGTTAGGATTGAAATCCTTCTAAAACTGTAGGGTTTTCCTTGTCTTGGGAGAGGGCAGAAACACTCCCCCAAGCTTAGATGTATCAAAGAACCGAGTGTGCTTGAGCCCAAAAAGAAGGGAAGGATGTTACTTTGGTCTGCAGGGCCCTTTGCCACCTAACTTGTGTGGTTTTAACCCAGGACCTGAACTCATGCCTTTCGACTGAGATGGACCACTTTCCTAGTCTACATGCTGACCCCTACATGCTGCCTTCTCCTCAGATTTTGAGCTTTGAATATGGCATATTGGGGACCTTGCAGTGTGTCATTAAATGCCTGCAATGCAGATATCTGCTTTTTGACTAAGATGTTTAAGAACACAGTCAATGTAAAAGAACATCGTATTTGCCAAAGACATTAGCAATGACCTACGTGCTCACCTGAGCAAGCTCTAAAACAGCAGCTGTGGTATTAAGAATGTCTTCAGTACAGTTTGAATTATCATTGTTTTACTTCTCTTCTGTAGCATCTATTCATGATTAATAAGCTCTAGTTAAATGGGCATTGTCCTGTGGTAGAGAGCAAACAGTTTCTAAGGCTATTTATAGTGGAAGCTGTCAGAAAGGCAAATATCTTGGCGTAAGAATTATAAGCTGTATTTGTTCTAGAAATCATTTTAACACCTGCTTTCTAGGCCAAATGAGGAGCATAGGCATTTCACTACACCTGCATAAGAATGAAAATCTGTTGAAGGCCATCTGGTTCTTAGCTTGCCTCTTCTGATAGAAAATGTTAATTTTGGGCATTGAGATTTTTGGTTCATTTGTATGCCAGTAATTCAGCTACGATGTTTCAGGTTTGGTAGCATTTCTAGTTCATGTTTCAGTAGTGCCTCTTGCGTTTTACTGGTTCCCTGACTGATTCTGTCTTAGCTAAGGATGCCTTTCATTTCCCAAGGACACCTCAACCTGACTAGAACTTATTCCCAAATGGTGCCTCAGACTCTTTGAGTCACATTTTGCTGAATTCTGCTTTTTTTCAGTTGTGATTTTGAAAGAAGAACAGAGAGAAATTGAAAAGGAATAGAGAAGGTGGTGGGAGGACTCACAGGTTGAACGTTGCAGATTTGCAAGGGAGAAGGTGAATATAAACATTCATTTCCCCTTCTACAACATCAGAGAAACATAGGGTTGAACCCTGCCTTCTGTAGACAGTGCTGACTGAGCTTTAGGGGTTGTGTTGGGTGTGGACTCATGCTGAACTGCCAGGCCCTTACACTCTTAATAAATCACATCAATTGTGCTGAACTTTCAGGTACGTGACAGTTGAAGGCCGTCATCGTTTCACAGGACTGGGTTCAGAATCTGTCACCCCTTCAAGGAGAGATTTTACAACAGAGGGCGATTCATAATCATCTTCTTTGTTTCTTACAGTTTTGAGAGTGTTGTCTTGGAGGAGGCAGGCAGCATTTTCAGAAATACTCTCATTAATGATGTTAGTGTGATAGAATTCGATATGTTAAAATGTGATACATATGTATTGTGCTCATGTTTGCGGTAGCCAGTCAACAATAAATAATTCCTGGCAACCTTGCTTAACAAAAGCTCGGTCTGTAATAGTGACTTCCAACATCCTGGATTTTGTTCAGCATTTGGCTTGGAGTGTTTGTGAATAAAAAAAAGAGTACCAGAAAAGAAGCCAAAAAAATCTTAATGGGTGTTCCTATGATGGAGACAAACTGTATCTTCTGTGGCGTTTTTAAGATCAGATTTAAAAGCAAAGTGATTAAAAATGTAAAAGAATATGAACAAGGAAACTGGATACATGCACAAGCTGCCTCTCTCTTCTGCTTATAGCCCAGCTGTGCTGACAGGCCTTCTGTTCACTCTTTTAGATCAGCAGAGAAGGATGCAGAAAGTGTGCAGCATTACCCATTTGAGAGGTAAAATAATAAAATTCAGTCACTTTGCAAAAGTTCTCAGTTGTGCAATGCTGCCTTCTGGCATGAAATGTAAAGGCAGAATTTCAGTCATTTTTAGCATCGTGTGAACAATAGTTCCCTGCTCTTGTCATAAAAAAAAAAATAAAATAGATCAATGCAATGCTATTTCTTTGCTGTGCACATATGTTATTGAGTTTTTACAACCACATGGCTACTGTGCTACCATTATTCCTTTTGACCAGGGAAAAGGTTGTTGACATTTAGAGCCTACAGGTCCCATGACCAGACAGTTTTTCATGTGTGCACATATAAGTGTCTTTTGCCTTCATTTTAATACTGGCATGAATGCATGGATTTTCACTTGAAATAAATTTGCGTGTCAGTTTCTCTCATCCCTTGGACCCCTCTGAGGCCAGTGCTAAAATCTGTAAGTCCTCCCTCCCTGTCTAATCTGCCCCATTAAAGCTGGGGGGAGGGTGCTAGCCTGCCCCTTGGGGTCAGAACCCTCTCAGGGGGAAGCAGAGGAGCAGTGCTGATTCCCCAGTGAAGTCGGTGGCAAACGTGGGCCCTGAGCTGTGTTTATAGTCTGAATGGCTCCCCTTTCAGAGCTGTCGGATTAAATATAGTGCCACAACAATGTTTCTCCCCTTATGTGACTAGAGGGCAAGAACCTTGGATCCGTCAGTAAACTCTGACTTCCTGTTCAGTTATGGAAAGTACTGCTCCAATTAAGCAGCTTGTACCAGCCCCTGTGTCCTCTAATTAATTTCTTTTCTACGACTTTCTGAGCTTTCTTCACCACTGCTGTATTTCAGGTTCTGTCCTTTATAAGTTTTTTAAGATTTATGTTAGTTGAAAGAACTTGCTTCAGGCTGAAATGTAGCCTGAACAGTCACTGAAGATAGCTAGAAATAGATTTTCTTTCTACAGGAGAAATGTGTTCCAAGTACAGAACTATAAATCAATAAACACAGATAATTTGGGGTTGCTGTGGGGTTTTAAGTTTGGGGGGGCTTATTCTGTTAAATGCCACATGAGTGAGTAATTTGCAACGTGAATTGGTATATGGCTGTTTTCTTCAGTGAAAATGTTGGTTATTAGTCATTCATCTATTTAATACGCCAATGGATCCTTTAAAATAAGTTTCCTAAATTATCAAACTAAAGCAAGGGAAAAAAATCAGCGTCTTAATAGTTAGTCCCTGGTTGTATGCGGTAATTGTACTTACATACAGTTTCAGGCATGTGATGGATCTCATTAGGCTGTGCTGACATTGTGTAGGCGTGTAAGTCATTTGTGAAACGAGGTTGTTTGGTCAGTGTGACTGCGAGGAGCCCGGAGGCCTTAGTTTTGGATAACATCAGTGGGAACTGAGGATGGCCAGTGTCTGTTAAGAGGCCTGGGCAAAACAGACTCAATATGCCAAAGGCCATTTGTTTGCATGAATATCAATAGGATTTTCAAGCATGGACCCTTTCCTTCATCTCTTTTCACCCTAGAAGAGTCTGGCACTTCGAAAAAAAACCTATCTGGTTAATTTCCCTGAATTTTTCCTGTTGCATTTACTTCCTTGTGTTTTATGGCACTTGTTAGAGCTATAGCTGACCCTTGGCATTCTACTCCAGGGAGAAAGGACAGGTACTGAGTTTGCCAGATTTTTAATTAATGCTTTGAGGACTCTGTTTCCTAGGTCGTTTAGACCCTCTCTCCTTGTGAAGGAAGGACTGCTCTCTCACTAGTTAAATGGTTTCTGTTCATTTGGGTTTTGACTAAGTGTCCAAGCAGGAGGACTAATGGAGAAGACCTTTGTTATAATGTTTAGCACTGGCAAAAGGCATTTCAGGATGTGTTTTTCTTTTCTAGGTACGGGCAGTGGATCCCTCTCCCATGCTCTCATCAGGACAGTGGCTCCCACAGGGCACCTGTACACAGTGGAGTTCCACCAACAACGGGCGGAGAAGGCCAGGGAGGAGTTTCGGGAGCATGGGGTGGAGCATCTGGTCACCGTGACCAACCAGGATGTCTGCAAAAATGGGTTCGGTGTCTCAAACATTGCAGATGCCGTGTTCCTAGATATTCCATCTCCATGGGAAGCCATAGGACATGCAAAGTCAGCGTTAAAAGCTGAAGGTAACTGCACTTAATCTCTTTCTGTTCAGGAAGCCCTGTGCATGAAACATTTCTGCCTTTGGGCCAAACGCTAGATCTGCTCGCTTCCATTGTGTGATAACTGTTCTCAAATGTCAAAGTCTAAGTCTGAAAAACCTTCAAAAGAGGTCTTCAATTTACAGCAGAAGATATGAAAGGAGAAGAACAACTTTTTCTTCCAGGCCTGTGCTAACTGCTACAATTAGCACGGGCAGTTTATAAAAAACCCTTTGAATCTTTGTCAAGTGCATTCTGCTAGATCTGAGGTGTGTGGGAAGCAGCAGTAACAATAAATGCTGAAAGCAAATCTCTTTGACAATTCAGTGGAAAGGTATTTGTATAAAAGGTGTTCAGACACACTCCACATCAATCATTACAGATTTGGACCTATTTAACAGAGCACTCCATCAGTAATGTTAAAGAAAATGTGGTTATACTTAAATATGCTTGCCAGTTTCTGCCTTAAATCTCTGCTCTTGGAACTAATGAGAAGTTTGCCATTGGTTGCAGTGGGAATGGGACATAAAAGCTGTTCTAGTTTATGCCGGTTATTCCAGGATTGTGACAGCAAGTGAGAACTGCTGTTGAGGTTTGGATTTCATCAGTTCATTATAAATCTTTTCCCTATTGAAAAATAAGCTCCTGTGAATAAATCATTTTTTTAGCCTGGAATACGTTTTCCCTAATGAGTCTTACACGAGTGTAACTGTAGTAGCGTGGATCTGCACTAACATGTGCCAAGATCACTTCCATCTACAAAAGTGACTTTGCTAATCAAGAGAGCTTGGAGTGCTGAACAGTACCTATGCTGGGACATGACTTCAGTAAAACTTGATTATGTGCCAAGGCCTGGTTCTTTGTTAAAATCTATAATCCCGGGCTTGATTTTAAGTGAATTGCTAGGTCTTCTTGAAATCACAGGATATGAGCTTGTTCTTAAAGGTCACTGGATGTGTGTTACCTTGCTCAGTCAGGACCGACCCAGCTGCCAGGCTACCTCAACTACTACTGAAAATCTTTTAGAAAGCTGTGTAACACATACCTTCTTTAAAAAGTGAATAAATGGAGACTTTTTAGCACTCTGTACCTGCAAGGGTTACAGCTCACTGTGTAGCTGCTTTCCAGTGTGTCCTGGGAAAAAAATAATTTTCGTTGCACTATATGATGCCCTTCCCATGCTCAAATTATCTAATCTAGTGAGCACAACACTCAGCTGACTTCCCAGCTTAGAAGGCGCTGCATTGCGCAGTCCAATTTGAATTATTTAAGTGGTGCATGTTTAGAATACTAAGCAGAGCCACTTGAACAGTTCCAAGTTTTGAATCCTTGTCTCACTCCAGCATTTGAAATCCTAGGAAAGGTATTACAGTCCCAAACTGGCCATACCATCTGTCTGTACTTTTCTGTGCTGTGCTACGAGGTTACATCTGCTTAGGCAATATAAAAAATACTTTAAAATCCCACATTTCTGCGTTTGTGAAGTGGTATCGTGCACTTCATGCACCGCTCAGAAGGTGAAGTTGTGGGTCCTCGCTGCAGTTTTTGCTGCAAACAACCACCAGCATCTGAGATCTGGCATTGGTTTAAGGCCCATTTTTTTTAATTTCATAGTGCCTGACTGAGCTGGGGGCATCTTTTTTATTTTGCATATGAAAAAAGAAGCCGTTTTTCCTTTTCATATGAAGTATAACTGATTGCAGTAATAATAGGTACAAACTTACATTTCTGTTTTATTCCAAATCATGTGGGGAGTTTTGTTGTGGGTTTTTTTTTTACTGCTGTAAAATCTGAAATATGATAGAAGGGTATATGTAACTGCTTCCCTTTCCCTACCGCAGGCAGATAATTTTATAGTGCTCCTTTGTTTTGTTTTCAAATAGTTAAAGCCCTTCTGCAGTAGAACACTCTGTGCACATACTGCTGTTGTTCAGCGCCGTTCCAAGCGGTAGTACAGTGATAAAGCGTAACTGGAGAAAATGAGTCGTTACACTCTTTTCCCTCCACGCCCTCCCTCTCACATCTGGACAGGGTCACATTTGAACCATTCACACTGTGGGGTTTATTGTGATGTACCATGCAAATAGCGCAGCTGTACTGCCAGATAGTGGTAATTTATTCCCTGAAGTCTTAAGGTACTTTGAATGAAATAAAGATCTAAGCGAATTCAATATATAGCATTAGCTAGCCTCCTCTTTAAAACCACAATATTCATTACAGAGAGTTCAGCTGAGACAGTATGTAAGAGGGAGTTCTTAACGTTAACAAAACCTTATCAAATCAGTGTTTTCTCTCCTACTTAAGCTCAAGATCCAGAATAGTTGCAGCTCCTAGTAGGCTGAGTGTTAATGGTCCCCTTTACAGAGTACGTTTATCACTCGCGTTATGCCTTGCAGTATGCTGTAAATACACTACTTAGAGTAGCTTGGCCTCCCATTTAAAGCCCTGCCAACCTCTGAAGAGCTAAAAGACTAAAATGGCACGGTAGGTTTGTGACTAGAAGGTTCATGTTCTCTGGTGATGTCCTCTGCCGATGTTCAGGCTTGCATCTCAGCTGCATCCTTCTGTGCTAATTTCACCAGTCATGCTTTCAGCAGAAATGCTGCTTGTAATATCTCTTGGGCACTGCTGCACTGCAGAACTTGCTTTCATTTCCAGACCTGCACTGTTTTTCTTTTGCAGCATCTGCTGATTAATGCTTTTCTATAGTCATAGCTGCTGTTCCCAATACCTGACCTTGGTGGTTTTTGCAAAGTTGCTGTTGATCTCTTCAGGCTAAATTTTTAAAAATGAAGAACATGAAAAAATTTTGAGGTAATAAAAATATCCTTAATGTTCTGCAGTTCTTAAATGCCCTGAAACTTTTGACTCACAGTCATCTCACAGCTGAATACTGTAATGCTTTTAATATAATTCTGCACCCACCTACTCTACTCTCATAAATATTGTCTATTTCTTCCAAGGCTGTGGAAGATGAGGCAGAAACCCATTTGTACAATTTTCATACAGATTTTAAATTTTCAGGTAGGGACCGGGAAAAATTAGGTTGGATTGGCCTCTTGCATTGTAAATTGGTCCCTGGTGGTGTTTAGATTAACAGTCTGAGTCACAAAATTTTTAAAACCACCCCTCTTTTATTTCCTTTCTTTCTTTTAAAGATTCTGCTCTTCAATTCAGACTTCCCAAGCCCTCTTGAGCCTCATAAAGCCCCTAAATTATGAGTTTGTCAAACTGTCGTCCTTGAGATGTAACTCAAAACAGGTAACATGGTGCTGTTGGGTCTCCTCCCAAAACTCTGCAGGAAAAGTTCCCTCTGAACATTGCCCTGTTTGGGTCTTTGCATTTCCTGCCATCACAGAAGCCCTTCAGCAGTACTTTGCTCTTTGTAGTAGTAGTTGGTTATCATTTCCAAAGTCTTATATTTGTTTTGTTTGTACACAGTGGACTTAAAACAGGTCTTGTCTGTATTTTTTCCCAAGCATAGCCATTGATTGTTCTTCTAACCTGCCAGGTTTGGTTATTACAGATGCTTTATAAGAGAATAAATAGTATCTCATCCTCCCAGTAGCCGGTGGTGCAGGTAAGGCATTGCCTGGTTTAGCTGGTTTCAGTTTTCATTTGGCCTTGCCTCCCTCCTTTCAGGGAATACCACGTTCATGCAGAAAGTCTCACTGGCTATTTTTCTTGAACCCCAGAGGTTAATCACGGTCTCTTTTTTAAACCACCCAGGTGTGGCTTTGAGGAGCAGCTGAAATCCTTGGCCACAAGTCCCACCCCTGTGGTATCTGGTGTGGGAGTACCCCAGGCTGAATCACGCTGAGAAGAGGTCAGTGACATCAAGGCTGATGTTGTTTGGGCTCAGGCTACCTCAGGAACGCACAGGGAATATGTTAGGGCAGGAAGCGGAGCCTGACAGTCTAGCATGCTGTTGTCCTCCACCCATGCAGGTGGTACTCAAGTCGATATCAAGGCTTCTCATGTCCCCAGGAGATTATTTTGGAATAAATGGATGAAGCAATAAGTGTTTGCTAAAATGTCAACACCAGCCTTTGCTTAGTGTGGTACCTGCTTTGATTCAAAGGAGAACTAACTCAAGGTGAGGTTGAAGGTCTACAAAATAAATTGAAGCAGATCCTCTCAGCATTGAGGGGCCACCTGGTCTACTGCAAAGCTGCTCCAGTAGGATCTAAGACTGGGTGCTAACCCACAAAGCAGCATCTTCTGGTTCCCAAGCGCTGGCTGTCTGCTGAGCCAGCCTCAGTAGTTGTATCCCGTTGGAGGGCATTAACCTGGCTGTGCTCTGTCAGGGATCAGTAGATCAGGTGCACACGATGGGCCTGCCCTGAAATAAAAGTGATTCTGTCACGTGTCAAGAGTCAAGCAGAGTATTCCTGCATCGTAATCCATCACTGTGGAATGCTGGCTGAAGCTATTGGCTTTCACACAGTCTGTAGGAACTAGTTTGGGATGAAAGGATCCTTAAAAGAAGTTGTTAGGTTTTCTTCCCCAGTTTGGAGCCAGTGTGGATTTTTTAATTTCCTTGTTGCATGCTTTTTGCCAGCCTGTGACAGTGAGGAGGAATAAATTCCTTTTGAAGGAGGCACCTACAAACGTAGAGGTTAAGGTCACATTTGCAGAAAACCACATCAAGCTCCTATTAATGAGCTGGCAAGTGATTTGGAGAAATTTTTCTTTTTTGAATCAAGAAACATCTTTTAATTTTTTCCAACAGTTGAATCCTCTAATTTCACTTGTCAGAGAAGCGGCATCAAATCGCCCACGAGCACACTCACTTAAAGGACGTTCTGTCCCCTTTTACACAGGCAATATTTTTAGTGTCCTACTAGCACAGAGTAAATGCCACGGTGATGCTGCTCTGTGAGTCTCCTGCCTCACCCATACATAATGATAATGCCTGTGTGATTTTTTTTCTTCCAGGAGATCTTTGTAACGTAATCTTCCAGTGATGACTGTACTGAAGTTCCAAAACCCAGAGCTGTGTTCTTTTACCGGAGATAAAAATGCTGTGTTGTATGCTTTACATCACAGAATTATTTCTAAAATTACAGGCTCTTTTCCCTGGAACTTAATAGTGCTGCACTACATATGTTCTTTTTGCATCTTCTGAATAATATTTGGATGATGAAAAAGCCTGTCAGAGCACTTGTGACACATACTATAACCTACAGAAGTGAGAGCACGTAACTTGGACACAGTTTCTGTATCGTAAGCGTGCCCAGGAGTCCTTGTCAACTGAGTAGCACTGCCAGATTTTCCATACCTGAAACCTAATGCAGCTGTTAGCTAAATAGAACTGGTAGAGGTGTGAGTCCTTGCTCAAACAAACTAGATACAAAACTGTGTGTTGGGGTTGCACAGGAAGGTACCAGGAACTGCTCTTGAAGGAGGAGGAAATTTCAAGGCACTGACCTCTTGTAAAAATGCAAGGGTGTGTCCCTTGATTACTAATTCGATACTGTCTGTTAAAATGTAGAGTGCTATGTGGATGCAAATCTTTTATTTCCCCCTTCCCTTAAGCTCTCTTTTCTAATCATTCCAGTCTGAATTGTACTTCAGTTTTCGTATTCTCTTGACCCTGTTGCTGGTTCCAGTGACTGCCAGGACTGTGTGGGTTTGTTCCAGCCAACGAGTTCAGGAGATTTAACCTCTCCATTAAATGTTTCACATTAACTTGCTCCCTGTAAAATTGAGGGTAGAAAAAAAATTTAGGTCTTTCATACAGTCTCATTATTCTCTTCTCCTCAACTGTAGCACTTGTCAGATGCATTATACATGAATAAACACATTTTTAGACAGCTCTTCAGATCAAAAAGCTCACACAGCTTCCCAATGTGAACAGGATTAATCTCAGATAATTACTATATCAATTTATGATGACACACAGATCTCATTAACCAAATTTAGGAACGGTAGCTTTCCTTAAAGGAGAGCTCTGAAAGAACACAAACTCAGTGTGTACTAAAAAGTTTCCGTTCAGTTGTTTTCACTCTCTTTGGACTAGTCCACCCCTTTGTGATCCACAGACAGAGCAGTGTGCCCCAGCCAGCGGAGAGGGAGGGAGTACATGTCTTTTCTTCAGTCACTATGGAATCCTTGGCATAGCAAGACAAAGCGATGCATATTCAAGTCCCTTAAGCCCTAAATGCCTCTTGATGTCTAAAGGACAAGAGGGCTCTTAGAGAATCTGAGAATTGTGAATGCTGAAATCTAGATTTATATCTGTTTGGTGATTGTGACAGAAGGGGTGTTGCCTAGCTGGTAATCCGGTGGGGGTACACAGGGCAGCCCACAGTGTAGAGAACTCAGAAGCATCTAGTCCGTTGAAGATGATGGCGTCTCTGCTCCTAGAACAGAAGAGCATGTCCTTCTGAGTGCTGTTTTTTTGCTGCTCAGAGTCCACTTTGGTTTTGCTGGTCTAAGCACACCATGGCAATTGAAACTTCCCAAATCTTTTTATTTTAGATAGCCTCTCACAGCCTGGAACTGCAGTTTCATTATTGCCTTCCAACCTCCTGCTAATTGTAGCTTTTCAATGTTCTCTTAATATCTGCTCTATCAAACCAGTCCAGCCTGTAAGTCAAGTCCATCCTGCAAAAGCAGAGGAGACCCCTCTCCCACTTGTTAGGATCCGCAGAGACAGATGCTTGGTGGGTTTGCTTCTAAGGTGGTTGTAGGTATATTTATTTGGGAGGAATGTGTAATAATAACCAGAACAATATGTAGGAAAGGGAAAAAGTGAAATTGGCAGAAGGCTAAAACCCACTGGATGCTCTTAGTTATATGAAATACCGGCTATTACATTGTTTTCTCACTCTTCATACCTGAGAAGCTCCCAGCAGTACAGTTAGTAAAGTAACATTATTTTTTTGCGCTTCCCCTCTGGATATTAACTATTGCAAGCAAGAGCTTTCTTCCCTACAAAGCGGCCTGAAAGCCCGTTTTCTATAACCCTGCATCCCCAAGCAGCCCGCTCTGCAAGGAGGCAGCTTGATAAATCATCGCCAAGTTTGGTGTTGACACGCTGTGCTCAGCTGACCATCCCCGGGCAAAAGGAAGGGTCCTCTGCCTTTAATTGAAGGCTTGACAAGAACCGTAGGCGGCTCTGCGGCATGTATGGCAACAGCTGTGCGCAGGCTTCTGGGGTTTTGACTGTAAATCTAGAGCATGTGAATTTGAAAGCCTAAACATATCTTAAAACCCTTGTAGTCTGAAAAAAAAAATAAGAACAGCCTTACTGTAAATGTAAATATATTTCCCTTTTTTTATTGCAATATAAAACACCAAAACCAAAAAGCCTGAATGAAATAGTAGTAAGGCTCCGGTCTCTCTGCAAATTCTTGCTTTGCAGACAAAGAGTTATTGTGAACTGACATTTAGCTAAGTTTGACGTTTGTTCAGTTCCCTACACAATAAGAATATAACATTTTTCTTTATAACATATGTGCATAATAGTAACTTTCTAATTATGTAAGAGAACTTTCTTCCTGAGCTTTTCTCTTTTACATCTACAGACATGGTAGAAGTGTGTACTACTTTGGCCAGAAAAGATGAGCTGTCGGATTCAGAGTCATTTTGGTAGCTCTGGCCGTCCTGATGAACATATAAATCTAATTTCATGGGAGCTAGCGGACTTGGTGTGCAATTATATCGGCATCAACAGAGTTGGTTAATAAAGACACATACCAGAATTCATTTTGCAGGTGATTATTAGATCTGGGGTTTAATTGTTGCTCCAGGGAATTACTTGTCCAGGGTGCTTTGCTCTGAAGATGCACGATAAGAACCCCTGGCTGTGGAGACTTTATTTCAGGACTAAAATTAAATCCTGCTTAGTGCATGGTGGATTAATGGTCATGGAAAGTCTTCTTCCCCAGTCAGAACCCAGCACATGATTGCTGCACAGTAACTACAGTGCTACAGTGACGCTTTCAGACCTGATGCTTTCTTTTTTTAGAGATGTGACTTTAGAAACGAAAAAGGAAAAAAAAAAGGGGGAGTTTGAGATAAAGCAGGCTTCACGTAGTCCCAGCATAGCCTCTATTTTTAGCAGGATGCTTTGCTCTCACTTGCACGAGTTTTTTAACTACTTAGACAACTGGTGTTGGAAGGCTTGACTGGATGAGCCTGGGAGAGGGCTGGGAAGGAATGCAAATCAGGTCAGCAAGTATTTTCATCTAATTGTAATAAGTAAAACAATAGCTGAAGCTGCATTGCCCAGTGTTCCTTCCCCCAGCACAAAAGCTTTTCAGGAAGGGCAGTTGCCTTGTGGAACACTGTGTCCTGGGTGAAAGCACATGCCCTGGCTTTATGGCAGACAGTGTCCTTATAATTCTTTGATCTGATTTGGCTGTGGCTTTTCGGAGTAAATCTGAATCATTCTATTCTCAGCTCTTAAGGTGACATTGTAGTACACAGAAAGTTGTAGGGGCCCTATTAATACTCTATATTTAGAATCAAAAACCTGAACTGTGCACAGACAAGGAGACGAGTGTTAGTTTATCACTTCAAAGTCCTATCCTAGAGTTTGGGAGCATTTGCTGTAAACCTGCCCGATGTGATATCCAGTAAATTTTAATGCTCAGGAGACACGCTAGTCAGCTTGACTAAAAGGGTAAAGCCTTAACAGCACTCCATCTATGGCCTGGAGAGATTACTTTATTCTGTACACGCATACCATCGTTCTCAAATAAACACAGCCGCTTTTGTCAGAGTGTGTGTGCGCGCACGCTTATATTCTAATGAAGGCAACTCTGTACAGTGTGTGGAGAATGACTTCTGGCTTTGTGTAGGTGCCAACTGCAGTTCGGTGCCTCGGTCCAGAATAGTGGATAGTGATTCCAAAAGAGTCACTGCTGTAAAGGGATCAACTTTTACAGTTTTATCGTGAACAAATGTGGCGAGCAACGCTGGATTTGGAAGATGAATGAATTTGCTGTTGCAATTTTTAAAGGGTCTGAAGCATCTTGTAGACTCGCCCATGTTTGATTTTGCTGACATTTTAAACCTGCCTAGTTGCCTTAGGGATATTGTCTTGAAAGATATTTTCACTTTGTCTGCATAATAGTAATTCCATGGGCATCTGGGAGAATTTGAAAAATGATAAAAAGTGCTTCATTTTGGTTTTTGCCCTCTTTTCTACTACTTGTCTCATTTTGCAGGTGGCCGCATCTGCTCTTTCTCCCCCTGCATCGAACAAGTCCAAAGAACGTGCCTTGCGATGGAAGAATATGGTTTCACAGAGATTAACACCTTGGAAATTCTGCTCCGAGTGTACAATGTAAGGACAATTAGCTTGCAAATCCCTGACCTTGGAAAAGCAGCTGAGGATAATTCTAGCACTGGCTTTGACAGCAGCAACCCATCAAACCAAGGTAGCTTGTGCGCTAATCCACAGCAGGGAACTGTGCAGTTCAAAAGTGGGGTGCCCCTCAGGGAGATGGTGGGTCACACTGGGTACCTGACCTTTGCCACCAAGAGCCTCTATTAGTACGTGTCGAGTGTGTGTCATTGGGAGTGTTTTGTGTGTTTGTGTTTGTTTTCTGTTTTCATGGTTCTTTTCTGTAGGGCATCCAAATTTTTACTTGTCAGGGAATTCCATATATAGTCAGATTTGGTTGGAATATGCTTTGTTTAAATAGCACACAAGCATTAACCAGAGCAGCATCAAGGGAATGTTGAAACTCTGGAATGGTGCTCCACTTGCCGTCAGAAAGAAGATAAATTAATAGCGAATGGCCATTCATTGGAATGTGCAGAATAAAGATCCCTCCCGATAAGAAAGCAAAACAAACAGTACGCTAATTGCAAGTTTTTTCCTCCTCTTTTCTGAATTACTTTCCCAGGTGTGGGTTTTTATTTTTTTCTAGCACCGCCAAACACTTTTTTTAAAAATTGTCTCTAGCGTCTGTGTTGCTCTTAGGAATGTGAAAGTGCCTGCTTGCTTCATTTGCGACACGCAAGCTGCGAGGTCATAGGGTTGCCAGCACAACTGACCACAGAATTAGTGTTTCCTTGGAATAAAGTTCAGCTGCACGGTGCATTATTGGCAGTGCTCAGGAGCACAACCTCTCACTCCATTCCAGGCTGGCATCTGCAAATCTTTTAGATTACACAGGGGTCAAAGAAGCGTGCTAAATGTTGGATTTGGTTGAAAATAGGATATTGTGCTCTTCAATTTATAGTAGAAATTCGGACCTGGCTTCATGCTCTAGTCTTTGAATAGATCATCCACTTCCAGAGTTGATGAATCCACTGTGAAAATTCACTGAGCAGCCGGTTAGTGTTACCTGGACACCTCTTTGTGAGCGGTGTGCCTGAGGTTCCGTTTGTTTGGTGGTTTGTGTGCATTATGGTGTACTGTCTGCAGCTGATTGACAGATTGCTTTTGGCAGGATTTCTGTCTCCAAATTGCAACAACAATGCAAACTTAGTAAAATCCTCCACCAGCTTTATTAATTAAGTTTTCAGATCATTTACTCTTTGGTTTTCCATGCAGAGCTGGTGGGTGTGATGAACTATTTGGAACGCTGGATTAAATTTTGTATTTACAGATTAAAATAATTATGCAAATTTATAAACGTTCCTTTTCCTCTTTCTCTTTCCTTTTTTTTTCTAATGAATTCACAGATATTTTTATTACAGCCACTAGTACTGTCTCTGAAGTGTTTAGCTGTGCCTTGTGTTCGCTACCTGATTATATTGATTGCCATCAAAATAACCATTTGTAAACTGCCTGAACATTTGAACCTGTTATCCCTCCCCCATTCTTGACAAAAATAAACAAAGCTAAGCTTTTAACGTGTTATAGCAGAACGCTAATCCATAACGGTTTAAAGGAAGCTCAACTGATCACGACAGCAAAGATAAACTGTTGAGCAGATTAAAGGCAGAAAGCAATTCTGTTGAACTAAATCAGTTATGTAAGTTGGCCTGCAACTGTAGTGGTTCTCCAGAAATTATGTGAAAGTTCTCTTTCTCCTGCTGTTAATGTCCTCCAGAAAGACAAGCACAAAACTGTGAACGCTGTTCATATGGTTTGGTAGCTGTATTATCGTGACATGTGCCTATGCACATGCACGTGTTTGTGTGCTTAAACCACCACCATAGAAGCAAGGCTGAGGTACTAACATAAACCAGAAGAAAGGATGGAGAAATACAACATTAATGCTACAAGGTTGCTCTTAACAGAGAATGAGGTGATTCTCGTTCACTAACAAGTGGGATCCCAATCTTCACCAGGGATAATTCCAGCCCAAGACTTGATTCTTTTTTCCTGACAGACTTTACTTTAAAATAGTATAACGTTTAAACAGGATTAAAGAGGGACACAGTCATGTTTCTGTCCTACAAATAGACATGGAATGGAAATACCGATGTATCTTCATGGAGCTGGAAACAAGGCTGATGCCTTTTTGCCTACAAAGCCCAATTGAAAATGCCTTGAAATAAACCATTGACTTTGCATGGGCCCATATTGATTTGATCCCTGCTGAGGAAGGGCAAGCATTGCGTAAGAGAGAAGGATTTCATTTCTGTCTTTGCAATATTAAAAGGGCTTCTGTGTTTTTGTTGCCAGTCACAGCCATGGCCAGCAGCACCACACCGCTTCCTGCTGCTGCTTTGTTGTCAGGGTCACAAGGAGGATCCCACACTATCCAGTGCGTACGGTACTGTGCTGCCAGTACCCCCCACTGTTTAATTCTGCTTGTGATCACCCATGTTTTACATTCTGGCTACATTCCCTGCCAGTGGTAAATCAGAAACACAGGTCTTTCCTGCCTGAGGAAACTTTCAGAGACTCCTTTCTCTTTTTAATACCTTTCAGTCTTCAGTCTGGAATGAAACATCTTCCTGCCCTGCCACAGTTTGGTCACAAGTTGTCAAGCTGCAGATTTTCATTGCTGCTCTGTGCTTGGATCCCTCAGTTGTTGTGGACAAGCCCCAGTACACAGCTCTGCCCAGCACAGCTTGTCCCGTGGTGCTCCATGCCCTACCAGCCAGCCTGGAGAGCAGTCTGAGACACCTACGAGGCCAACAGGAATGACTAAGAGGAGGCTTGTGAGACACTTGAGAGGTCTGCTGCTGTTCACTCTTTATCTGTGCTTTAATTAAAGCATTACAGACCTGTATCTTACTGGGGTTGTTTCCTGCTCACCTGTGAGCACAACACTGTTTTCCTCTGAAGAAGATGTGATCGTAAATCCTGCTTGAGAGCCTTAAAGGGATAAAGGAGCAAAAATGCTAGGAACTCACTCTTCTGCTTAATTCCCTGCTCCGTCTTCTCCTTAGGTGCTTTGGGATACGTGATGGTGAGGAGATGGTTCTTCCTGGGAAGTGCTCCAGCGACGAGGGTTCTGGTTCACACTCCCTCCCTCGAGAGTACATCTGTGCTCCATTAGTCCTGGTCAACTGGATGATTGCGGAAGTCATGGTGACCTAGAAAGGAGGGGGGACCAGGGATGCAGCCAGCCGAGATCTACTTGTAAATACTAGCGCGCATCCCAGCAGAGCCTGCATCGTTTAGGTGGGCGAGCCCAGCAGGCAGCCCACGTGTTCATGCCTTCTCCAGTTCCTTCTGGACAGAGACGGGAGAAGACTGTCCCTCCTGGGCTGCAGTTGAGTGGTGTTTGGTGCTCCCAGCTCAGGCTCGGGAAAGGAGGGTTGAGAAATGGCTTGTGCAAATGGAGAGGCACAACGAGAGCGAAGTGGGAGAGTCAGCATTGCGTAACCATGATGTTACACCAAAGGTACGCGCAGCTGTGACCAGTCAAAGCGAGGAAGGGGGTCACTCTAGTACCAGAAAGGACTGTCTGTGTCACCATGAGGGAAAGCATTTACATGCTGCTGGCCTCTTGAGTGCTCCTGAGGAACTATGTTGTTCAGATGCCAAAAGAGGGGAGCCAGATTGTGTTATTTCCTTTCTCCCTACGTGACGGCTTCTGAACTGGAATTAATCGGCATCAGTATCAGCACAGGGAACAAATAAACCTTGAATTGTCAAATGAAAATAATCTTCCTCCCTGGTATCCAGCCCTTTACCTGCATATCTCGCCCAGGAGCTCTGTGTCCTTTTGTAGGCTGTTGAGGACGCGCCGTTCTCCTCTGCTGGAGGGCAGCAGCTCTGAACGCTGAGGTTAACTGGCTGATATGCTGATAGAAGGGAAGGCAGAAGCCAGCTGGGAACACTGGCCTGTGGGGCATCTCACCGTACCTGTGTGTTTCTACCTGGCTGCTGAGGTGGGTCACCCACAACTGTTCTTGCCTTGCCGCGGAGCGTCCATTCTCATCATCTCCCCACTTCTGTCCTCAAACCCAGAGCTAACAGCTGTACTTCTGCTACACACCAGCTCTTCCTGGCACTCCGAGGCGACTCAGATTGCAAAGCCTGGTTTTTGGCAGAGGCAAGCGTTTTCCTCTTCTCTTTACTGGCCCACAAGGCAGGGAGAAGGGCTATTTTTTTGCCACCCCAGCAGGACAGGCAGCCGCAGAGGCTCTACAGGTCTGGCTGCTGCCGGGTGCTGTGGTTCTCCCGACCCCGGAGCATCCCTGGGAGAGCCATGTGCTGCCATGGCAACAGCACAGCATCATTCAAGCCGGCGAAGACCTCAGCCTTAAGTTATTTCAGCGGGGGCTGAGTGGGTTGATGCTAAATATCTTATTCCTTTATAGTTCTTAAGAGGGCGATTTGCATGAATGGTTCCAGTGGGGCTATGGAGAAGTTCTCCCCAGGGGTCCAGATAGCTGCAGGCAATGTCAGAGACCAGGACATGGTGAATTCAGAGCTACCACTCCCAGAGGTGCTGGCGGAGCACTCAGAGTTAGTAAGTAGAGGAAGGAGCTTTTTTTCCATCTTTTTCCAATAGCACTGATAATGATTCAGCACAAACCCCAATGTGCAGGCCCAGTTCTAGTCAGCTGGGAGTCAGCCTCCCCTTGTATTGGGCACCGAGAAGGAAGAGGGAGTCTCCAGGGGGATTTTCTTTCTCTCTTCTGTTGCTCTGGGGAGCTCTAGTCCCCCCTCCTTCCTTGAGTCACAAGTATGTGTCCAGGAGTTCCCCTTAACACAGGTGCCTGGGACTTGTTGTGACCGGTCCCTGGGCACATGGAATGAAAGTTTGTGATACCAAAATATTCTGAGCCAGAAGGTACTTTATTCCACTTAGGGTGTTGAGGGAGGCGATGAGGTTGTGGGCTCTGTAGTACATTTTGCATCGGCCCCCCGTGCCCTTAGAAATCATCCATAAAGCACTATTTCAGAATAATTAAAAAAAAATATAAAAAAATTAAGAGACACCTATTCACAGAATCACAGATTCACAGAATCACAGAATGATATGGGGTTGGAAGGGACCTCTGGATATCATCTAGTCCAACCCCCCTGCCAAAGCAGGTCCACCTAGAGCAGGTTGCTGGATTTGAGACCCAAAAATTTCTCTTTTTCAGTGGAGAGAGCAGATACTCACGTGGTTACAGCTGACCACCAGCCTGTAATCATGTCAGAGCAAGAGCCACAGTGCTGGACTCCTTAAGGTTTCTTATACAGACTATAAATGGGACTGTGTCCCTCCTCAGCAGGGTGCTGGACTTACACCCAGCATCACCAAGAGGCCCAGGTGGGCTAAACACTGCACAGAGAGCCCATCCCAAAGAGCTCACCATGGGCAAACCAGATGTGTGGTGTGACCGGTGTGGCCATGCGGTGCGGCAGCTGGCCCAGGGCTTTCTCCCGACCTCGAGAACTGTGCTGCATCTCGTGTGTTTTCCTCCAGAGCATTTTCAGCCTCCAAGGGAATACTCCGGGGTGAATGTTTCCTTCAGACTGAGCAAGCACCTTTGCAGCCGCCAGCTCCTTCTGTACCACTTCTGACAGAGGTATATTAGAAGAGTCAAGGTGCAACGTGCCTCCCGAGGAGAAGAAAATGCGATTCTTCCGCGTGATAAATCTCCATGTGAGACGTGATTTCTGCTTCCTAAGCAAACAGTTCCTTATTTCTCATGCGGTTTGGTTTTGAACCTGCAAACATTTACTCAGGGAGGAGGAAGTTGCAGAGGGAGATGGCAGTACCTGCTGCCCTTGTGAGAGCGTGGTGGTACCTCCACGTTAGGTAGCTGCTGGCTGCCTGGAGAAAGAGCAGATTTCTCAAGATAAAGGGATTTCGTGCCCCAGCTCCTCCTGACTTTCCTTCCTCATGTATTTCTGTGGGATTTCAGCACAACTGCCTTGATGACCTGGGCCCTGGTTGCATCGGCTTCTTTGGGAATCGTGCGGCACCCTGCTCATTTTAAAGGCTGATGCATAAGGGGATTGTGTAAGTCAGTGGCAGGATGGAAAACAGAACCTGTCAGAAGTCTTCAGTGTGTCATGTCCTTCTGTGTGGGTGCATGGTATACATGAGCAACCTGGTCTAGTGGGAAGTGTCCCTGCCCATGGCAGGGGGGTTGGAACTTGATGATCTTTAAGGTCCCTTCCAACTCTAGCCATTCTATGATTCTATGACCTGACATCCTAGATCTTCCCTCTTCTAGAAAGGCTACAGCTCCATCCTAATAAACATCTCTCTCCTAATGCTAAGCAAGAGTCTTCTCCAAAGCAAAGCTGTTCCTGCATCTCATTGCCCACAAGTTCTTACAGTACCTGGATGCAAATATAGTTAGATAATATTCACCATATCATGACTCATTACCAAATCAGAGCATGCGGCCATATCAATGCTTAATGATTTTCCGAAACTTTAATTCATTTTACTCTGTAGCCATTTCCACTAATTAGCTGGATTAATTTTATACAGATTAGAAAATGTAAGTCGATCTCTTTGAAGCAGATAAATGGCATTTTTAAATCTATATTCTATCCCAAGCCTATAAATACATCTGCCTCATAGAAATCAGCTGTTTATGGCTGATCTTACAGCAGAGAGGATGACTCAAAGAGGCTTATGCACTGCATTGTTTTTATCAGAGCTGAAAAAAACCCCCCAAACTCCCCGTGAATTAGAAGGATCAATGACTATAGATAGAGCCTGTACTTTTCCCCTGCCAGATGAAACTGGTTTCAGATAGTCTGGATCCAATGCAGTCACCCTAGCAGCAGATAGTCACATTTTGTTGCACTTCTACTGACTACCAGCCAGCGTTCAATTTTCTCGAGTAAAAGTCAACAAAGCAGGAGTACTGCACAGGCTGCTAAGTGCTCGAATCGCCACGCAGCCAGCATTTTCCTTTTGTGCTGCCCCACTGCATTAGAGAACACCTAAGAGCGGCTGAATTCAATTACACAACCCAGAGTAATGTTAAAAGACCCTGAGCAAGGCTGCAGAGCTGCCCATGCAAAAAGCTAGGGAATCTAATAGAATTACAGCATTTTCTGAAGCCAGTAGTTGTAGGATGGTTAAGGATGATTGTAGGCTAAGTTCAGGGATGAGGAATGGAGGGTAGAGGTCCCAGTTGGGTCTTGCAGTAGTGTGGAGGTCACAAGTGGTAGCCCAGCATCTGTGCTGATACTTGCACAGCTCAACCTCGTTATAAATGAGCCGGAAAAAGGGCTGAGCAGTTTGCCGAGGTGGTCTGCTGGTGGCAGGAAGTTATTTATGGCAGTAAGGATGGGGACAGGTTGTAAAGAACTATAGAAAGACCTTACGGGTGAGTCCTTCTTATGAATAGGAGGACTCTGGGCAATAAAGTGCAGGTGGCACTCAGTGTAGATAAATGCAAAGGGCTACCAGGGCAAGGGGAAGGAGGGCCACCCAATTGGGATGCGTGAGCTGATGGGTGTCAGGTATTGGTGAGCAGTTCACAATGGTGGCTGCTCCAGGCTGAGCCACACCACCAAGAGGAGCACTGTCATCCTGTCCAAGGGAACAACAAGCTTGTTCTGTTTTGGGGAAGCTGTTCTGAACCTCCCAGCAGAGCTAATCTAGGAGCTCGTGCCCGTTTACTTAGTGGTCCCCCCTGTACCTTCCTGGCAGTGATGGGCTAAAGGTCCATGACACTTCCCCGAATGTGTAACGGCTGGTTGCTGCAAGTCAAAGCCAAGTTCCAGTTGTGTTTTCAGTCCCAGTGATAAGATTTATATTGCAAAACTCTAGTGGTTCTTAACAGCACATTTGCCCACTTAGAAGATGGGAGGTTTTCATTATGACTTTGTTTCCTAAACATTTAAAAGCCTTTGAAACGCAGAGGGCTTGCTCAGCTGTGTCCGTAAACATTCAAATGATGCTTGACTTGTTTTCTACCCTGTATTTATCCTCCGAGTATGAGTGTTGCTGCTTAGCAAGAGCAGCAGTCCTGTGAGACCGACGATGGAAGAAGCCTCCTACCTGCAGCGCAGCCTGGGGAGCTGAACCCCCTGGCTCCCGTGCCTGAATTTGTGATGAATCAAAGAGCCAGGCTTTTAAATTGCTTGCGTAAACTCCATTCCACCCAAGAAAACAAAGACTGCAACCGCCAGAGCACCGGGAAGGGCACTACCGAGAGATATCTTCGGCTGTGCTAACCGTGATGGAAGAGCTGGACAAATCTCCTTGTCCTGCAGCTGCACCTCTTGTCCCAATTACCTGCAGCAGGGTTTGGGCTGCAGTGGGGGGCAGCTGTTTCACCACCCCTCATCACGGCTGCCCATGGCATTTCAACTTTTTCTGACTGCTACTAAGTCCAACTCTTCCACTTTATTCGGGGAAAAAAAAAATGCTGTAAACACACACTACGATTTGCATGAAATTTTTAAACAGCCCAAGCTAAATTCAGTCTTTATGTGCTTGAAATTTATTTAAAATAATTGCTATTTATGCCCTTTTCTCCTTTTTTTTTTTTTTTGGCTTTTTACCAACCTAATCAGCATAATTTGACTGTGCTGGAACAAATCTACAAGACTTCAGAACTGCTCTAGCAGATCGTGCAGATTAAACATGAACTAATTAGTAGATTTCTGGATCTCTTAATTCCACAGCTTTGGAAAAAGCTGACAATGCCCATCAGTGTTCCCACAAGAAGAGAGAGACAAAACCCAGACGCACCAGAAAAATGACTACAGATGGAGATATGTGTGAAAAGTCTTTGCAAAAGAAAAAAAACAACAAACCAAACACAAAGACATTGTGATATTAAGCAATAGCAATTAATTTCCTTTTTTTTTTTCTAAACATCTCAAGAGGAAAGACTTTTTTCTGACTTTAGGTTGCTCTTTTATGGAAATTAAACATGATTCTGTAAGAACTAGTGGCCATAAACCACCGTGGGGTAAAAAGGAAAACGTAGCAGAAGCTATGAAGAGAGATATTGAATTCAGGCACGAGTTAGTCCGAGCACATCCAAAAGCCATGACGTCAGTAAAAAGGAAAAACTCTGACTATCGCCCTGGGAATGAAACCAAAAAATCGCTTTGCCAATAAGTGGAGGCTTCTTCATTCTGAAAGTCGTCTAAAAGTTTCCTCGGGAGACAACAATAACTTGATCAGAAACATTCCAGCAGATGATGAAGAACAATAACAGCTGCTCCAAGGCTCGCGGCAAACAATGGAAAGTCCCCAATTGATTTGCTCAGTCTTGAACGGGGTCCAAAATTCACAGAATTTCGGAGAAGAGGTAAAAGCAGCTGTCTGCCTGTGATAGCGACGGCCACGCAAGGAGGGAGCTGGAATGGCCCCATAATTGAAGCCCCATCCAACAACTGCCACTGACAGGCAAAAGCCTAAAAAAAAGAGGTGGAAAATTGGGTTCAGCGCTGGTCCCAGAGAAGGATGTGCCTTCCCAGGCCCTGCATTTGATGGGATAACGTGGAGAAACTTGGCAAGGTCTCTCTAGAATTAGACTCGTCGTGCATAAGGTGACATTGGTAAATCCCAGGTGCATTAAAGAGGTGTTTTTATGGTCCTGTTTGATTAGTCACATGCAATCAGGGTGCTCCCCTGATCCCACTGGTACCGCTTTTATGGGAGGTCTCTCGGTTGAATTTGCTGGCGCTGAGCTTATCA
The DNA here is from genome assembly GCA_033628505.1 of Tringa tobata. Classification (NCBI taxonomy): domain Eukaryota; kingdom Metazoa; phylum Chordata; class Aves; order Charadriiformes; family Scolopacidae; genus Tringa; species Tringa tobata. The sequence goes on along the minus strand of JAHREE010000118.1, from coordinate 3,293,034 downwards.
AGCTGCCAGCTGGGGCTGATTGGGGCCGGACAGGCTCTGCCCTTTGATCTGATCTGATCTGATCTAATTAACGTCCCAGACGGTTTCACCTTCAACGATTACTTGGGGGATACCCGTACAGGGCACTGCTCTAATGATTTCCCCTTATCATCCTCACCTAAGTCCTTCCTTGCCGTGCCAGAGCGGGAGGCTGCCATGTCTCTGCCTGCAGCTTTCTACCCAGCGCAATTAGACTTAACCAGGAAATTTAATGACATCAGAAATTTTGGCTTGTTATCTTTGAAATACAGATAAAAGAGGCAAGACAGCTTCAAAAAAACATCTGAAGAATGTCCCGGTGCCGGAGCCCGAGTTTCACGGCGCGGTGCTGGCGCTGCCTCAGCTGCTGGGGGTTTATCCAGGTGCTGGCACAGCCTCGCAAGGAATTTCGGTTCAGGTTATCGGAAGGACAGGTTCCTCTTTCACCTCTTCAGCACCCGGAGCAAACCTGGGCAGGGAAGCTTCGTGCCTTCCCCACGGCTCAGAGGCGAGCAGCTCTGCGCCACGCTGCAGGAGCTGGGGAAAGTAAGCAGGATCTGTCTGAATCCTCACAACAAACAGGGCTGTAACAGCAGATTTATTTCTTTAACAGGAAAATCAAGCCGAAGATAAAATAAAAATGAACCCTATTCCTGAGCTTTTCACTAGGTACATGGTTATTTTGTCATTTCTCACAAAACTACTGTCTTTTATTTGAAGGGAGCTGTGTTGCATCATACCCTTTTGGCCAGGTACAATAAATACTCCTAAAAATAATCCTAATAAACCTTGTGCAAACCTGCACGTTATAAGCACGCTCCCTTCCCAAATTCCCGTCCCTACCCCATGGAACTGAAATCAGGCTTTTTCCATGTCATGGTTAAAGCCTGTGCTCTGGATCCTAGTCCTTGTAGTTAAAATCCCTCTGGAATTTGTGTCAATTTATCCCAAGAGCCACTTGGAAATACCGCACAGGGCTTAAACCCCCCTCCTCTGTGCTATTTTCGAGCACAAGCTCTCGCAGCTCTGAAGCATTTATTCAAATCGCACCCACAACGTTTCCTTTTGGTCTCCTTTTAACGGGTTGATTTAAATCTTTCCCCCTTTCTCAGGCAGGTCTCTGGCAGCGTGGTGGCGTCGGGGCTGATGCCCCAGATCAGGAAGGGTGGACGGTGCTCTGGTGGCAGCAGCAGGGACAACTTCTCATCTCAAGGCTTTGCAGATCGTGGTAGGCATGGGTTAGTTCGGTTTACGTTCCCAAAGGCGCGTTGGCACTTCGGCATGTGTGAAGGCAACTCAGTCAGCAGCCTTTGCTTTATCTCCTTAATCACCTTTGTAGCTTTACCTGCCTGCGTCATGGACTGCCAATTCAGGCATTAGTTAGGGATGGGGTTGGTTTTTATTGCATTAAAGGTTTTATTTGCAGTTGTGCCTTCACCACAAATGCTCGTGCTCCATCATCAACAGGCACTTGCAAAGCACAGGCTGGGCAGCAACAGAAAATCCCCCCTGGAGCTGGATGTGCCCCAGAGACGACGCTGCCGTGAGCTGCAAGAGCAGGAGGAGCACACGCCGCTGTGCCCATCTGTCCCTGTCACCTCGTGGGATGCTGCAGGGGATGGACTTTTTATCCCGCTGGAGGAACCATGTTTTCTCCCCGCCTTGTCTTGCCAGGAGCAAGGGAGGAGGGAGCAGCCAACTTCAGAAGCCCAAGCCAGAGAACTTGCAAGGCTTTTTCCATGTTCCCTGCTGAAATTGGTCTTTCTGCTTTGCTGTCTTCCTCCTCCCAGTCAGCCCTGTCGCTAAACCCCAGGAACACCAGTGCCGGACTGGGGAGGGCACGGGCAGGGAGGCTGCTCCTCCTCCTCTGGGAAATCAATGGCTCTGGCTGCCGGGGCAGTTCCTTGCAAATTCAAAGCAAAGAAATCAAGGAAAATGTGATTACCTGTACGAGAAAGCTTCGGCTGATGGAGCAGGGCCAAGTGTCCCTGCCTGCTCCTGCCAAACCGGTCTCTGTGTTTGACCTTGGACGGGTCACACAGGTCCAGGACGGCACTGTGACGGGCAAGGACTCTGCCGTCTGTCCCCGCGGGGCCAGATACTGCTGCTGGTAGCATTCTGCTATCCGTTTATTATTCGTATTAAGCCTTCTAACATGCTTGTTTATAATATTAGTTTCTACTCTACAAGGGGCATATGGGCATGATGATAGATGATATGCAGGAAGCGAAGCGAAGGGTCCTTCACAACGTCAGCATATTAGTGGTTTATTCGGTAAATTAATGTCTTTTAGAATGCTTATGTACATTGAAACAAAGATCTGTCACAAACTACATCGTTCAGACCCACGATTTATATCCAAGCTTTCTGAAAGCCGGGGAACGATCCAACATAATTCAGCCCTATTTCTGCACAAAATGAGCACTTTGTACTCTTCATCCAATATGAAAGCAAAGCGTTTGGAGGTCTCCGGAGCAGAGCTGCAATGGCCAAGCTCAGCTGTAAGACACCCTAGCTGGAAGAGCAGATGAAAGAGGGAGTGATGTGATGCAGCTTAGTGCATCCCCTGCTCCTCTCACCCGTGTCCTGCCGGCCTGGGCCGCCCAGGGGCAATGCTTCAATTGAAAGTAAAGAAAGTCTTCTGTCAATTTTCTCCAGATCTTCACAAGACAGAGCCTGTTCTCAGTGTAAATATCAAGAATCTCAAAAACGCTTCCCTGCTGCACACAGAGCTAAATAAAAACGTCTCTTCCCTAGAGCTGGCACTGTTTAAGAAGTCCTAATGAGTTTCTCGTATTCATAAAAATGCTTTGTTTTTAAAAGCTTGCCATTTCATATTTAAATAACAGCTTTTTTAATGCGCCTCTTGCATCTCTCCAAATTTGCAACCTATTTTCCTCCCACTTTCTCCAAAGTCCATGTTACGGAGCGCACACGGTACGGCCTTGCAGCTTCCCCTTCCTGAGGGAAATCCAACAACTCACCAAATGGCAACGAGGAGGAAATATCAGCGGGGAAAGTTAATTCTCATGAGAAGAAAGGAAAACTCCCAGAGACGAAAGTCAAGCCAGCTTGTACTACCAGTGGAAAGTCCTCTGGGACCCCTGAAAGTCATACCCCAAGGGCTTGACTCACACAGCACCTTTGCTGGGCTTTCTCTCTGGCTTCTGCTTTTAAGATCCAGCCCAGCATCGTGTAACGTGGACAACCTGGCACGATGTCTCCCCGAATTCTGCCTGCCTGCAAAAAGCTGAAGAATTAGCATGGTCTGTTAGGTTTTTTCCCAGCAAGAACTATTCTTTTAATTACAAGTTTTAATGTGATATAATGTCACTCCTCTGCTCGCAGGCACCCTGCCGTCTGCTTTTGCAGAGCAACCGAAGTATCCGAGCAGTGATAAGATCTTTATAAACCCATTGTCCTTGTTAAACAAAGAGGACTTTGATTCTATAGCAACATTGTATCTGGTGAAAACTTTATTTGCAGACAGTCCTTTCCCTTCAGCCTACTAGAAAAATCTACCATTGACCTTCAAAGGCTTTTAAATACGTGTCTAGCAAGGTGAGCACCTGACTTTCAACCTGTTTGCCAGACCTGCCATTGCTGGCCCCACCGTAGCACGTAACCTTCAGCCGTGGACTCTGAGCTTCTTGTCAGAGCATTTACCACCTGAGCTCTTTGAAATGCATTTCAAACCCCCTGCAAATGGTAATACCCGTGATAGAGAGAGATTAAAGGGCAATGGGAGATGTCATAGGAACTACGGTATCTCTCCACTTCTCTGCCGATATCTTCCAGGAGCCTATTTCCTCTTGTATCAGGATATATATATAAAAAAATTGATCTGCCTTATGCAAATACTTCTTATCAGCAGGTAAATGCACCTGCGCCACCAGGCATAAGCGATTAAGGAGCCTGGGCTGGAGGTGACACAGCACATGGTACCACGTAGAACAGCAGGTGGACTCTTTCCTTCTAAAACCTTGTTTGTACTAACTATAATGAATGAACCATTAAGCACAAATGACCCATTTAACAAAACGCTTTACAGAGCACCGTCGAGAGGATCCTCCAATGGAACCTACATGTGCCAGTTCAGGATTGAAACTGGGGGAAAATAAGGCCTTAATCCCTTAAACTCTCGAGATGAGCAAAATAATATGTAAACCGTGCCCAGGATTTAGGTATCAGATCTAAACCCATGGACGTCATTGCAAACCCTCCCATTGACTTCAGCAGCCTTTGAATCAGCCCCTCATTTCTGTGGGTGCTGCAGGAACAGGGATACACAGTGCTCTGCAGCAGTGTTTTTAAAAACATATTTGGGATCATCCCTCCCTCCCTCTGGCAGCCTTTAGTTTAGCAGCTTAATCATCAGACAGGAACAGGAGTAGCCGAAAGATCTTCCACCTTCCTGAAGTGAGTTGATTTTCTCCCCTGCTATATTAGCTGTCATACATCTATATATATTGTCATTTGTTTCTTACCCTCCTCCAGATCAGAGAGCTGCTTAATCACTTCTTGTCAACTCATGCCTTGCCGTATTTCAGCCTGCTCATTTAAAATGTTGTTATTTGCTCCCTGGGCAGCCAGTAGTAAACCAGAGAAGCAATCAATAAACGTCCTTAACTGGAGCTCAGACTGCAAACGGAAGCATTGTCTAAAACAACAGGGGGAGGATAAATCCTTGTTTCCTTCCCCCCGGCACCAGTGATTGCACGTATGCACTGATTCACTTGTCAGCTTGCCATTAGCAGATGCGCTCTCCCTCCCAAAGCACAGGGCTTGGGGAGAGAAGAGAGGAAGGAGCCACGCAGGGGACCAGCGGGTACCACCTTGGGCAAGCTGAGTCCTTTCTCCAAGCTGGACTCACACCTCCAGGAGATCCCTCCATGGAGATCCCCGCTCCGGGCACCCAGGAGGGTCTGGTGTATCACAGCCCCTCCGCAGCCAGGCCACCGGGCCAGGGAGAGCCCAGGGCAGGGCAGTGGCCCACCAGCATCCCTGCTGAAGGCTGAGCCTTGTGTACGTCCTGCTCAGCGCTGAGCTCACGCGCTGATGTTTCCATGCTGTTCAATGCCACCGTGATGCGCGTCATAAGGCATCAACCTGGCATTAGTTGAGCACTGGGGACATAAGCCAGGAATAGGAGCTTGGGGTCAGGGAGTGGCTGGTTCCCTGGGGTCAGGGATGATGGCTCAGAGATGTAAGCATCCTGGCAGCACCCACAGCCACGGGCATTGCTGCATTTCCTTGGCACGTTAAGCAAAACTGACACGGAAAGGCACTGCCCAGCCTCAGCAAAGGGGTAAGAAACACTGTGGCAACAGCAAAATGTTTGTAGGCTTGAGCCCTGTATTTAAGCTGCTCCAAATGCTTAATAGCAATGTCTTGTTAGAGTCAGTAGAAAGGCATCAGCCATGTGGAATGGGCCTTGCGTGACAGCTGTTTTACCCCAGAGGCATTCCAATAATCACTACATTAATTGCATCCCAGTTCATACATTTTAGCCCAGCAAATCTAAAAGCAGTATCTGTCCTATGCACACGCATTTTAAGTCCACACGTAAGCATACACAGCCATGAGAGGCACTTCTCATTCCTGCCCTCTCTGCCTGGGATCCTGTGCATGTCTATGAGTGTTCCCATTTGTCCCCCTTATCATAACATTTTCTTGATACAGTAGAATACTGGAGATAGCCGTTAGATTTAATGCCAGTCTGTAGGAAGGATCTTCTTCAGTTTTAGCCTTATCTTTCTCTGTAAGCCCTCAAAAGCAAGTGTTCAAAACTTATTAAGTGTTCCTGAGTTGACCTATAGAGAAAAACTAGGCAAATGAAGATCGTGGAATGATGTTTTCCTTATAGACACACCTTTTAGGAAAGATTCACATTAGAAATCATCTACTATTAAACAAGCAGGATACTTCCCTGTGGGTAAATCAGGCACTCCAAGGAAGTAGCTGGAAGAGTTACAGGATTTGGGAACTGGAAAATACAGCTGATTTTCACTGCTGATCATAATGGACATGGTTTAGTGGTGGGCTTGGCAGTGTTAGGCTTACAGTTGGACTCAATGATCTTAAAGGTCTTTTCCAACCTAAATATGAATCTGTGATCTATGATCTATGATCTATGATCTATGATTGCACTCCATTGCAATAGCCTGAACTGGCTTGGTGGGCTCTGCTTGTTTCAGCAGCCTAGTTTGGTCTGTGTTTAGCTCTGTGGGTGCAGATCCCACTTATTTATTATTATTATTTCACTTTTAATTCATTACTTGTGCTCTGATCATCAGCTGCTGGCCCAAACCTAGCATGACACTTCTCCTACAAACGACAGAGATGGATGATAAGTCCCTTCCGAAGGGACTTGACCATCTCAAGTCAGCAAAGGGATTCCCATGGGTGCTAAAGCAGATCTGAAGTAGGTACGTGATAAAACAGCTGCAAGTAATGGAAGGAGGGAATACTGTAGGAAAAGAGTAAAGGAAACAGAAGGTTACACAGATTGCTCAAAATATCCTTTCATTCCTGCCAGATATTAGTCAGCCTTCTCTGCAACCACAACATGTCTTCTACTGAAGCAGCCCTAAAAAACACCATTCTCTGTCGTCCGTCTCCAAATGTGATCCTACGTCTTCTGCCTTGACTCCTGAAGCTGGCAGCAGGCACCCATGCTGTCGCATTTGCAGCTGCCAAGGTAGAGAGAAAAAAATTCAGGCAATCCCAGCTCATCTACTCATGTCTCACAGTCATCAGCAGTGAGACACTGGCTGTCCACCTTGTCCTGTCCCATCCACACCCTGAAACCAGAGAGCTGCACACACAGATGGACCTGGCCCACACTTCTAAAGAGCTTTTCCTTCCGACCTCCATCTTCTCTTCCAGGAAACTAGGTCCCTGGATGGTTCACCCTACTGAAATACTCCACTGCAACAGCTCTTAGATACAGCTGAAGATTGAGAAATGCTACCTTGGTGCTGGCTGGAAGAAAATAAGTCTTGTCAACTCTGTTCTCGGATGACAATAAGTGTCACAGGAATCATTGCCGTCCCAGCCAGAGAGCACTATTAGTGTCAAGGAGAACAATAAAGAAGGTAAGGAGCACAGAAAAGCACGTGCAGCCCACTTTAATTGCTCCCATCACTAACAAGTCGATGAATTGAAGCATGAAAGTGAATGTGTGCAAAAAGGTGTAAAGATGAAGAAAGCACCCCTTGTTCCCTGGTAGAGGAGGAGAAGGCTTGTATCAGCAAGCAAAGCTTCAAAAGCAGTAAGAAAAGATGAGCTTTGAAGCCGTGCTCGCCACGCTGTGCCCTCGGGTGACTTTGTCAATCTCCCTTCTGCAAAAATAGGGATGGTACCTCCTTTCCTGCACCATTGCCCATCTGGATTTGGTGTTTTTCAGAGCTCTCCTGGTAGATCCAATGCAGAGGAGCTCCCACCTCTAGGCAGGAATCCCTGAAACCTGAATAACAGTCTGCATAACCTGTGCTCCTCTGCATTAAACGTAGAGGCAGTGAAGTAAGAGGCTCTGTGGTGGGCTGAAGGCTACTAGATATACTCTCTGGGATCAGGACATCCCTGTGAGGGGATTGGAAGTGTCCTATTTAATGCCCTCTCTCCAAAACAATCATCATTACTTTTCAAGAATGAACAGTAATGAACAGAACTGTTCAAGAATGAACTCCTCTTTCTATTCCTCCCTCTTTTCTCCACTTCAAAGGGCCTGTGACATTACAGCAAACTGGATGAGAACGAGACCAACCAGGCAGGTTTTAATCAAACCATGCAATTAGGATCTTTCCCTTCTCACTCTGCCAGCCAAGGATACTCACAGTCATGCTCTGTTAATTCCCTCCGCTCTGGAGCAATAAGTATCAGCTCAGACCTTGATTCAGCCCCTCCACGTCTGGGGAGGAAGGACTGTTTCATAACCTGATTCAGAGCCTCCTGACGCTCAGGAGGAGGGTTCATTCCAGTCCTGATTCACACTGTTGTGATCTGATTCAAACCCTCCTGGACCAGCAGGGAAGTGGGACCATGACTCAGATGTCCGGGTTCAGAGCAGGGTGACGCAGGACACCAGTGGACTGCAGCTGGGATGAGTTCCCCAAAACCACCTCTGCTCCTCTGCTACCTACTGGGGGACACGCTACTGCCTGGGATGAGCTGTTCCAAGATGCGCTTTGGACCAGATTAATACAAAGAAGCTGTATGTTCAGAGAACAGTAGGGCACCAGGATATTCAGGTTGAAGTTGCCCCATGGGTAAATAGATGCTAATCCACCTCTGGTGATCACTGCATTTTCAACCTGTTGCAAAAACCTGCCTGGCATGGCCCCTCCTTCTGACACAGTGCCAGGTCTTGTTCTGCAGACGCTGCTGGATTGATGCCCTCTGCATCCTGCCTTGAAGAATTCAATGAGCTTTTTCGGCATCAGCAGCTCAGGGCTGCTGGGTTTTGTACCTCGTGCTTACACTTATGGGACCTGACAGTGGCTCTTTAATTCTTAATCCTTCTGAGAAGCAGACTGTGTGTTCCTTCCAGCTCAGATCAGTCTGGACCTCATTAGCTCTTCTCACCCGGGTGTGCCTAGAGG
>JAHREE010000118.1:3214872-3284236 GCA_033628505.1 Tringa tobata | reverse complement strand
GGGGAAGGGGGAGGGGGAAGGGGAAGGGGAAGGGGACGGGGAAGGGGAGCCTAGCCTTCCCCTGGGCTACTTTGTGGAAAAAAAGTAGCTGAGGGGCAGGATGGCCTGTGAACTTTGGCAGCTGATTTGGGATTATTGGGACCAGCCTGGTACCAACAAGCACCATGGCTGCAGAGTGGGCTTGTGGAAGCTGTTAGCTGGGCAGGTTCTCTAAAAGGACCAATGCCGATCAAAACCAAACACACATAAATATGTCACTAAACATAGCGGCATTTCTACATTCCCCACAGGCCCGGGAGTCAGGAACCAAAGAAGGAGAGCAGGGTGTCTCTAGCGTCAGCTGCCTCTGGCTGTTGGCACAGAGCAAGAGTGAGGAGCTCAGCTCTTCTTGAAGCCTTCACACCGCTGAGGGTCCAGCCTCCCGCAAGAATTGTGGCTTCTGAAGTCCAGTTCAGAGAAGACTTCAAGACGCGATGACACCAGTAAGCACTTTCCATGTGGAATTTTATACAAAGAAATGCAGAGTTTCCTTCTGCTCTTCAAGTTTGCTTCCACAGAGTAGTTTCTAGTTCAGAAAAGGAAAAAATGCCTGGCACGCCTGAGCGCTCATCATGGAAAGAGGCAGAGCTTTTCCCGGGCACCACAGCCCCGCGATTGTTTGCCTTACTAAAAAAAGGAATCATAATTTATCTTAACCCTGAGATCCCCGGCGTTTTCCGCAGTGCAGGTCAGATGTGGGTGGCAGGGAGCCGAGGCTGAGGGCTCGGCGTGGTGATTGCTGGTAACAACGTGCCCACCGTTACACAATGCGGATGGCAGCGTCCCCAGCTCCAGAAAAGTACAATCCTGGCTTTATGGGCAAGAAAAAACAGGCAGGGCTGATTGCCCAGGCAGGGGCAGGATATGGGGTGGGCTTTCCAAAGGGACAGGGACGGACTGGAGCACAACTCACATTTAAAAGCCCAGCACCAGCATCACTTCTTAAAAACCCACTTTTATTAAGATTTGAGATACGCTTCACTGTTATTTGCTGGTTTTGTCTTGGCCCTGATACGCCAAGTATAGCAGGGTCAGAGAGGAGGGGAAAAGCTGTGTTAAGGAATTAAAAGTGCTTTCACACCATGTCTCTGGGAAACTATATTTCCCTCATGTTACCTGTGCTGTGGGATTACAAAACCCACCAGAGTCTGGGAGACTTAGCACCAGCCTCCCAACAGTTAATGCAAAACAAACTGTAGCATGGTTAAGTAATCCTTTTTTACACGATGCAGCTGTAATTTGTCCTTCATTGTCATTAAAACCAAAGAAGCTGGAAGTAAATTGTTTTAGTCAAACCAGGACAGAGCTAAGTGACCAACAATCCCGCTGCTGTGTTGGCCCTCAATGTATGGGGTTTTTTTTTTCCAGAGGCTGATGCAAACTGAGATATTAGCATTTTGCTCATTCGCTCTCACATGATCAACACCATTTCACTCCCCCAGTTTTCATTGCAAGAGGTGTATTAGCAGCTAAGTAATCTATGCAGTTATCTTGCCATTTCCCTCGCTGAGGAGCAGCACATGGGCACTGCGGCGAATCCCCAGCACAGTTGGAGCACAGACATCCCTACCCCCGGGCTGCAGCCACAGCAGAGGTGACAGCCTGGCTCTGCAGCATTAGGTCCTTCCAGTGCCGCTCAGCACCCTTGGGTGACCTTGCTAACACTTCCAGCACCACACACCATTTATCTGAGCAGCACGTAAGCCAAATGTAAGCCTGCATATAGTAAACCGAGCCTCACACTGATTGAGCGAGATCTATGCTTTTCCACCTTTCCCTTTTTCCAGTAAAATATTTCCTGGCCCCTTTTTCAACAGGGTCAAAACTGGTAGATTGGGTAGAACCAAGTTAAGTACAGTCAATCTGAACACAGTCAAACAAATGACTTATCATGAGCTTTACACAGAATTAATAACCTGGGCCACAGTCGGTTTACATGAGTATAGCTTCACTGGTTTCACGGCCCTCTGTCTGTTCACGTGAACTTTCTTTTTGGCCCACACACTCAAGACCATTTTATTGAAAGGATGCAGCACAGCACCTCTCCATCACCCCTGCACCGGCATCCTGCCCTCTTCCCAACCTCATCTTCAGCACAAGCCTGCTGATGGCAAGGGGCTTTGCACATTGCAGAGGCTTACTGGCATTGCAGTCACTCCCAAGACCTTTCTTTCAAATTAAGAAATCAAAAGGAAGTACATTCATCAGAGAAATTATGTTTTCATATTATCTGCTGCTCATCTCTGGAAGGTGAAGGTGAAGAAAAATGCTGCTTGTCAAGATAAATAGCGATGTCACTGTAGACTTTACCTGAGAGAGGTTCAGACTCTTGTCCTAGAGAAATCCCAGCTTAGTTATTAAAGTCACAATCATCTTCCTTTACTTCTGATATTTTTGGTCCAATAGATGCACAAGTTTCCAGTCCCTGCCCCTGCTTGACTTTTCCCAATGACCCTTCTTAGACCCGGCTATTCAGTACCATGCTGTCAGGCACCTCCTTCCTCCACCAGCTGCACCAGAGCTGATTTACTTGCCCTTTAAAAAAAGTCATCTTCCTCTAGACATTTCTTCTTCTAATTATCCAAACCTTTGTTTCCTTTCCACTGCCTGATAAGTGCTATTTATAGCCACAGCTGCTGAAGTATCTTCTTCCCAATAGCAGGTGAAGAAGATTCCTATCACAGCACATGCTCTAAAAATCCTAATCTGTTTTCTAAAGTCATTTGATGCTACCTGTCTTTTGCTTTGTGGAAGTTGCCTTCCTATATTTTGGTGTCATGCATAAAATGACAAGAATGTCCTTGTCGAGGGGGTGGTAAAGCAATGAAAATTAAAGGAAAGCCCCGGGACAATACAGTTAGGCTGGCTGCAGAGCTGAAAATGGTGGTCCCACTTCCCACCCCGGGCTACAATGAAGAACTAGGGCTTCTCCAGCTCTGTGGAGGAATAAGCCAGCTATCCTTTTCCTTGTGGGATTAGTTTTCTGATCGACCATCTCCTTTAACCTCCTCACTCTGCTGGCACAAAAGCAAACGGTGGAAGAAACACCCCTTCCAGCAACAGCTATCCCATACATCACTAGAAGTATGTCTGGGTTTGGAGATCTCTGTCCTGGGGTGGTTAATTTGATGGAGTTATAAACCTGTCCCAAACTCAGAGGATGCACATGGAATGGTCATACAGGAGGTCAGTTGCTTCTGGCCTTGTGGCCTGTGCTCCAAACCTCACACAGACCCATTCCACACAGCTACATCCAGGCAAACATTCCCTTGATCAGCAACACCTGCACTGCAAAGCCTAGATACAGATTTTCAGCTTCTTCCCTGCAGTAATCAAGAGAACCAAACCTTTGTTGCACCTGGGGACTCTGAGCTCTGCCATTTGTTTGTCCTACCACAGCGCAGAATTCACACCTGATCTCAAACAGGCTTGGTTCCCTTTTGTGTCCGTCAGGCTTCAAAGCAGATGTGGTTAAAATTGAAGCTTGTGTTAAAACTGACCCTCATATCAGCAATTTCACGGCAATTACTGAGAACCTTTTCTATTTAACCTGGCACAACAGAGCCTTCGGGCTCAGCTGTGTGACCAGTGATTAAAGTTTAAAAGTCCATCCTAGAAAAATGAAGAACAACCCTATTGAACCGTCGGAGAAAGGAGCACAAGCCCAACTCTCTATAGCTTAAGGGATGGGTTTAGCCACATGGGAATTTGCAGACCAGAGGGCAGCAGCTCTGGTCAGAGCGTTGAACCTCCCCACCGCAGCTCTACACCACGCAACACAAGCGTTGTGGGCTCGATCCCATAGGTACCTCAGCAAGATGCATCCAAGAGAGCCATTGAGGGATTCAACCTTGAAAATCCATGCTAATTGCACAAACGTGCTGAAGAGCAGACCACGGTGCAAGCGATCAGCCCTTGGTCTTTAAAAGTTTTGCAATTGCTCCTTGTGCTGAAGGAGGAATGAAGCAACTGCAGCTCTGTCCGGAGAGAGGTCACTGAGCTGCACCCCAGCAAACTGCTGAGCTGATGATGGTCTCTGCTGGCTTCAGCTTTATCGGCCTTATTCCAGGCACCAGTGTGCTACAGCAATTAGTTTTAATTCCAGCACCGGCACTTTGTGCTCAAGTTCAATGTACTGGCATCTCATGTGAGACTGACAAGATGTATCACCACTGCGGGAGCTATCTCAGTAACACTCCTCTGCCAAATGCCTTAAAGGGCTGTCGATGCTAAAGAGATGCTCCGAGTTATTTGCATCTTGGTGGACCCACTATAACGTACATAGAGGGTAACCCCCAAAATAATCCTGGAAAGTGCAGAACATGCAATGATGCGTCACATGAAAGAGGGGCAAAAAATTCCATATAAAAAAGTTTACAAAGTTATCCACAGAGGATGAAAGGGAGGAAGTCAAAATAAAGCCATGAGAAGAGAAGAACGTTCCTGTAAGATATGAAGAAAAAGTCTTCTGAGTGAGATGAGCCATTGGGAGCAGAACAACCCCTGGGAGGGAGCTGAAATGGCACAGAGAGAGCATTGAACAGATCGTGATACGACCACATGTATCTGCACTCTGAGGGCAAAAAATGCCAGTTTTGTGCAAACACCTCTGCCAGGACACATTTATGGTGGTTTTTACCTACCGTGCCAGGCTAGCACGCCAGTCCCTGCTCATCACTGACTGACACCAGTTAGGTGTAAAAAAATAGCTCTGAAACGCTGTGCCCTGAGAATGTGGCACACAGGTAAGCCCTCACGTGTGCATTGGCGACGAGGAAATATCTAGTGATATTTTATGCCTTGTTGGAACCCAATAACCTCTCGTTACAAAAGTCACTCCGGTTTTGGACCTCTCTGCCTTGGAAAACCAAGCCTAGCACACGTGGAAATGTTCCGAGAAACCACCTGATAAAAACAAACTGCCCTTGTCTCAGCGATTTGGTTGGGTTCCCAGGAACAGGGGTGCGTCCCCCGGGAAGCAGCACGTCGACCAGCAAGAGGGACACAGCAAAGGTCCCTCCGCGCCATGGGCTGACAAGGGTAAGGGTAAGCAAACGCCCTTTGCATTCGCCAGGATCTGTCGCCTCCCTCGGTGGTTATTCCCAAATGCTTTGTAAACAGAGGTGTGTTTGCTGCAGCGCGTTCCCGACGGGGCTGGTCGGAGCTGCCCTGGCAGGGTGGAGGGAGCAGAGCACCCGCCTTTCATGTGCTGGTGGCACGGCACCAGCAGCAGCCACGCTGTGGGCTTAGAGGTGCTTTGCTGTTCCCAGGAAAAGGTCCACATCCCCCAGGTGGGGCTGCAAGGTGTCCCTGTCTGCCCCCATCCACACTCACATCTATCCATGGGTGCACGGGAGCTCCCCCTGCAAGGTGGTCTGAGCTCCTGTGGGCCAGTGGTGGCCCCCCAGCAACCGTGTGTGTCTCCTTCCCCCTCAAGGCACCCGTGCAATTTTCACCAAAACAGCCTGGCCTCATTTGTAGTAGCCTCCCCAATGCTGGCACACATAGAGACCTCTGGTCATGCCAAAGAGGCTCTGGCTGTGCCCAGCCAACAAGGCTCACCTCCCCCTCTGCAACAGCCCAGCGCCGGGCACAAGAAATCCCATCTGCCCTCTCCCTTCCCGGGACAGATTTGCATATTGGGTCAAGCGAGTGTTTCCAGCCGCTTGATTTCCAGGGGATAATATTATTCACGCAGCTATTTGCAGCCCCCGAATCCTTGGCTGCTGTTTGTTTGCTTCTTTCCCGCTCCCTCTTCCCTGCTTTTTACTCCCCCTTGGCTGTTTTGTCTGTTAAAAAAAAAAAAAAGAAAGAGTTTCCCTTGGCTGTACTTTCAGTAGGACGTTTCAAAGTCAGGCTGAGATGGGTATTAAATGAGGATAGATGCCAGGCTCCTTCTTTTCGCTGCATCCAAAACTACCAGAATAGCACCGAAAGCTGTAAATGAGGTCAGCTTTGCACAGGAGCTTCCCGAGCCTTTGCTGGGAGCGATGCTGCGCTGCCTGCGGGAGACGATCCCTTTAAACGGATCTGGCGCAGCTTGTCTTGGGGGACTGGTGTGATGCAGTGAGACCTCTCCCAGGCCTGCCCCCTCCCCTCTACAGTCACGATTTGGGACCCAGACCCGCTCCTCTGAGGGCACGCAGTCAAGGGGAGGCACGGGAAGCCCGTGGCACCTCAAGGCTGGTAGGGCTTGGTAGCCGGAGGAGATAGTGAGCCTGGATATGGGGCAGGGTCCTGGCCTCCAAAGGGGAGAGGCTGCACGTAGGCAAGATGGCGGGCCTCTCCCGCCATCTCCAGAGAGGAGAGCATCTCTTGGATGCACAGCAACAGGCTGAGGGCTGAGATTGCCAGGGGGAGCTTCCCGTCCAGTCAAGTCCTCCACAGCTTCCAATGCGGCGCTGTCGATGCTCAAATATGCCCTTTGGGACATGAGTGGTGGAGCAGGAGGATGGCTGGTGCCCAGATGATGTGCTCTGCGCCTGTGGGCAGAAGGAGAGGCGGCATGTGCTCTCCTGTCAGTGAAGCTGTTGCCACCTTGGTAACGCCATTCGCAAGGTGAAGCCAGAGCCTTGGTCCCTGCCATGGACAACTAGCTCCCTGGTTTTGGAAATGTGGAAGGGAAGCAAGTGGGGGTGCGGGCAGGGGAAATGTTGAGAGAAATTCCAGTGGAAGAGAATTAATGGTCCCACGCGGCTTTTCTGGCTTTGCAGAGCACTTGCTGGTGCACCACAGGGAAGAGCTAAGAAGAGAGCAAAAATACATGCTCCCTCCCCAGAACGCTCTCCCGCCTTCCTCTGACCTACAGCTCAGGGACGTCCTGGTTTAGGGGTGAGGCTTGTGTGTTTAATAGCCCCGGGCATATTTGCCTTCAGTGAGTTTGTCTAATTGCTTTTTGAACCTGTGAAACCTTGGGGTGACGTGTCCCACCCTTCAGACGTGTGTTTGGGAACACTACAGGCCGTCTCCTCTCCTCTCACTTGGATTTTGGAGACCTGCCCTGTCCCATGGGGGACCCTTAGTGCTGGGTCTTTGCCCCGAGGCAGGAACGTCCCCTGGGCCTGGGACAGGTACAGCAGGAGGAGGAAAGAGGAACGGGTCCAAGTCCTCAGCCATTAATGGAAACGCAGGAGCACGAGGAATGTAATTAGTGTCTTGGCATGGTGCTTGGGAAAGCCAGAGAGGCACGTCAGAGAGAGGAGGAGAAAGGCAGCAGAGGATAAGCCAGAGAGCAGAGATCACAAAAACAGAAAGCAAAACACTGTGAGGCCCCTAAAGGACGAAGGTCCCCTGGCTTGGGCAGCTCTGCTGTGCTTCTCCTTGTGGCTTCAGACACCCGTGGGGCCTCTGGGGATGTCAAGGACAAAGCCTACAGTGTGAAAGGCTTCTCCAAGGGCTTGCAATCCTTTTCAAACCCTTTCTACCCTGAACGCCACTTCTGCAGTTTCCATGGAGATGTCATCAATAGGGGAGTGAGCGGAGGTCCACGTGTCCTGGGTGGGAAGGGAGGGATCAGCAAGAGTGATCTCACTCTCTCGCACCTATTACAAATCTAAGCAAGTAAATAGATACTGATTAGCTAGGAAAATCTTCTCACTGCCCTGATACTTGCAGGAAGCACAGTGGAGGTTCACATGAGGTGTCCCCTTGAGATCTTGGTGGAGGCAGGTAAGAGGAGATGGAGAGCAAGGGGGGTGGAGAGCTCCTTACCACCTCCAGCTGAGTTCCCCGGTGGCAACACAGACCAAAACAATAAGCAAACGACCACTTTCCACCCTAAATGGCAACAGCAGACCTTCAGCAAAGCCTTGAGTTTGCTTAAATTGCTGGAGTGAGCTGCAGCTCAGCTCGCCAAGGCCACCTTTCCTCGTTCCCTCCCAAAAGGCATGGCCGTCCTCCGGGATGGGGCGGTGGGGTGGCCATCTGCAAACAGGGAGGAGGGAAGGCCTGGACCTCACCGCTGAGTGTTTATTTGCAAGATGCTGTTGTGTTTGGATAGAGCTCCGGGCAGGATGTGCCTGCAGTAAACACAGGAAAAGGGCTGACGCCGGAGTGGAGTGGAAGGGCTGGCAATAGTTTCCAGTTTTAATTAAAAATGGCCCCTCTTGGGGTAGCATGTGATTCCTGAAGCGATGGTTGATAAAGGCAGGCAGGTTGCTGAGGGCTCCCCCTTCAGGGTGTCCTGGAGGTGCCTTGGTCACTTGAGTTTCCTTTCTTAGAAATGGCCCAAGGAGACACCAGAGACATCTGGAAAAATGCATCTGTGGATTGAAACACCGAAACATCTCCTGATAATTTTCTTTCACCTCAAAATCAAGCACGTGTTTGAGACAGACACAAAAACCTGCGTTGTGCCGTGACGGTTGCGCACAAGCCCTCCTCATTGCAAGTGCTGCTTCTTGGCCAGGGAATAAGAGGGATGTTAAAGAAACTCGGGGTTGCCGTGTCTGGCTCTGTAATTTCACAATTCCCATGCTCAAAATGTCTGAAGGCCTGTAAATGGATTTTCCATAGAGCACTGCCCCCTGCTGTGGGCTCGCCATTCCCACACATTTCGCTCCTCGCTGGCAGGAATAATGTGCAAAACAATGGTGGTCTCATGAAATTCTGGGCCATTCGCTGCCGATTTGTCTGCTCAATGCCCTGCGGGTCTCCCACAGAGCAGAAGCTTCCTCAAAGTGTGGGGAAGAAGAAATACCAACAGAACAAAAGGGAGGAACAAGGGGGCAAAGGAATTCGGTCAACGTATCTCTTTACCTCGGCAAAATCCCTGACTGATACCTGAGATCTTGGGGCATCTGGGTCTGCAGCAGCTGCAGCCCAGGCCTTTGACACTGGGGCTTACCCCACCATGGAGGCACGTTGTGTGACTAATGCAGCAGGTGGGGATGGATGGGACCAGTTGTGCACAGTTGCTGATGCCACTGGGTCAAGCCCATACATACATGAAGGGCTTGAGCGATTTCACTGCTCAACGGCAATGAAGGAAATAGACATCTCTAAAGCTTTGCTCGTCTTGTTGGTATTAAGATGTATTGAGTTGAACCCTCAGCCATGATGCTTGTGGAGTTGTGGTCCTGTACAGCAGTGGGAGAGGCATCCCAGGAAAGCACAGGCTGCCCACGGGGAGCAGCGCTGTAGGAGCTGTGTCCAACTAAATCAGAGAGTCATGGAATTGTCAGAGTTGGAAGGGACCTCTAGAGATCATCTAGTCCAACTCCCCTGCCAAAGCAGGATTGCCCAGAGCACATCACTCAGGACTGCATCAAGGTGGGTCTTGAAAATCTCCCGAGAAGGGGACTCCACGACCTCCCTGGGCAGCCTGTTCCAGGGCTCTGTCACCCTCACCGTAAAGAAGTTTTTCCTCGTATTTGAATGGAACTTCCTATGTTCCAGCTTGTGCCTGTTGCCCCTCGTCCTATTGCTGGAAACCACTGAAAAGAGTCCAGCTCCATCATCCTTCAACCCACCCTTTAGATACTTGTAAACGTAGATAAGGTCTCCCCTCAGTCTTCTCTTCTCCAGGCTAAAGAGCCCCAGCTCTTTGAGCCTTTCCTCATAAGGGAGGTGCTCCAATCTCCAATGATGCTATCAGAACTCTTGCAAAATGCTCCGAACCATTCAGGACATAAAAATGTGCCCCAATGACATGATATTTGGAGCAAACAAGCCCTCTCATGTGTCTCTCTTGCTTGCTGGCGCCTAGCAAGTTTATTTGGCACAACAATGTGATTTTCACAACATGATTCTTTTCTCAGCATCACTGGGGTCTAATGTTTAAAGCCTTCTCAACAATTTGGACATGCTCCGGGGCAAGTCTGCTAATGCAAAAATCTGATTTCTGGTAACTCTATCTGTCGTTGAGCGAATGGTCTGCCTGCAGCTGTGCTGCTGGACCACCTCGTTTTTACGGTGGATAATGTATTTCAAAGGTGCCCTGGCGTCCCATGGAGGTGATCCTGTTCTTCTCATTTCTAGCAGATGAACGCAGTAGCTAAAGAGCCAGCCTTTCACCTGCTGAAGTCCATCACGGCTTTGCCCTTGTCTTCAGGAGAAGCTGGTAGCGACTTTCAGTTAAAGAAGAAAAAGAAAAGATAGAAGAATGAAACAAAGTCCTCTTAGCATCCGAGCTGCAGGAGGAAGAGCTGCAATTTTTGGAAACAGAGGACACAGAGAAGACAGGAAGTTTTGGAACCGCATGCGTGCTAGATTAAATGAGTTTAGCGTGCATTTGCTCTGAATTAACCGTGAAATATCTTGGCAAAAGTCTACCCTACTGTAGATTGTAAAGTATTATATGGTAGATTATAAAATGACTAGTCAGAGAATACCTTGATTGGCAGATAAGAAGAGGTGGCTGCTGTAGTGCGATTCACAAAACAAAGCCCCAGGGCACTGCTACCTACGAAACAGCAACTCCACCTGCTCCACAAAGACATGGCTGCAAGCAAAGGGAAGGGAAAGTAGGCTTTTTCCCACAATTCTAATTGGGACCTTGAGGTAGCAGAGAGGAAGATGGCTCTGGAAGGAGTGTTTTTAGACAGGAAGAAGGCTTTTTTGTTTGACGTTCATACTGGGAAAAGATGTTGGTGCTGGTGAACCACCAAAGACTGTGAGAAGCATCGCGCGCTCCCCGGTGGTTTGGGAGACACAGGGTTTCATTCTGCAACTCTTATTCCCCACGTCAGCAACTCCCAGCAAATGGTAGAAAATTTATCTTTACAGTGATGTCTGTGGCTGAGCCAGGAACTGAAATAGTAGCTACTGAGGAACATCTCTGCTGGCCTGGAAAAGTCACCAAGGCGAAGCAGTGTAAAGTATATTTCTGCATCCTCCATCTGCTTTGCAAAGTCTCCCTAAGAAAGCTGAAAGAAAAGGTTTAAAGGTTTGTGATGCTTTTTTCTTACCTCTTCTGC
Organism: Tringa tobata; assembly: GCA_033628505.1. NCBI lineage: Eukaryota > Metazoa > Chordata > Aves > Charadriiformes > Scolopacidae > Tringa > Tringa tobata. Next base: position 3,273,281 of record JAHREE010000118.1, on the reverse strand, counting down.
CATTTATTTTCTTGACGTGACTCACTGTTGCCATTAAATTAAATGTATCCAGGTTATAGGGGAGTGAATATATGCAGGGATTAAAATAGGCTAACGTTATGCCATTGAAAAATTACTTAGCTTGCTGCTGAATGAAAGCTCTGTGCTGACCTGCACAAGTATTTGTGCCTAGGAACAAAAACAGGTCTAAAAGACAGAAATGAGAAGACAGCTGGCAGGATGAAATGAAGAAAGAGAGAATGTCAGCTGCCTCTCCGGGGACCAGGCATCTTTGAAATGAGCCCTGCCACAGAAAATAGAAGTCCTGTTGCTGGGCTATAACAAAATATTAGCAAAGGCTGGATCCTGTATGCCTCAAGGTTGGCGTGTATCAATGTAAGATAAAAGTGATAAGCTGGGGTGGAACATGGATGCTCCAGCTCAGCATTAATGCTTATGTCCCACCGGTCTCTGCTCCTCAGCATACCCAAGAGAAAGGGAATAAGTTGACCATAGCCCTGAGACTGGCACCCATTGATGCTGAGGACAATCCCTTGTGTCTCCCTTGTGCTAACACCCCACAAAGGACCAGGGACAACAAACTATGCCCAGTGCATCGGGACAGAGAATCCAGTATGGGTCTTCTTCTCACACTGCCATGATGATCCACCTCAGGTTTACATAGGGTTTCCCACTGACAAGCCACACTGTTAGCTGATGGAGGTGGACGTCACATGAGCTGAGGAGCTTAGTGAAATGTCTCAAAATAAGAGAAAGGTTTTTCCCTTTATCATATTGGTATGACTGAAATCTCAAAGCCACAAGGCTTTTGGACTGAAGGAGGATCCCAGCCCACCTCTGGCCATAATTATTTCAACACAATAATTTCAATTATTTTCAAGCTGTTCAGACATGGGCATGGGCAGTCTTTGTCCTGCCGTAATTATTTTTGCCGAGGTATGGTTTTTATTGATGTAGCCAGGAAACAAACTGTTACAGGATGGTTCATGCTGCTAGCTATATGGGTCCATACTGTGTCTGCTACATAGGACAGATTAATAACAGACCTGTACTTATTTCTGTACATATATAAGAATAAATATCCATCCCAGTAGCTGGCAAATCCCATTTCAACCACTCTATATAATTATATGACTGCCTCCTTTAGTGCAGAAATTGTACTGGTGTGTATGTTTTAGACAGGGAGAGTTATCGGGAGTAGCTATCCCAATACAGATGTATTATCCCAATACAGATGTATTATACCAGTACATCTGTGCCCACTCAGGAGGAGTTTTGCCACATTAACTGTGTGCATAGCTTATCACGAGGACTTATTCCAGTCAGCAGAAGCTGTCACAGAGAGTGCAGTCTACCAGAACACATGCTCTTCTGCAGGATGTGATGAGCACCGTTCCTCCACCAACACAGGGGGCTGACCAAGAGGTAGGGTCAGTGGTGGGAAAAAAACTAAAACAAGTGACCTCTAATACCAGGAGAGCTTCGTCAAGGAAATCATGTCTTCCCTACAGTGGGGAAAGCAGAGTTGTTTACTCCTTTTTTGGTCCAACAGTAGTGGGTGTAACTAAAGGCAGCCAAAAGCATGGCCTGATTTGATTGACTCGTTAACAATTTAAATAGCTGCCTCACATTTTGTTGGGCTGCTGGAGAAGCTAGCCTGTTTTGTAGGGTGACACAAGGCTGAGGTATAATGGGTGAATAGCCCCCTTTCTAAGAAACTCCTCTTTCCACCAGGCTTTTTCAGTGTTTGACACTCCTGGAGAGTTTTTCCCCCCCGTGGGCTTTCCACATTGCTATTTTCGGGAGATTTCAGAAGTGCAGCTCAACCTTCGTCTGTTCAGCTTCTCTCTGACTGCAAAAAAGCCTCCCTGCACCACTAACCGTCCAAGTGTTTGGTGTTAAATTATCCATCAGAGCTCCTCTGGTAGCAGAGGGAGTTGATTGCAGCATCTTTACGGAGGATAAAAATAGCGACCGTCAGAGGCGAGGGCAGCAAGGAGACGAAGGCAGCGGCACTTTGACTGTGGCTGGGGTTGGTATCTTCACCTGCAGAAAGCAGGGACTGGTAAAAAAAAAAAAAAAGAAAAGGATCTCGTTTCTCTAATCAATCAAAATGTAAACAGCTGTGTCTGAATTCGTGCTGATGACCTTCATCTGTTAGGCAGGGAACGAGACACTGGACGCTGCAAATTTCCCCGCAGGAGCCTGAAAACTCCCAGTGACCAGCCTGAAACCCCTGCCTGACTCCAGGAAACAACCCTGCTGACCTTTCCAGTGCCAGTGCTGCACTGAACTCGCACGCCCCAGTGTCTCAGGAGGCACCACGAGCTCCCTGGAGGCTGATAGGAGGGAAACCAGCTCCTTGCAATTTTTGCAGCTGTTAAGTAAGTGGGGCATCCTCCTACCCCTGCTCCACCAACCCCTTCCAGCTGCTGCGCTCCTAATCCAGGCTTCGACATCCTCGCTCCATCAAGCCCATCGGCATCATTGATGCAGCGTGGCATCTCTCCCTCCAGACCTCGCTGAGAACTGACAAACTCACTGTTGCTTGCAGTCCAGAGCCGGGGTTGACATGCAGAGGAAGGTATCGTTGGTCCACAGCGTGTCCTGAAGCGGGGAGGAGGTGGGATTCGCCTCCTCTGGCCCACGCACCGGGGAGTCCATGGTTGCCATCACGTCGCGTGCCTCTTTCCCTGATCCCCGCTATGGGCTGGCCCAGGAGAGCACAGCCATCTGGCAGCTCCTACGTGTGAATGGTGCTGCTAAAGAAAGGAGGATTTCACATTCAGATCATTTTTTTTTTATTATTTTAGAAGTGCCAATCAAGCGTGTGCTACTTGGGCTGGGAAACTGGTTTAAGAAGTTTGCCAGGATTAATAGAGCTTCAGAGCAGTTTGGTGGGGAAAAAAAAAAATCAATAGGAGCACATTTCCCTGTAAGTCCAGGTAATTTTGGGCCCAGAATTCAGCTTTTCTGGGCTAAAGCTCTGCATGGGTATAGAAAGGACCCAGCTGTCAGGAACGTTTCAGGAGATAACAGAAGAATACAGTGCAGGAATTTTACCTAAGTGCAGCTTTGGGGAGTGAGTTTATATCCTTTATCTCAAGATGGGGATGTGCTCTGGTAGCAGAGCAGAATCAGATCTGCTTTTCACTGCTATGAGGGACTGGTGGCACAAATTTCAGCGATCTGAACCTACATCCTGTGGTATAATAAGAGCTGAAAAAAATGGTAGTGAATCCTTTACTTTTCCCTACCACCTTCTAGGACAGTCAGAAATCACACCACAGACACACACACCTCTTCAGCAGGGACATACTTATCTGTGATCACTTTCTTACAATATTAAGCTTTTATTAATCAATAACAGATAGGTGTATCTCAGAAATGCTGATGCTCTGCTATTTCAGTGCTGTACACACAGTCAACGGCAACCCTTCCCCAAAAAGCAGGCAGTGAACCTGGTCCACCCACGCCCCACGTGCATTCTAGGAGCACTTGTGCTCTGCTAGCTCAAGCAGTCTCTGAGAGCACCTCTCATACTTCCACACACACAAAAAGCTGTGGGTGCCACTGGAAATTAGACATAGTACTAAATTCCCAAGGACTTGCTTGGGAAGCGCAGAGCCGAACCACCCCGGCACGGTGTCAGTGCTACGGGCCAGCCCCTGAGGCTGTGACTCAGGAAAACAGAACTCAGTGGTCCTATGTGTGTGCAAAGGAATAAGATTTGACACGTGCAGTCATCTGCACTCTCAGATGGGACCCAAACAGTGAAGATCTGCCGAGCCCCCCATCCTTCCAACAGCTCAAACACTTCCAGGGCAAGCGCTGTGTGCAGAAGACCGTGGGGTGGGGGGCGAGTGGACACACTTAGGCTGAATTTGGTGCCCAGAAACTGTGAGAATCTGCCTTCTCGTTTCTGTAACTAACCACAAGTTACGTATTCAGCCCTAGCAAAGTTTTTCAACCGATGCAGACACTAAGGCACGGGGGAGAAACGGTCCGAAATGATCTTGCTTTGCTAAAAGTTACATCTGCAACTTCTAAAGCAAATTGCCATGGTAAAGAGCTATCAGGGAGGCTGAATCATCTCCCCAGCCTCTGCACATTTTCACTTTGACATTTCTTGTCCTTCTTCGTCTGTTTAATGAGCGAGTGAAATATATTTGAAACGTGTGTCAGTGCATCTTAGCAGTTGAAAAACTATTTTAAAGAAAAAAATGCATTTAAAATCTGAGTGTAAAGAGAGCACATAGAATGATTCACCTATGCTGTTGTGCGTTTTATACTGGTCTGTAGAAAATCAGAAACAAAAAAATCTGAACATCCAAAACAACTAATACCTCGTTTTCTCTCTACCTTTCATTGGCGTCAGCACCACTAAACATTGATACACTAAGCTTTACTTGGGCAAATTAAGCTTTGATACTTCCGCTGTATATATTTTGCATATGAGATATGACTTTATATATATATATATCTTGAGAGATGTATCTCAACCCTGAGATATATTATTTAGGAGAAAACTGAAGTTTAATGACACCTGTGAAAAAGAAGAGCATTTCATACAGATGAGTTTTGTGAAGATAGCAACGTGATGACTGGTCTCTGTGTTACTAACACTCCATTAGTCCTTTTTCCAGCCCATTACTAACATCAGGAAAAAATGTGTCTTTCTGAATAACCTTCATGTGGGTTATTCACACCAAGATCTTCACAAGGCAAATATCAAATGCAAAGGGCTCCAGCCACTGGGTAAGGCAAACTAAGCCACTAGACTTTATATCCTCTCTGTGACTGTCCCAGTGGTATGTAGACAACATTGCTTTCTTTTCAAAATGGCAATAAATTGTTGCAGATTCCAGGCCAAAGTTACTGCTGGTGCAAAGTAGGAACTCTTCACTGTCTTGAAGAACTTGTGCCAGAATATGGCAGGACCAAATCAGACCTAAAGGCAGCCTAATGGCTTTAGGTGAAATCACAAATTAGATAAAGCCGTAAAGGGAAAAATCAAGTGTGCCCAAAAATTATACTTAAAACAATTTTAATAGAATGCGGTGACACAACATAAATCACCTGGAAAATCCAAACGGTTGACAGAGCTTTCTGCAAACAGACAGTAAAAGCAAAACAGCGAAACCTGCTTGTTTATCAGCCCCAGGAGCTGACCCTGGGAGTCCTGAGCATCCCGCACACGCGGACCTGGAAGCGCAGTGGGACAGCCCTTAGGCTTGGTGATCAGAGGCGGCGTGGAGCAACCCACTTGTTTTGCAGAGAGGAGCTGTGCCGTGACGCATAGAGCTGCAGGCTCAGTTATTTATGAATCTTTGGGAGATCAGTGGGGATCCTTGTCAAAAGATGTAGAATATGTTGGAAGCACGAAAAAGGAGCTCTGCTGGTTACAGGAAAACGAGCTCTGCTTGTTACCCAGTGACAGCAGGACCTCACCTCTGAAAGCCACTAATATGCTTCCCCAAACTCCATGAGGTGATGATCAGAAATGTCACGGAGCATTGCACCGATGCTGAATGAGGGGATTAATGCCACCTACTGAATGACCTATTCTGGTGCGTAATGCAAAATGCATGGACTGAGCTCATCGCAGCGCAGCCCTGGGGCGCCTGGCCTGTGACAACTCAGAAGACACCAAACCAGAGAGAGCACAGAGGCGGGCAGGGATGCTTGTGGAAGAGAAATACATCCCTTGTGACAGCTCTCTGCCAGCAAGACAGCTGGACAGTCAGGTATATCGACTCGAGGGAAACAAAGGTTAACACAAGCAGGGGTTAAGGAGAGATGGGCAAGGCAGGGGCTGAATCAGCTATTGATACTATTAAAGTGCAATTTTAAACAGCAGGTGGATACAAATACTAATAAACAAAGCGCATATCTTTGAGACTGCTCAGATTTAGCTGGAACCTCTCTGTACAAAAAGCAGAAGATGATCCCATTCATTCACAGCCTGAAGGGAGTCCTACGGGTAAGTCGTTCCCTAGTTAGGTCCAGGCACAGCCAGTGTCTGGGGCCTGAAATGCCAGAGGGACGTCAAACTCCTCCTGACACATCCTCATCTTGCCTGAAGCTCCCGAGGCTGCCATGTCTTGTGCTCCTCAGGCCCTCTCCTTGCACAGAAACACCCGCTGCCTAACGAGGAAGGGGATTTGCCAATAGCAGTGCTTGAAGCAACACATTTTCCATGAGCAGTTTTGTTCCTTATACTCAGACTGCCCTTTTATTTACAAGGCGAAGAAGAAAGAGCGTTTGCTCCCCACCTCAGGGAAACGCAGTAGTCAGGGAAGTCTAACAATTATTCCCTTAACAGAAATACTCCGCTCTTTGCAGAGATGCTCTACACCTAATTATTTTCTCAGTGCCCAAGGCATCGTACTTTTCCAGTGATATCAGCACTGGCAACATATTTATCCTAAGGCTTGTAGGACTCTGTGTTATTCCTCATAACTCACAGGTATAAAATTTGTCCTCGTGACCTCCTGACATTTCAAGCCAACACAAAATCAATAAAGCACATTGAATCAGCAGCCAGCTTGAAAAATTAACCCAGCTGCAGACATCGTTGCAACGGGGACAGAAGAGCACTACTATTAAACAGTCAGAAGTTTCATTTGTCCCCAACCTGGTCCACCGCTCCGGTCTTTGGGATATTTCAGACTGATTCCTTTCCATCGTGTCACTTCAGCAACAAAAGGGAATCTTTTATAAGCTGAGAAAGGGTCGCGGTAGCAGCTGACATGATTTACGTTTAATAAAGGTCCTTTAGCGCCAGGAAAGAGGGGCCCTGCCAAATCTCAGGCGTCTCATGAGCTGCTACTATTGTCCCCAGGGCAGGAGCACTTTTTAGGTTCCCTCTCCATCTCTGTAAACAAAAGGACAGCTGTACGCTTGGCTGGCTCCGGACGGGGCTCTTTGTGTGCGATTAGTACCCAGCGCACATCATTCATGGCTCTTGAATAAAGATGACCTCTTGCAGGATGGGATGGGGAAAAAAAAGCCTCTTTATTCAGCAGGGCTTGAATTAGCATAAGGACAAGGAAACCATTCCTTGGAAGTCACAGGAAGAGCCAGATAAATAAATAAGCAAACTACAGGTTGCCTGCAATTCCTCGGTGCTCAGGAGCTGGGGCTAGGAACTGTAAAAACCAAGGGAAGTTGTCCCCACACGCTGTCACTAACGCCTGTGCCACCCCTTGCTCTCCAGCCTGAGCTCCGTAGGGCCCAGCCACACATCTGCAGCTGGGAAGATGCTTTGTCACAGGGGTTATGGCCCAAAAGGAGGAGAAATGAAGCGTGCAACGTGGCCAAAGTGAACTAATTTTCACCACTTGCTCCTTCCACCTCTCTCGGGCAGGCAGGAGGACGCCTTGGTCGGTGGCTCTTGGAGTGGCAATAATACTTGTCTTTTTTTTCCCATCCTGTGTGCCCGACCGGCGGGTCAGGCAACGAGCTATGCAAACAGACAATGACATACCAAATTTTTTCACATGCTGGGTTTCCCGGCCGATGAAAGGCAATTCAGCAGCTTATCACCATGTATGCTGCTGCAATTAAGAGCCCTGGGAGCAGCGGCAAATGAAGTTCTCCTCCCCCAGCCCACTCCACCTCCCATCCCTCCCCCGTGCCTATAGGAACAGGCTGTCTCTCACCACCCACCACACCAGCACAATCGCAACCCTTATACTCGGGGCTGAGCTCCACCGAATTTGCTCTGACCTAGCAGCCAGGGGCACGGCAATATGTACCAGGGTGTCCTCCAGACCCAACCTTCACATCAGATTAGTTTTCAGCTGAAGCCCTGCTGTGTCAACTGTAATGGCCCTTAGAAACACGAGTTTCTCCCCTGGAAGGCTTAGCAACAGCAGAGTTAGTTTAGGCTTGGAATTAGCAGACAAGGAACGAGGCAGGGTTGAAAATGAAATTAAATTCCAAAAACCGTATTTAATGCAGCGGTGCCACCATCTTTGCTTTTATCAGTTCTCACAGTAGTTGCTGTTTTTCTGCAGGTCTCACTTCCTGAAAATTATTTCTTCCCTCTTTTTGTTTTCTTAACAACACCATTTTTTGCTGAAAAAAAACAACACCTGAAAATATGCCCCTGGCTCTAGTTGGAAGCTCGAAACAGAGGAGGCAAACAAAGGAGAAAATAGATACTATTTTATGACTTCTGATTTTCAAGTGAGTCTCATTACTTCTAACCCTCTGCAGCCATCAGCGCAATGAACAAGGGAGGCTCTTCACTGTCGCTCTTGTGTCCTGTAAAAGCTTCATGAGTCTCCAAGGAAGCTGCAGCAGAAAAGTGCGTAAAAACACAAAACAAGGTTAATTGCTGAGCTGGCATCTGACCCCTTCAGTGGCCTGGATTACTTTGGGGTGGTGATTAACAGAGGCCAACTCTCGCCACAGGTAGCAATGTGCTTTTTACAGGTCGGCGTTATTCCCCTCATTCTTAAAAGCAAGTGTCTTGCCCCAGTGGTGTAGTTTGTCACTAGAAAACTGGGGAGAAGGACATTGCCATTTCATAGAATCATAGAATGGTTACAGTTGGAAGACCTTCAAGACCATCGAGTTCCAGCCCCCCTGCCATGGGCAGAGACACCTCCCACCAGACCAGGTTGCTCATGTAAACCATGCACCCACATATAAGGACATGACACACTGAAGACTTCTGACAGTGGGTACCCAAGCAATATTGCCAGAGTAAAGACATTTCCTGTTGTGCATTAATCTTTGGACTTCAAATGACAGAAAATGAGCTATTTGAAAGCTATTTCCATGAAAAACACTTGCATGTTCCTCCCACTCTTGCCTTCTTCCAGCTCCCTGCCCTGCACCTCACGTGTGTCTTGTTTGTCACTGTTCATCACTGATAGGAAAAAAAGAATACCCTGAGTTTAATAGAGGGGGCTAAACTCAACTTTTACAACAGGTATCTCTGATAGATGTGGTAACTACACGTCCTCACCATTAGAGTGGCAGCAAATCAATGAATGAACCCATAAAGGGCTGAAATACAATAGAAATCTGTGAATGGAGGTGTAAGAAAGCTCAAGTGCATCAAAGGGGAAGCAGTAAAACTGAATGAAGGGACTTTGGAGGAGAGCAGCTAGCGAGAAAGGATTATGGAAAGTGCTTGTTATTTAAGAAAGTTATTAGTATAAGGGAACTCCTGCCATCCTGAGAGGTACTCTGCCTCGCTGCTTCATTATGGAAATACTTCCCTCAGGCCCCATCTGTCTGGTTTTCTGCTGCAGATGAAGCTGACCCGAAGGGAATTCATTACCACGCACCTCTTAGGGCAAAGCAAGCTTTGCTGCAAATGAGATGGCTCAGCCTGATGAATGCTGCCTGCAGAGGCTCTGACAAACGCCTGGCAGACCGGACTCCACCATCAAAAAGGTTCTCACGTCACAGTTCCTGCTTAGTTCTCGTGCAGCTGGACGTCCTGGCAGCAGGCAAGGGGTTTGGGAGACTGATATGAATCATGGAGGGTTTTTGCTGGGAACATGCTCCAACAGGACAGAAATCACAGTGTATGCTTGGCTCAGGTCTGTCCTGGGTGCAGACGGAACATGAGAGCTATATACAAAGGAGATGCCTCTGCCAGAGAAATCAGATAAAATGCTGCAGGTCTCAAATAAGTGAATACATATATATTGAGCTCTCATCCTCCATCGCTTTTTTCCTAAGCATTCACAGATTAACCATGCAGTACAGCTGGGAGTACTAAGGCAGGCTTCACTAGTCAGTGTTTATAGAAAAAACTGGGGCATAAAATGTGAAGTGCTTCATTAAAGGCCAACAAGAAGCCACAGACAGACCTCCTGGCCTGTTTTCCAATGTTCGTGACAAACAAACAAAGAGTGGAGTTAGGCTTTGTCAGCTTGAAGGAAAAAGATAAAATTTTGGCAGTGAAAGAAAATACTCAACCTGTAAGTAAAGCCAGGGCCCACCTGACCATCACATTGCAAATGTGGGGCACCTTTTAAATGCATGAATTAGACAAAATGAATAATCTCACGGCATATACGTGTCATAAATCAGGGAGGGGAGAGGCGTGTAGGAGCTGGATGCCAAGCTTTGACTTTAACATGGAGGATCAGCACAGCACCAGGATTATCTGGCAAACCCCGTGCCAGGTACGGTTGAGTTGGGTCAAGCAAGCAGTTGGAGTTAGTTTCTTGCCAAAAGGCTCAGTCCCATAAAAACTGTCTGTAACATTACACACCCGTATGACTCAGGCTCCTAGCATCTTCAGCTTTATTCCACAATAAAAAGAAATACAAATGTGAGCCTCTACAACAGAGAGGGTCTCGCAGCCGTGGCCAACAGTATTTATGAAGGTCTATCGTCCTGGAGGTTACAGTGCCAGCCCAGCAGCTGACTGACATCTTTCCACTACTTCTCGGTTCTCCAGCTGGGGTGGCTTGACCTCCAAAAAGGAGAAGCTCAATGTTTCTGGGAGACTTTGCCCTGCTAAGACCCTGCTGCTGTTTTCAGAGGGCGAGGGCCTGGTGGAGCAGACGTGGCATGTGCCTGCAAGTTGCCAGGAGTATTCCCAGCAGAGGATGAGCTCAGTGCCTTCTCCAGCAGGATGTCAGGCGAACATCAGCTTGGGGAAAGGTTTGGGGAAGGCAATTCCCTCCTCTCCGAGGCACACCCGCTCCAAGCTCTGAAGCACCATGTCCTTCCAAATGGTTGGCCACGTGTAGTGGTTAGGTTTTTTTCACACATCCACAGAGCTGACTGCCTGATCTTCTGGGGGTTTTTTCCATCTTTACCAAACCCCGGTGATGGCTGAGGGATGCGGTGCTGTGGGGCACACGCGTGAGCAGGGTGGGTAAGAAGGAGCGTGGCAGCGTGCAAGGGAGTGGTGCAGGCAGAGGAGACCCCCACGACACCAGTGGGGACAGGCACTTTCCCAGTAATACAGGATTTCAAGGGCTGTTTTCTGCAGCCTGGGTTATGGACCTTGAGGTTTATAATCTGCTGCCTGTCTGCTGCCGGCTTCATGTGGACCCTCTCCAGCTCCTTGAATTTCTAGCCTGCTTCTCACTTAAAAGCCTTCGTTTCAGTGTGGGGCTGTGAACACACTCTGGCTGGGGGCACGAGCCACGTGAAGAGCGGTTACAGAAACTTGTGTTTTCTAGTGAGTTGGCACTTGTGTGTCAACGGGTGGAAAGTCATGGCTCCAGGTGGAAAGAGATGTCTCCAGGAGGCCACGTGTCTCCTGCACTGCCCTTACCTGCACCATGTCCAGCACGAAAACACAGGCAGACTCACACCCCCAAACCATAATTTTTGGACTACGAATGGTCCTCAAAGATGGCAGAAAAAAAAAAAAAAAAGAGTTGCTTCAAGGCTTTAAAGCAGTGAATCCTACTCTTTGCTGCGGTGTGGCCAACTGATGCGGTGTTTACAAACATTTGCAGGTGTAACATGGTAAAACGAATGCTGCCAGCCCTCCGGGAAGACGCATGGTTTATTTTCTTTTTCACACACTAGTGTTTGTGCTGTTCTGCCTCCAGGAGCTGCAGGGTGAGAGCAGTGGAGCAGCCTCTCCAGCCGTCTCGGCCCAGGAGCTCCGGTTGTGTGCGGTGCCTCCAGCTCCATGCAAGCACAGAGGTAACGCGAGCGCTCAAACTGGGACCCAGCCTGGTGGTAAAAAGCCCTGTAAAAATTCAGTTTGCACGGGCTGTTATCTTTCTGAATGGGAGGGAGGTTATATTTAGACTAGATAAAACCCGACACATTTTTTTTGGCTAAGAAATGAGAGTTTGTAGTTCATCGCTTTGCTGTGAGGGACAGAACTAGCGACTGATGTGTGGGGGAAATTTAATGGGGAGCTTGTAAGCATCTGCTCTGAGAGAATATGAGAATCCCCCCCGATGGTCATGCCCTTCTCCCACCTCCAGTGCTGCCCTCGGTGTTGCTGGAAGGGCTGTCCAGGCAGTGGGGCTGTGGGGAGGATGCCCGGTCCCTCTGTCCCACGGCTTTTTCAGCGTGGGGAGGGAACACCAGCATGGGGAGGGAACACCAGCATGGGAGCGTGTCGCTGCTTCTCCCCTCCTCCCAGCACCGAAGCAGCTTGCAGGGGATTGCTGGGGGAAACAGCTCACCCAGATCATCCAAAGGCAGCTGGAAAAAAAAAAGTGCAGATCAATGCAAACAGGGTTTCCTTCCCGTCCATGCCATTAGTAAGGGGTTTTCACCACAAGCAGATGGGGTAGGGATATAAATACATTTACAGCTCGGGGGAATCTGCTGCATCACCTCCGCTGCTGCAAGCCTCTCCGCAGCTCCTGCTTTGGGGAGATCTTTTCTCCCAGGCCCCGGGGAGGGCGGCTGCCCTTGCCAGGGTAGGATTTATGTGAGGATGCGGCTGCAGAAAGAGAAGATCAGTTTTGGGGAGGCCTGGCATCCTCAGCCCAAAAAGGCAGCGGGGGAGACAGTGCACCCAGATACCAGCACTAAACAGCAGAAGCCAGGCAGGGCTGATGCAGGTGAATGCAGCATCTGCAGGGAGACCCTGGACATGGGGAGGGCTCAGCTCCCTCAGCCTGGGGCAGCTCCCAGGGCTTCTTAGGTTTTGAGCAAAGGACAGGAATTGGCCTCTGTTTCTCCCCTAAGGCACACTTCCACTCACTGCTGCTTCTGTATCCATCGTCCATTTGTTTGGACCGATGGCCCGATGCCTGTCTGAGCAGAAACCACTCGTATTTCCTGACCAGGGCAGGCTCAGCTGGGGAGGGCATGGGACCCTGCAGGTCTCTGCTGCCCACCACACACATTGGCTCAGCCCTCCCTTCCCCAGACAGACCCGGGCAGCTCATCCCTCCATCTGGGCACTGCTGGGAGGATTAGTTAGCACACATGACGTGGTTACCCGAGATAGCCCAGGGCTGGATCCAGTGACTCAGGAGCTCCCTCTGTTTCTAATGTTTGCACAGACTTTTAAGACAGAAGCGTGAAGCACTACCCGTAAGGTGTTTGCTGAGGGCCAGATGCTTACAGCAAGCAGCTGTATCAGCTGGGGAACGCTGCCTGTGGATACAACGAGCAGTGGATAGGAAGGGGTTGGAGTCTGGTGGTTAGCAGGCATGAGAGTGCACCTATAGGTCTGATTTATTTCCCCAGAAGGTTCAGAAGATGCATGGGGGAAGGTTGCACCCCAGGGGCCCTTCGCAGCTGAGGGTACAGCACCCCGGGATGCTGGAGCTGAATGCACTGGGCATTTCACGTGGTGTGCCCCCCTCCAGGGACCTTCCCGAGGCTACCCTCACCCTGACCCCCTCTCCATGCCCTGCAGGCAATGAGACGTGGAGCCCCTCCAAGGGCAGGCAGGAGGAAAGGGGAGATGGCAGGGGCAGTGGCAAGAGTGTGTGTGTGGGGGTGCCTTGGGCTGTGGCATCTCTGCAGCCCAGCACCAACCCCAGACAGGGACTGCTTGCTGTAAAGGTTGGGTCATATTTGTCCGACGAGGGTGATTTTTCCTGCCTGAGCTGTGTCTGACTGCTTGCCCATATGCTGGCCCCGTGGCAGCTCTGGGCACCCGGGGTGCGGTGTGCCTGCAGTCAGATGGCGAGTGGCTTCACCCATGCGGGGAGCTGGCTCCGAGATGCATCCTCAGGTGCTGGCTCTGCTTTCCCATCTCCCATGTCACCAGCTCTCACCACAAGCCAGCCCTGATGATGGCATTATGCCCTACTAAGTGTCAATGGGAGACCCTACTAAAGCTTACAGACCTGGCACTATCCAGATATTGGCCTCTCTGGGATGCTTAACACGAACAGCAAAGCCTGCCCCATTTTAGGGAGTACTGCTGTCCTGAGTCCCAGCCCCGCTGTCACACTTCACCGGGAGTTTGCTTTGCTTTCGTGATAGCTGCATTTCTATTTCCATGCCGTGCTCCCAACCTCTCAGCCCGATGCAAATGTCTGTAAAAAAGCAGCCCCTGTGAGAGCATCATTTCCATGGTGTCTTACAACCCTGAATGATATTGAAATTGCCGAACCCAGGGCTGCTTTGTGGTCATTATCCAGCTGCGACTTCAAGGGGGCTGAGAGGGACGCCGTGCTAAAAGCCTTCCCCTCTCTCTTCTTGGGAAGAAAGGAAAGAGAACAACCAGCGCTGATTAAAAGCATTTATGGTGGGTTTTTTTTTTTTTCTAAAGCGGTCTCCGCATGCAAAGATTTGGTTCAAGGAGCATTAAAATCACTGCTGTCAGTTCAGAAAGAAGGGGCTGAAGGAAATCTGGGCCATTGGCATTGTGTGAGGGTTGCTATGGCAATCCCCACAGAAAGGCGGCTTAATAGGCTTTCTTCCCAGGAAACTCAGAACTGCAGCTCGCAGGCTGCAAAGCGGCGCGTGCAGAAATATTTTCATGAATAGCATCTCCGTGGAAAATTTTGTCGGCTGTTTACACCCTCCCTTCGGAAGCGGGGCGGCAGGGAAGGTGTTTGAAGATCACCTAGTGGTGGTTGGTGACATAAAGAGGGTATAGGGACCCACGGGTGGCAGCAGCCCCGCAAAAGGGAATGGCAAATTGCTCCCCACAAAGGCAGGCGTTGTGAAGCGACTTAAAAACACACACGGCCATCATCAGTCCTCACACACCGGGAGATGCTCTAGTAAACAGTCAGGACCAACAAGCCAGTTGCCCCCAATTCTGTGACTCTGCACGTTGTCACTCCTGAACGCAGCAAAATGCAAAATGATGACATCTCTCAGCTCTTCCCTGTAATATTCACCGTATTAAAAAAATAATGACATTAGCTAAAATATTCATGAACGTTAGTGGATCACGCTCTGCTGTTTTCGGCGGAAGCTTCAGAGAATTCCGGTGATTCAGGGCTTACCTGAAAAAAAGCCTTAAATATTGTGGATTAGGGAAGCATATTTTATCTTAATGGAAAGAAAGAAAGACTAGGGATTAAACCAGGAGATCGTGTGAGAGGATATCTCTGGGCTCTGGCAAACCTCCATTTCATGACGTCTGGCGAGTCACACAAATCCCTCTGTGCTTCTCTTCCTCCGTACCACCTGTAAACTGGTAATATTACAATCAATTATTTACTTTCTTGGGTACTACAAGATTTAATTATTTTGCCATTCTTGGTTGCATGTTAGTAATAGAATATATAATTTATCATTAAGAACTGACTGTCAAATATCTACATGGGCATCTTATTGGGAAAAATAAAAACTACTCACCAGCCTGGCTTATGACAAGAAAGATTTTCCTTTTTCTTTAGTGGTAGATGCTTTGTGCTTTGGGGCAAAGAGATCTGAGTATCTCTCTGCTAAAGGCAGGAACTTCCACGCTATCAGAGTGGGTAGCACAGAGCTGACCCACAAGTCTTAAAAGGCCACGAGTTAGGTTTAACCTGCTGTACTTTTTGCTAAAGTTCTATTTTCCTTTTCTTCTGCAGTTCTACTGCTGCTCTCTCTCAATGCGGGGATAATTAGTGCATTGGTTGAATCAAACCTGCACTTATTATAAAAGACAGCTGTGTGGCTGGGAGGAAAAAAATTAAACCAGAATTACATTATATTTAAAAATGAGATGAAACCATAGAAAAAATGAGTTGGGATGAGTCAGGATAGGGAAACAATAGATAAGGGCCCAAATGCTTCGCTCCCCGCTGAGTTCGCAGCCGTCTGGCAGAATGATGCCATTTCCCCATGTTACATAAAGAGATTACTGCCCTCAGAACATTAAGAGGAGAGTCTGAGCTCCTAATTTTTAGATTCTAAGTCAGGCTCACGTTATGAAGCTGAAATCAGAAAAGTGTGAAGACCTTGGCGTCCGTGACATTTTTTCGTAGGCTCATCTCAGTTACAGGGAAGTTGTAAAGACTGGTTACAAAGAAGAGGGAAAACAGGATGCACACTTTTTACTTCTCTGTTAACCGAGACAAGCCAGGGGTAGGAAATCCCAAGAAGTTATAGCAGCCCCCCCTCTGTCACTAGTGGACTGGAGTGCCAAAAATGTAATGACACATTAATTTTTAATGGTCGGGAAAAATGATGTATAGTGGAGGAAAACGAGTGCCCCAGGGCCCCACAGCACATCACAAACAAACCTGTGAAGATTTCTTGAACTTCTTCTTGAACTTCAACACCAAACTTCTTTCTTGACTTGATTATATAACTTAACTAGACTACGTCATAGTAAAAATTCGGAAGTTAGTCTGTTCTTTAACGTATGAGATAATGAAAAGATGACACAGAGGCAGAGCCTCAGCTACTACCCACACGTGCAGTGGGAAAACTCCTACTGCCTGGCTAATCCTGTTCTTGGTAGTGAATGACTGCAGGACAGTGCCCTTCCTTTATCTTTCAAGTCCTTTTGGGTAGTTAAAACACAAAAGGCCACAGTTGCTTGATTTTCAGGAGGCAGGCATTATTATATCAAAGTTTTGTGCTTTGGAGCCACAGCTGTAGACCTATAGGGACCTTGAGCAGGTCTCTAAATTGAAAGCTACAGTGAATGCAATTTTAAAAATGCAATTTACATGTGATTATAACTGATCTGCATAAAATGCAGCTGTTTCACTGCTATTTTTGTCAAGCTTAAACTTCAACAAGTCTTTTTCTTCACACTTTCAAAATTACACATTTGCATTTCTCGTTTTTTTCACCTTTGTTTTCCTGAAGCCCTGAATGTCAGAGGATCAAAGGATTATCTGGGTTACCCGCCTGCCTGAAGACTACGCTGGGACCATGCTTCCCTGAGCCTCTAAGAGGTCTTGTATTTGGAGCTGAAGCCCAACTGTATTATCTGAATAACCAGGGCTTCCCTGCATTCAGAAAACCTATTCTTACAGTAGATACGAGGACTTAATCCGCTCGGTTTTGCTCCCTGAAGATTCAACCAAAGTTTATCCAGTGCTGGCTTGTCTGAAGGCATTCAGAAATTGCCACAAAACCTCCTTTGGAGCAGCAGCTAAAGCCGTGGGGTGATTACAGTGGATGAGCTCATGCTTTTCCTTGTAACAAGCTCGGCTTTGTTCGGGGCTCTGGGGATGGGAGCCGTGAATGGCAGAGGATACACCGACTAGCAGGGTCAGATGAGGCAGGAGTAAGAACTTAAATTGTTTTCAGGGGTGGGTTGGTTTAGGAAGGTTAAAAATGAGGTTTTACAAATATGCTGGGCAGGAGGGGAGAGTTTTGTGCAAAAATCATTCAGCCCTGCTCTCTTCTGCGGGTGCAGTACTTGCCCATGCAGTAAAGAGCCCTGTCTCTCTCCCATTGATGCCAGTTAGGAAATTCTGGCTTCCAGAAGCAGAACAGTGATTTACAGTCTGCAGTGCTGTTCTACGGTGCCAACCACGAGTCCTTTAATTTCACCCTTCAATTACCATAACTACAATTTCGCCTATAGAAGCAATAATGTAGAACCAACTCACTAATAATGAACTACTGCTTGTATATCAAAGTAGAAGACACTCTACTGCAAAAAAAAAAAAAAATCAAGGCATAACCAGAAAGGCATTTTAAATATTATGTTCTATCTAGATGTGTAATCCTAAAAAAAAAAGCTCTCAAGTGAAGTTCTTCTCAAGCAAAACCTCATGCAGAACAATAGCAGAGACTGCAAATACAGTTAAATGGCTGAAAAGATTAAGAAGGGATTTATGTGAAAAACCTGGAGACCATTAATTCAGGTTCCTATTTTGAGATCAGCTTGATGGTAGGAGATTAAGACAAAGACAGAAAGAAATTCAAAACAGATGCCAAGATAGTTTACTACAGAGAACAAATAGTGGAATTATTCCACTTCAGCAAAAACATTAAGCCATATAATAAATATTTAGGTAAAAAAAAAATTAAGAAAACATGCAGTTGCTGTACTTCTTTTACTAGGAGTCCCATGCCTTAAAACAATGCAATAAATATAGCTGGATGATTAATTTTGCAGAAATAAAGAAAGGGTGTTAACCTGAATGAATCACAGCTCATGAAGTTTATGTCATATTATTGAATTGAAGGAATTTCCTCAAGCCCAGGAACACTTTGTGACATCTCTGCTGAACAGCATGCTCAGAGTGCCACCTGATGGCTAAACTTTGCTTTTCTTCTCACCCAGCTGCCTCTAAAATGTGTAGAGGCTGCCCATGATCTCATCACTGTTTTCCTAAGCTATGAGAAAAAGCTTCTGCTTAAATTACAAATGCTCATTAGCTCAGGAAGGAGTACCTTTGGTGTTATATTTCTACCATCCATCGTTGTTTAGATAAAGTAGATTGGCCTACGCTGGATGTTCATTTCAGTGGGTGCACTTGAGGAACGCACTGTGGTCTCAGGGGGCTCAGGGGAGTAAATCAAGTCAGGGGGGCACTACACCGTCTGGGGAGGATGGGCCTGGGGAGATCATCCACAGCTCCAGGTCATTCCCACATGGGATGGAGTCGGTTCCAAGATTCAGAGACTAGAGGCCTACGAGTTTCAAAAGACACCTCTGTATTTTGTGGATTAAAAAAAAAGCCACTCTTGGTAAATACTTCGTTCTGCCTTCTAAGATTCCCCCAGATCTGGAAATGAAGATGACTCCTTGTGGGAGCGTAGGGTGTATGAAGCAGGTAACATCCACCGAGCTGCAGCCCAGATCTGAACCCTCTTCATTGATGCTGCAGAGAAAACATGAGATTTTTGCCTGATCTCTGCCGAGACCTATCCAGGTCACCTTCCAGACAGGGGCACAATTCCAAATGACTCCTACAGGAACAGGACCTCATTCTGTTTGTTACCTGGTTTTCACGTAGAAGGGATCCACTTTGCCACCCGCTTTGGCTTGTACCTGCTAAGACATAGTGCAACCTGAGGTTTGGCTTTCTACCTAGAATAGGTGTTCACACAAGAGCTGCAGAGACTGTTCAAGCTGCTAGAATATAATATAAGTAGTGGTTTGTGATCCTAAATATCTCTGGTTCTCGAGAGAAATTGCATGCAGTGTTTATATACACCAAGTCACGGTTTTATCTTTTCCAGAAGGAACCAAGAAAGAAGCTCACCGTTATTTTTTTAAATAACTATATTTAATCTTTAAAACAGTGTGTCTCATTCCTCTCCTAGGGCATGAAGTTGGTAAGAATTCAGAGTAAGTATTCATTATGGTACCACTTGGAGGAAACCAACATCAAGGACAAACTCATTTTATTTAAGGATCCTTGGGAGATAAAACACAAATCCCTCTAGAATCTCATGCTCTAATGAAAAACAGAAGCAGCCGCATTCTTACAAACCAGGTGTATGAGAGGAAGATAGATATCAAAGCTGATATATAAGAAAACAGTATTTCACTATGACACTGGTGAGACACTGGAGCAGAGACCCAGAAACAGGTGGACTCTCCATCCCTGGAGATACTGAAAACTCAACTGGAAAATAGCCTTGAGCAGCTTACCTAACTTCAGTCAGGCCTGTTTTGAGCAGGAGGTTGGACTAGATGACCTCTAGGGGTCCCTTCCAACCTAGATTATTCCCTGATTCCATGACACAGACAAGGTTTGTCGTTCTTTCACGGACAGGAGAACATCATCCCACCTTTCCACTCTGACCAGCAGTCAATGAATTTAACATTGCCTCTCCATGGGAAGGTTGCATCAACCTGGGGCTAACAAGCTGCTGAATCACCCAGCAGTCATGTCAGGCCAAGTCCTGCAGCATCACCCCTTAAGAAGCTCCTCTAGCTGAGGTTGACCAGCATGTGTTTGTGTCATCCCACATTACAGTAAGCTACCGGAGACCTTTAAGTAAATGCAGTATTTCAAATACAGCTGACAAAAAAGTTTGGGGACCATATAGCACACCCTTTCCTTTTGAAAAATCCCCATTAAGCGTAGGCACACTCCTTACTCATCACAGCTTTTCCAAAAAACCTTCTTCCAACCTGTACATCAGAGCCGATCCTTTTTTCATCATCCGAAAGCAAAGCTTCTTCATTAACGGCATCTGCCAGTTCATCCACCTGGGCCAGGCTGCAGCTCTGGTTGAGCCTGCAGGGACCTTTCCTCTGCCCAAACAGCATTTTGTTTCTCTTGCTTCCTTACAGTCCATTTGAGAGGAACAAAACATGAATTTCCAGGAGACCTCTTCCCTCCTTTCTCTTACAGAAAACACTCTTAGCGTTTTCTTCAGGTCAATGTTAACATTTACCATCAAACGTGTTTCCATTTTCTCATTGCACCCGATGGATGCATGGTCCTGTGTCATCATTTGCACGGTGGACCTCTGCTGCGTGTTTTGACCGGTTTTGACTGGAAAATTCCTTACCTAACACTTTTTTCTCCTCAATTTTCACTGTAAATTTGCCTGCTTTTACAGCTACTCAGAGTTAACTGCTATGCGCTGTAGAGCCCTTTGTGGCTTGAAAGCCTCGGAGACAGCCTGTGAAGGGGCACTGGGACATGCCTGAAAGGACACTCGGTGTCCCCTTATGGATGATGGTTAACCTCACAGATTTCAATGTGATGGTGCAAGAGGGAGTGAGCAACCACTCGGCAGCACACAGCCCGGGGCCAGGCACGTGCCAAAGGCAGGGCAGGCTGGACCACTCCCCAACGCTGCTGCTGCCAGGGGTCCCCCTCAGCAAGGTCCATAAGGACCAGGATAGATCAGGACTAACAGCATCTTCTGCCTACCCTCCTGACCCTGCTTAAATTATCCTCACGCTGCCAGACATGATTCACCGACAGTGAAAACCAGAGGGACCATTGCAGCCCTCTGGTGCGACTCCGGCATAGCACGAGCCAGTCTCTGCCACCAACCCCTACAGCAGAGGGAATTATTTTCCCCTTATTATGTGAACAGGTATCTGCCGAGACTCCAGCTCGTGAGACTCCAGCTGTGTCACGTAGAGTTACCAACAAGGAAAATAAATGGGCTGTGTGTCATGCTCGGAGATTAATTAAACGGCTATTGAGTAGCCCGGCTTCCTCAGTTAGCAAAAATCTTCAGGAGGTACTGGGGCACACCAGCCTCCAGCCATGTGTCACAGGATCACTGGTCACCATCCTCCCTCACTGAGGTCACCGAAACATTTGACAGTGCACCGGAGCTCTCAGATCCCCTCCGAGAAGAGCGTGACCAGCAAAGCCACCAGCTGACACCTTGTTCTTCTTCATAAATCTTGAGGTTTTAATAGGGCTCTGGAGGCAAAGGAAGGGAGGAGGTGAGCCCAGCGCGGTGTGCCTTGGCATTTCTGGAGGCACGTTTATTCAGCCACTGACTCGCTGAGGGCTTGTGTTTGCTGACACCTTCTCCTCACCAAAGCACCATCAGAAACAAACCTGCCAGCTGAAACACCGTGTCCCCTGTGCAAGCCAAAGCAAGTACCAGCCCCGTGAGGACTGACTTTATAACTGACATCAGTTCTTTCCATTAGCTCACGCAAACAGCCGCGAGGTGCCTCTTGAAAGTCACAGCCCTGGCTTCAGCAGAGGTGAAATAGAAATGGGGGGAGACAGACAGAGGGGCTGGTGGTGGCAGGGGTAGCCTGCAAAGGCACGCACTGGCTGCAGGGGTATTAATGTACCTGCAGAACAAGTTCATGAATTATTTCAGCAATCCCCCTGCTAATCCTCAGTTCTGAAAAATCCGTGGATGAGCCGATAACCTGGACAAAGCGTACAAGGGCAGGAGGCATGGACAGAGTTTGTGCTTCAAGCATCCCAAGGTCCCCACAGCCATCACGCCACCAGCACAGGGTTGAGCTCACCCTATGCCCAGTACCCAACCCCTGCTTCAGCTCACACAATGAATAGTCCCATTGCTCAGAGAAGGAAAACCCAGAGCAGAGAGAAGGAAAACCCAGAGCAGAAAGACCGTGACATTGCAGAGGACATTCATGGAAACAAGTGGACTGCTGCTTATCTGCCAGACCACGACTGCCCACTTCCAGGCTGCTTCCAGCACCTAGCACTAGAACTCTAAAAAGCTTCATGGCTACACAGGAAATGTGGATTTCCCTCTTGAGACCCTGAGCCACAATCACACCAACTCCCACCGCAGGTGTGTGAACGCTCCCCTCTCTCCTCGCAGGTGGAGCGACCTTGCCCAAGGACTTTCTACCATCTCGTGTTGTTTTGCCGACAGAGGGCTGTCAGACAGAGCTGTCACTTCTCCTGCCTGGTCCCTCAGGCAGATCAGTGCTGGCAGAGAGGTGGAAAATCTGCCTCCCCTCCTTGCTTTTATTCAGGGAGGTTAAAAAAAAAAAATGCTATCTGTCAAAATTTGTGGAGTTAACTACAAAAGATCAATAGCCACTAGATTTTTATGTAGTTTCAGACTACTCAGCACAAGCATAACATCTTCTTTTTCTAGGTCTAGAAAGAAACCATCACTCAGCTATTCAGCCATGTGCTTTTTATCCAATGAAAAGTCATTTGCTTCACAAGGAAACGCTCCTAAATTTGGATTCTCCTCATCAAGAGGGTACTAGGTACCTGCACTGTGTGCTGCAAAGAAGGTCAGAAGAAATGTCCGGCCCTCATGCATTAAATAGAGCTGTAGGGAGGGTGAGCACCAGCGGGATAAAAAATTAGTGGATGCACTATCAACAAGGGGAAATGAAAGTTGAAGAATGCTGTGCGTGGGTCCATGTGTGACAGCAGTACATCCTCTGCAGTAAAGCCCGGTACAACCCTATTTTTATCACTCCTCTCTGACCCAAATACAGCAAACACAACACCCTGGAGCTGCTTCTGCACAGCAGGGCTGGCTCTCGTAACAATGTCCCTGGTCAAGCATCTGCACCCTTCATACCTACCAGCTTATATTCAGCATCTCCAAAAGGAGGGAGAGGGCAGTTTTCCAGCCTCCTGTGAAGGAGGGATGGGATTTAGTTTTCTCAGTGCCCCCCGGAGGTCTGAGCAGGGAAGGGATGGTGCCTCTGTACTGGGCACTGGTGAGGCCTCACCTCGAGTGCTGTGTTCAATTCTGGACCCCTCACTGCAGTAAGGACATTGAGCTGCTGGAGCGTGTCCAGAGGAGAGCCACCAAGCTGGTGAGGGGTCTGGAGAACAAGCCCTGTGAGGAGAGGCTGAGGGAACTGGGCATACTTAGTTTGGAGAAGAGGAGGTTAAGGGGAGACCTCATTGCCCTCTACAACTCCCTGAAAGGATGTTGTAGAGAGGTGGGTGTTGGCCTGTTTTCCCAAGTGAATAATGACAAGGCCAGAGGAAATGGTCTGAAGTTGCAGCAGGGGAGGTTTAGATTAGATATCAGGAAGAATTACTTTACTGAGAGAGTGGTCAGGCACTGGAACAGCCTGCCCAGGGAGGTGGTGGAGTCACCATCCCTGGAGGTGTTTAATAAACGCGTAGACATGGCTCTTCAGGGCATGCTCTAGTGCCCGAGATTTTTGGTTTGTGTCTGTTTGTGGGTTTTGTGTGGGGTTTTTTGTTTGGTTGGTTGGTTGGTTGTTTTGTTTGGGTTTTGTTCTTTTTTTTGTGTGGTTGGACTGATGATCTCAGAGGTCCCTTCCAACCATGAAGATTCTGTCACAGTAGACAAAGCAACCAGGAATGAGTTAAGGCACAGATAAAACACTTGGTGAGGAAATAGGAGAGACGCTTGGGCAAACAGTGAGGAAGTTGGTTACTGAGGGATGGCCTCGGCACATCCAGACTGGCAAAATGTGCCCACGTGCCAGAAGACAGAGACCCCAAGGAAACCCCACGCAAACCCTTCTGGGAAGGGCTGCCATGTAAACACAAACCTACCCATGAAGGATGTGATTTTGAAGCAGGAACAAAGGAACAAAGCTGGTGCAAAGACAGATGGTTGGGGGTTGGACTAGATGATCTCCAGAGGTCCCTTCCAACCCCATGTGATTCTGTGATTCTGTGGTTATAAACCGGTCATCAGCAATCTTAGGTGGGACACTGCAAGGCCACAGCCAGCTGGGAGGTTTGAGAACAGGGTGGTGGGGGAGCAAAAATGATCCATTTCAGGAGGAAGCTTGATGAGTTTAAGGAGGGGATTTGTACGACGAGGTGTTTGCAATTAGCCAGGGTCAGCAGGCTGTGACCCACAAAGTGACAGCTGGTGTGGCTCCGCTGGTCCCTGCGAGGGCACAAGTGGGTGCCTGCCCCGTGGCTACCCCGTGTGCCCGGGCACGAGCCCACGCTCCACTCTGGACGATTCCATGATTGTGCTCACATCTGGCGGCCGCAGAGCTGTTTGCCGGTGATAGAGCAGCCCAGGAGCTGGAAGGGTGCCCCGGGGTGTGGCCACCGCCTATCGCAGGGACAGAGGGCCTGAAGCTGCCTTGGTTTGCCTAGCCTGCTATTGAAAAACAAGACGGAAAGCAATTCTTGGAAGCGCTGCCCTTCTCCATATGCCAAGACAGCAGGAGCGGAAGGGCGGAAGCCCTGGGTCAGCACGTTGGACTTCACCAGCACACATCAAGCAGAAACTCAGGATCAAATTTTTTAACAGGACTCCCTGTGGTCCGTTGCTGTTCTGGACATGGTTATTTTTTTTTTCTTCTTCTTTTTTGTTCTTTTTGAAAGGTAAATCTTCTATTGTTTTGACATTGGTGTGGGGTGTTCTCAGCTGGTAAGAGCTGGCTTAGGTTGGGTCTTCAGGTCCAGAGGGAAAAGCTCACAGTCCTAGGCAGCGTTTGTCCTTCTAAGCAAGTTGCAGTGCAGTTAGTATCTTGCCTTTCATGCTGTCACCTGCGCATGGGTTTGCACATACAAACGACTTTGCTGGCTGAAGTCACAGAGTTTGCATTTCTGCAGTCAGAAAAAACTGAGAGACAGAAAAAAAAAAAAAAAGAGCTGGCTAAGCATTCGTCTTATTACATTTTTTAAAAGGAACTCTATTGACCTAAACCTCCTCTTGCTCACTGAGCTTCTTAGTGCTTCTTCCACTATTTACATTTGTAAAGGGCTTTAAAAAAAATGCAGACGCGTTCCTCTACTTCCATTTTATGGTTTTATTTTTGCAAAATCACAATCTTTTCTTCACTGGGCACTCGATGAGAGCAGCTGCAGCGTCCTGTCTGTGGAGTTTATCAGACACCCCACAGCCCCACATCCTCAGGAATTTAACACCAGCGGCTGAAGATGTATCAGCACCCTATAAACATCTGCCACTGCTTTCTTGGTGCCGCGAGCAGACAGGTTGTCCTCTCCCTCCGCACAGGCCAGGCCCCTAGAAGTGAGGAGGGACTGGAGATTTTGCAAGATGCATCTCCGATAACTCTGGAGAACCAAGTGTTGTGAGATGAGAGTCAGAGCTGAGTTCTCTAGCTGAATGACAGAGCTGAACCCTGCTCCCTACAAATCCGCTGGCAGTAATCCCTCTGGCTTCCTCTCCTGAAAGCAGCACTGCCAAAACACCCTTAAACTGTGTTTATTTTATTTGTTCTACTAAGCTGTTTTGTAAAAGAGGTGAAGGGAATAAAAAAGCAATTCTGCACCCCGTGACAATGCAGCAGCCGCAAAGCACCGCGCCTTATTTTGGGAAGTGTGTCATGCACTCCAGTTATTTATAGAAAATAGCAGATTAGGTGGTGCCCTGTTTCTTTCAAGACCCTCATGAGATTTAGGGGACCAGGCACAGTTCTGGTGCCCAAGCACAGGAGCACCTCAGACTAGATGGGTCAGTAGAGAAGCAATGGAATTTCTCACACCCTGCAAGGCAGCAGACATCCCTGGTGGAGAGCAAGGATCTGGAGCCGTGTCCAGAAACAGAAAGCTGGTACCGTCCCTCCCCCTTCCTTCCCAAGTGAAACCTGCTTCCATCAAACTGCAATAACACCACAACTGAGGGAGCACGTGGCTTCTCGTCCTTCAAAGCAGAATCATCCTGGTGAGATAAAAAAAGTCACAGCAAGAATCAAATCGGAAAGAAAATCAAGGAGCGGCACAAGACATTGCTGGGTGTTGCCAAAGGTGTTTTTTCCACCCACAGGGAGGAGGAGAGATGAGATAATTTGCAGCAGAGAGTGATCTGCTGCCTTGAAGGGAAGAACAATGGTCCAGGAAAACAATAGACACTCCCAACACACCCAGCAGCTCATACAATGGCTGGAAGTGCCTGTTACAAAGAAATGAAGTGTTTAACCCTTTGACATGAGGAAAGGGGTCGTTTTCGTCCATACCAGCTGCACAGAAGGCTGGGGTTGCCTCGTACTCATGTGTGAGCTGGTTTCTCCAGCTGGGCCTCGAGTCCCCTCAGGAGGTGGGGACCCACTGAGAAAGGAACTTCTCACTAAAGGGTGAATCCATCTGAGGGACAGGCTGAGGCTGAGTTAAGGTTGGCAATCACCAGTAGGGATTGTGGCACAGGCATTTGTACGAGAGGGTGTGTAACTCACAGAAAGGCCTTGGAGAGAGCAAAGCTGACGTCTGATTATTTACATTTAAAAACCATGTTAAAAACAGAGTCTGGAAACTGCTTTACTGCTGGGAGAGGTTGCTCCACTCTTGGTTGTAGTGGCTTATCTGGATTTAAAGGTGGAGTAATGGAAACAAGCTGTCAGCCACTAAGGGGAGCTGCTATGGAGCCGGCTTGACCTGCAGCCAGGCTGAAGGCACTAGCTTCAACGAGAGGAGTGAATGGAGGCAAGTCCACACTCAGGGCAGCAGGCGAACCCCCTCCTTGCCCATCCCACCGTCCCTGGTGCCTCTGTACAACTGGTAGGAGGCTCTGGATGTGGAAGGCCAGTCAATGGATGATGTGGATGACAGTCCATCTTCACCAGAGGTGCTTCCAAGGTCAGAAAGGCCCACCCCGTGTATCGTTACCAAGTCCATGAGGAAGAAAAGACAGGTTATAGTTGTAGCTGACTCCCTTCTGTAGCCAACAGAGGGTCCACTATGCTGGCCAGACCCTCCTTTTAGAGAGGTCTGCTGCCTCCCTGGAGCCTGGCTTAAACACACTGTTAGGAAACTTCTGTGGTGGTGCAACTCCCTCAAAACTTAGGCCACTCGGTGCTTGGTGCGATTTCCCCCCACCTGGACCATGTAATAATGCAATGCAAACCAAAAAAGAATGTGAAGGACAATGGACCAGAATGTTATGGCAGCCTCTTAGCACCTGGATAACTTGGCAACCTGGGTCACATAGCAACCCAACATAAAATAGGAAAGAATGCAAAGGGCAATGAACCAGAACGTTATGGCAACCCCTTAGCACACCTGGTTTCCACATCCCCCATTGTGTGGAAACAGCCGATAATTGATCACCACCTGACACTTCCTTGATAAAGGCCCAAAGAGGGGAATGATATCAGAACTTCAAGATCTAGCAAGCTCTGGCCTTCCACAACTGGTGGAATGTACCACAATATCCCATTGTCCAAGTTGGGCTGGAGTGGAAAAGTATCTGATGAAAGTCAGTTATCTCAGACCCCATAAAAAAGGATTTTAGCGAGACCCTTTGAGCTCTCCTGGATTACGGCGGGCTGTGACTGGCATCTCCCCTGAGTTGGGACAAGACTCAGGTAAGCACTTCAAGGATTAGGGTTAAAGGGCTGGGGCAAGTCAACCTTCTCAAGGCTCAATTACTGCCTGTTTAGGAATGCCAATGCATTGTGAGTATTTACTCTAAACTCGAGAAGAGGGAAATTTTAACTCTAGGCTAGCCTCTCTCATTCACCTCCCTACCTTTCTATGTGTTTCTGATACACACGTTAGCTTTTATGAGTGTGTGTGTTCTTATCTTTTCCCGACATATATTTTATTGGATCCAAATATTTTCTGTCTCCTTGTCAATGTGCTGAATTGTTTATGTGTTCATACACATATATATTGATTTAGGAAAAGGGGCACCCATCGGCTAATTAGAGTCACCTGCTGTGAAGGGATCTTGGCCTTAGCAGTTAAAGACTTGGTGGTGTGTGTTTGTATGTTTGTGCTCATACGCGTATGTATTGATTTAGGATATCCTATAGTAAGTTTCTGTGAATTGTGTCATTTACAGATCTGTAATTAAGTCACTGTTCAATTATTTTGTTAAATCAACTTGCAAATCTTTAAATCAGTTAAGGATTAAGTGCCATCCAGAGGAACCCAGACAAGCTCAAGAAGTCAGCTCATCTGAACCTCACGAGGTTCAACAAGGCCAAGTTCAGGGTCCTGTACCTGAGTCAGGAGAATTCCTGGTATGAATACAGGCTGGGGGATGAAGGGATTGAAAGTCCTGCCAAGAAGGACTTGGGGGTACTGGTGCATGAAAAGCTGTACATGAGCCAGCAACGTGCACTCACAGCCCAGAAAGCCAACCATATCCTGGGCCGCATCAAAAGCAGCGTGGCCAGCAGGTCAAGGGAGGGGATTCTGCCCCTCTGCTCCGCTTTGGTGAGACCCCTCCTGGAGTACTGCATCCAGCTCTGGAGTCCTCAGCACAGGAAAGACAGGGACCTGTTGGAGTGGGTCCAGAGGAAGGCAACAGAGATGGTCAGAGGGCTGGAGCACCTCTGCTATGAGGAAAGGCTGAGAGTTGGGGTTGTTCAGCCTGGAGAAGACAAGGCTCCAGGGAGACCTTATTGCGGCCTTTTATTACTCTAAAGGGGGCTTATAAGAAAGATGGAGACAAACTTTTTATTGGTGCCTGTTGTGATAGGACAAAGGGTAATGGTTTTAAACTAGAAGAGGGAAGTTTTTTTACACTGAGGGTGGTGAAACACTGGCCCAGGTTGCCCAGAGAGGTGGTAGATGTGCCATCCCTGAAAACATTCAAGATGAGCTTGGATGGGGCTCTGAGCAACCAAGTCTAGTTGAAGATGTCCCTGCTTAATGCAGGGGGGTTGGACTAGTTGACCTTTAAAAGATCCTTCTAGTCCAAACTATTCTATGATCTTCACAGTCCCTCCACCCAGACGCACCCAGGGTTTGAGCTGAGGTGGACCACTGAAGTCAGGCTGGAAAATCCTGTTCAGCTGATGGTTTCAGACTGAGACAGGTATTCAAGTCACTCACAGCCTACTCTGCAGTCAAGCTCCTCACTGTGCTGGGTATTAAACCAATACGTAGAATGATCTATCACTGATCTAAGATCTAACCACTAACCCAGGAACTGACAACTCAAGGGCGAGATACCAAAACAAGATTCTCCCAGGCCTGTGGTAATGATTGCCACCCACATCTACCTTCCTACTTTGAAATATTATTCCCTTCCAAGCTAGAACACAGATCAGAAATATAGAATACACAGAGAAAGCTTCACCTTAAAACACAGCCTGGCAATCACTAATACAGGTGATGGAATGTACCGTTTACCTTAATGCACATTATGTGGCAGAGAACGTGTTTGTTGTCAATGAGCTACACAAGCCTGTAAATCCCCAGAGAAAGAGTGCTCCTTACTGCATGAGATTAGCGTGCCATAAACCCGAAGGCAGCCAAACATGTAAACTAAGGAAGGGTGTGGGAATCAGGAAAAGGCTTGGCAACATGAAAAGAAACAAGATTTTTATGGACTTCTTGTGAGTATGGAGATCTTTTTAAGTCCTAGAGTTCTCTGAGCAGTATGTTGTCTTCAGAAAATGTTTGGAAACTACCTCTGAATAAAACCTCTTCTGGAGGTTTCAGATTGAGTACCTGAAGTATTCCTCTTCCTCCAGTTAAAGATCTCTCCAGTTCCCAAGCTTGATAATTCCAAGAGAAAAAGTTTCCTTCTGAGTCTTTTCTGCCTGTGGAACTTTCAGAAGGTCAGAGAATCAGAAGGGGAAGAGGAAAGGATCTGGGAGGTTGCAGACTTTTCAAGCATCCACATAATGACACATCAGGATGCTTGGCTGGAGAGGAGCCATCTGGCACCTCAGTTCACGTGACGGGGCAGTGGGCACAGCTCTGGGCTACAACCAGAGTGGTCATCTTCTGGGGGTACTGGTTGGCAGTTGGCACAGCCTTGGCCAGTGAATCACAGATGGTGGCAACCAGCTGTGGCTGTCATACGGAGCATGGTGAGGGCAGGAGGCTCTGCCCAGGACAGCAAACAGGCACTCTTGCCCTGGCTGCAGGCAGACCAGAGGCAGAAGCCAGTGGCATGAGTCCTGCACTTGATGTGTGAGATCAGACAGGTCCAGGCTTATGCAGGATCATCGCCTGAACGTGAGTCAACTGTGCCATGCTCTTGCAAGGAGGGTGTTCTTGGCTGTATTATGGGGCTGTAATAGCTAAAATATGAGAAGCAATTGTGCCATGCTACTAATTGCCAATGACTCCCCAGCTGTAGTTCTGTGTCCATTTTTGGGAATAGGACAAGAAATGGGCCCATGGTGAGTGCCTATGGGAGAGCTACCTAAGCAACAGAGATTTAAATAATGTAATGTTATTCTGTGATAGAAGACTGAAGCTGTTTGGGTGCTTAATCTGTAAAAGTAAGTGCTAAAAGGGGATCTGAGAAAACAGCTATTTTCTGTGAATAATAAGGGTCAATTAGTTATTACCAGTTATTACTTAATTACTTTCCAGATTCCTGGGGATAGAGTAAGATGGAAAAAAAAAAAAATCAGTATTATTTAAAGCTTCAGATGAAAAAAAGAGTCAAAGTGTTAGGAAAAACTTGCTAACTATAGAAGTAGTAAAGACCTAGAAGAGGCTTCTACAGAGGGTGTGGGTTCTCTGAGAAGGTTACACAAATATTGCCCACTCGTGATCTGTTGATATTAATCCTCTCTTAATGCAAAGGTTTTCATGAGATGATCTCCTTAGGTCCCTCCCAAGCTGATTCTGTGACCAGACATCTGCTTTCTGTGCTTCCTATTAAAAAATGCTTTTGTTTGGTGGCTGTGAGCTCCTGAAAAGTGTGCTCCCACTCAGTCTGTGAAGGCATGTTAGAGGTGCCCAGCTAAATTTTCACACCCTGTGTACTAAGTATAGTGCAGCCTCTCACACCAACTGGTCTCCAAAGCCAGTTAGGAACAAGGAAAAATAGTGCAATTTGAGCTCTCAGGAGTGCTCTGAAATCAAACTCATCAACGTCAGTGAAATCTGTTGGGGCTGTGATGAAATTAGTAATGGTATAGTCAGAGTAGGATTTATATTATTTGCAGGAAATAACGTGAATGTGAACCCCTTATTGAATAAGGAGCTTCAAAAGAAATATTGAATAACTTTTCATGCATCGTTAAAAAAATGGTAATCACAACCTGTGTGCATTGAGCAACTGAATTAAAGTGCCTTTCCTAAGTAAAAGTACACTTCCTAAGTTTTGAGGGCACTTTGAGGGCTTTATTTAGCCACCTTACCATCATAACAAGGCTTCTTGTCTGTAAGAATTTAACAGAACCTTATAGCTAAAATGGACTGTGCATTTATTGCCAAAGAAGAGCAAGCTAAATAGAAATATGTGACATGTACTAGCACATCCACGGAAGACTTAAGAATGAAGATACTCCAGAATTCAAAGGAATCTTTGGGGTAATCAAGTCAAGACATCTTCTCATATAGCTTCCTTCAGAATTTGTATTCTCTTCTCATTTACAGCCTGGTTAATTTTTACCCATTCGTATTTCTGCCCACACCATCCATTAGCATAAGTAATTGCTTTTTCATCTTTGATACTTACCCTACTATTTAGAGAGAGCAATCTTACGTTTTTTTTTCTCAACTTTCATTTTGCTGGGTTACAAAACCCAGCTCTTTTAATGCCTTCCACTAAAGCAGGTCCTTCGTTCTCCTGATCTGTTTCGAACCTCTCAAAGTCATTAAGCTTTTCTGAGTGCGAGTGATAAGAAGTGCATATGATATTTCAAAGGGGGTTTCCCTTCACTGCCCTGTGAAATGACAGTAATGCTTCCCTTTCTGTATTGGAAATATCGTTTCTGGTGCACTGCAGGAACATCTTCATATTCTTTGTGGCCACACCATAGGAATAGCCGTGTAGAAATACTCCAGAAAGCTCTTTGTGAGGTAGTGCCAAAACTGAAAGCAATACTGCAGTAACCACTCGAATTTCCCTGTAAAGTTCCGTGCAGCTTCTGTGAGTCACGATCAATTGACCCTGCATTAAATATAAATATTGCATCTGCTAGTCTTTAGTCATATGGCATCATTCCACAGTAAGCAAGTGGGAATGCAATTGCATCATGGACTGGTGGGTGTGATGGCATGGGGCTGTTCTTGTACCATGTGATCAGAAATTGCATAGTTACTGAAAGTCCAGACCTTTTCCATGCTCAGGTCCTTGAGATGTTTAGCAGCCGATCTTGCTGGGTGTCTCTCTGGATTTATAGGAATGCAGCCTTACGAGCTGAGATCACAAACAGATTTCATAGAATCACAGAATGGTTTGGGTTGGAAGGCACTTTGAAGACCATCTAGTTCCAGCCCCCTGTTGTGGGCAGGGACACCTCCCACCAGACCAGGTTGCTCAAAGCCCCATCCAGCCTGGCCTTGAACACTTCCAGGGATGGGGCATCCACAGCTTCTCTGGGCAACCTGTTCCAGTGTCTCACCACCCTCACAGGAAAGAATTTCTTCCTAATATCTAATCTAAATCTCCCCTCCTTCAGTTTAAAACCGTTACCCCTCATCCTATTGCTACACTGCCTCACGAAGAGTCCCTCCCCATGTGCCTTGTAGGCCCCCTTTGGGTACTGGAAGGTTGCTATAAGGTCTTCCTGGAGCCAATCTCTTCTCCAGGCTGATAAACCCATGGTTTACCTTTGTGCTGGCTCAATCCCTTATTGTTTTCTGTCTCCAACTCTTCAGTTTGCTTAGCAAAACCTGTCTAAAATCATTATCATCTTTGACAATTATCGTCCTTGATTATTTGGACTCATCGATCTGGCCCCTGAACCCAACCCACTGCCTGATTTCCTGGCTTAACCTCAGCCTTATCAGCAGACTTGTCTGGTGATCTGGGCTCCTGGTGGAGCCTGAATATTGTCACTGGACCTGCCCTGCCCTGCTCTCACTCTGGCTTCCAGCACCCCATACTGTTCTCCATCCTGTCCCCCAACTCTCTCCATCAGTTGAATATATCAGCAGTAGTACTTTTTATTCTCTGTTGGCTGTTTTTCAACACACTCATATTTTCTTAGCTGTTGTTTCAACCTCCTAATTTCTTCTTTTTTGGTACCAGGTATGAAACTCATAAAAGCCCTCCCAGCTGTATTTTAATTTCAAGAGTTTCTTCACAATTACCAGAGCCTTGGTCCCAGAGATCCATGACACAGGAGCTCATGTGGCATGCACAGATTTTTTCAGGATCTCTAGGTCTGACCAAATGAGTAACATTGATCTTTGCCAGAGACATCAACTAACAAATGCATCCTGAATGTAGGCTGTAATGTTCCCACCAGGACAGAGAAGGAACTCACCCATTGGTGAAATGGTGAAAACGGTGTCCACGGAAGGATTAGTAACTTGGGAAGCAACTTGTGCTTGGGAAGAACAAGATGGACCAGAAACAGAAATTAAGACATTTGCCACAAAATTTAATTAAAGGTTTATAACAAAAGATAGACGCAAAATACATCAGAAACACAATAGCTCTGTAGAAATCAGAGACAATAAATTGGCTTCTGGTCTGAAAACAGGGATGCTGAGAAATTTTCCAAAACACTGAGTTGGAATGAGGTCGTTTTGAGGCTTCCCAAAGCAGCCACTGGCTTTACTGCATTTCAGTAGTCTTTTTTTTTTTTAAAGATTATTTGCTCTCATTTCTGTAAACTTATTTAATCCTTGCAGGGATTAAATAAATAAAATAATCCTTGCAGCCCCCTTACAACTTGTATTCTGCAGACTTCCAAGGATCCCTGGCATACCTTTAGAAGTCCCAAAAGGCAACTGCTGTCAGTAAATTTCAATTTGCCATACGTATTTTTTTTGAGTTTAGAATTTGAAGAAGGTTGGAAACCACGGCACGTATGCCATATGAATGTTCACTTGTGTATCTATGTTCAGCGAGATCTTTTGTAGGTTATTAGATATTTTTACTTAAGTTTAGAACTCCTAATAATTCAAATTTGAAAGCACATATGTCCATTCTATCAATGTTAATCGCCCTTCTACACTAAGGCTCCACTTCAGAAGCAATGTCCTGCTTTAACTGATGATTTCAAGGATCTTTGTCATGAATTGGGGTGACTCTCCCTGGGGAAGTTTTTAATCCAGTTTGGATACTATTGCAGTTGCCTAAATTAACTCATATTTCCAGCCTGAAATGCTCAGTGATCGCTTCTGATGTAAAAACCACTTGCAGGTGGTTTCTTCAAATGATAACACACAGTTGATGCAAAAAAGCCTAGCAGAGGTTGAAAATGTTTCCACTCCCTTTCAGCATGTCACTCAAAATTATTAGCTGCTAGAATATCTGAACAACAAAGCAGGCTGAGGGTGAAGATAATACCATGAAGTAAATACTAAAAATACATAGTTAGTTTTTTTACAATTGCACTGCTACATATGTGATATTCATTTTTTGAGACTTCCTTTGAAACAATGCATCAAACAATATTCCTGCACTGACTCCTACTTCAGGTTGGAGGTTTTAGCCTTAGATACATTCAGAACTGGAAAAACTCCTGAAAACAAATGAAAAAGAGTATTAAAAATTTGCTTTGGATTCCGAGAGCAGAGATTTTCAAAGGAGCTCAGCCTGTTTGGGTGTATTTTCTCGTTAGCCAAGCAAAACAGGAGCTGAGAGGCAATTCAGCTGTGGCCTATAAATATATTCTAGACTATATGCTAGCGGTGAAGAAAAGCTTCTCATGAGTGTGTTTATGGTGGAAATTAGAAGCTTACTCTCCTCATAGCAATGATGCTTTGGAACAACCTTTCACTGGAGGAATGAGGCAAAGCCATTCTACGTTGTGGCTTGATTAGCTGCACGGATGATCCCGTGGTTGTCTGGGACAAGAAATGACAGAGCGCGTGGGTCCTTTGCAAGGATGGGCTCCTTTGCAAAACATGGCCTTGCTTGTCAGAGTGGGAACTTTGGGGTGCTGCGTATTCTGGAAAACCTGGCTTTTACTAGGTGTCTGAAAGTGAGCAGAGGCTATTCATTAGTATGCGTAGTCGGCGGAGCACTTCAAACCTTCTTTTCATGTGGTATTCACATGAGGCACCCGGAAGACAAGAAGTAGGCATTTGATCACACGCTACAGATTGATTTGACTGAAACAACGTTATGAAGAATAATCTTTAAAAAAAAAAAAAAAAACCTAAGAAATTCAGCATAAACAATTACACGAATGATATCTTACTCAGACTTGCTACCAGTTATTACACGTTCCCTTCAAATTATCAATTTATTATAGGATATATCCTTTGTATTGCACACTGTCTCCTGCAAGCCATGCTGATATTCCAAGTGCACGCTAAGAGTTGCCATGACCAGACATTTCAGAGAGAATGACAGTAATTATGGCATCGCTAGAAATGGGTGGCACTGTCTTGCCCAAGGGCACACCAAGGCTAACCCCCATCAGCTGGAGGTTGGATCATGCCCGGGAGGAGCACTTGGGGTGACCCAGGTTGGAAAACAATGTTGAACTGCAGGGTGTAGACTCGGTATAACTGCAACAAGGCAAAAAGGAGCTGAGCTGAGCTTTGCTTTGCTTTGCTTCCTTTTCTTATGTCGTAAAACTAGAAGAGGTTGGTTAAACAACAGCCTGACACCTTCTTTTCCTCTTTCTGTCTCTGCTTCTTTGGGGTTTTTTTATTTGACTTATAGACATCTCGGTGATCAGAGATTTGGTTTTGGGTATCTGTTCAGGAGTTGATACAATTGGGGAGTTAAGAAAGACAGACCTTATTAAGGACATTGCACTGCACGATTGTGTTTCTTCCCTCATGAGATGCTTTTGATTAGCTGCCCGAAATACCGGTTTCACAAGGAACTCCTGTGGAGAAATTTGTCTGGCAAAACAAATTGAGGAGAAATGGCCCAATTAAGAAATTCATTGTATTTTTCCATTTCTAATGGCAAGCTCTGCTACAACCTATGTCCTGTAGGAAAAGTTTGCAGACTTAGAAAGGGTCCTCATTATTTTCTAACTGACAAGTAGTTCGAGTCACGCCGTCTGCTCTGTTTGGCAGTCCCCAGAACCAAATGCTGCAGAGAGGAAGGATAAGCAATGTGCAAAGCCTTCAACAACAGCACACCTCATCTTCAGCTTCTTCCAGTGAATGACCAGCTTTCAGCTGACACGAACATGCCTACTAATATACCTGAAAGCATTATGTACATTATTGTTTCACCTAGCAAAACAGAATGATATCCAGACCAGTCAACAACTAGTACATGCCCCGCTGTGGCTCAGCAAAAGCTTTAAACAAAAATTCTCAGTTTGATCTCAAACAAAAAGGCTAAGAGTATTTCAGGGAATATTCCCCCAAGACGCCACTTTCTCAATGACAGCTCATAAGCAACAGAGGAACAAGCACAGAGCTCCCTCAAAACATCAGCTCTGCACATTTGATCATGTCTCTGCCAGCAGTTTCCTCTAGCGGGAAAGTTTTCCAGGATCCGGCCATTTAAATGTCTCCTGCTGGCAGCCAGCTTAAACCCCCAGGCCCTTGATCCATGAGCTCAGTACCGAAGTCCTTCTACTCCCTCAAGTCCCCGGGTGAGAATTCTCCAAAGGAGAGGATACGCCTGTATCGCAATAAAACAAAGTTTTTCCAGTTGAACCATTTCAGGCACCGAAATCTGCCTGTCCCAAACATACACACACAAAAAGTTCTCAGCAAGGCAAATTCTCTCCTTTGACGAGTAAAGAGCTGATCAAGACAAACAGGTCAGCAGTTAAATGAACAACACCCAGGGCCGCTGCCCAGGTGATTTACTGGGCTTTGAAGACTGTATTTCCTTCACATAAGCCACATTGTTAAAAGAGGGAGAAAGACGGTACAGTGAACTTGTTACCTGTAGGAACATTCACCCTTTATAAACATCCTTATCCCATGTTTTCTGGGAAAGACTTTTCCAGATTGGGGACGGTACTTCGACACGACCACCTGTGCTTTTTATTGCATGAAGACTTACTGTGTAACACAAAAGAGCAATTGAAACCAACTGGTTTATTTTCCATCCGTGATTCATTTGTATTGCCTCCATCGCATCCCATTACCAAAGCAGCAAATTCCTACTTGTCTGTAGCAGTTGATGGTGCCACCTTTTCTCCTCCAGGTCAATCTAATGACTTACTGCTACTGAAATCCTTAGAATGTGCTCCCTGACCCACGGCCACGTGACCCACCCATTCATTTTGCAGTAGCTCTGGCCACCGTGAAGCTTTTCTACAAGCCAAGTTGACTTGCTAAACCCACAGAAAACTCCCTCCTCCGTTTCAAAGCTTGGTTTTCTCCCGTTTTATTGGATTTAATCAGCTCATAGGAGTTGGCCAAGCAGCAGAGACTGCACAAAGCCAGCAGAAATAGAATTTCTGACTTCCATCAGCAGCGAGCTGATGACTTGGCTCACTGCACCTCGAGAAAACAGACTGAGCCATCAGAACAATCATGTGAACGTGCCTCATCTACACGTTTTAAACCCAGATTAGCTTAACTCCTACTGAAGGTTCTTTAATCTACATTGACTTTGCACACAAAGAGACCTCGTACCATTGGTTTTGCAAGCTCATCTGTCAAGGCAGCATCCTCCAACAGGAAAGTGGCAAAAAAGAGCCGCAAGCATTTTCGCAGCCATCATCCAGCCGAAGCCCAGGAGCGCGCAAAGCCATCGCTGAAGAAAGAACGCAAGCGACGACCGATGTAATATTGGTAATGCAAGGCTGAACGCAGAGAAAACCAAAAGGCACCAGATTTAGCAAGTAGAGGTAGGAATGGTTTCCACGCAAAGAACTTTATTGTCATAAATACAGCAGTGAAAAAAGCCAACTTTTAAAGGAGGAGGAAAAGCAAGAGAGCTTTATGTCTATATGTTTAATAAAAACACTTTCTCTAAGACAAAAATCATTTACATTCTGATAACTCACATTCAAAAATAAATAGAGAAAGGCAGCAGGGCATAACATTCAAATGAATACCTAGTAAAACGCAGCAATGTATTTTTATTAATAATCAAGAATATAACACTGCAATATTTAATCTTGATTGTGTATATACAAATGCTGTGCCCCACACAGCAATAAATCAAGACATGTACACCATAAGGACCATGTACACTAACTTCTGTTAAATTGAAAAAGTAGGAATCATACTTAACAAAAATCTCCTCCAAACTGGTAACATAGAAAAACCACTTTGAGTGGCAAACAACAAAAATCAACACTGCAATAACTCAAGAAAACTAGTTTGAAAAGAAATACAATTAACAAATAGGAATAATGATGTAGAATCACCTCTCCCCCAATTATCCAATCATTTCAATATCGTACTGAAACACAGGCTGCTGCAATTTGGTCCGTTGACATTTTGCTGATTGTTTTCGCCTGCCGTATTGGAAAGAAAAGTTGTGTCCCCCTCAATCTTTGGATATAAAACCCAAAGAAATGACATTCTTCATCACAAAAGCAAGATCTTGAGAAGTTTGTGCATTATTTTTTTGCTTAAGCATATTTAGTTTATTACTTTCATTCATGCAAAAACTGTGAATTAATCTCATTCCAGGTGAGGACTTTACCAGCAAATTTAAATAGTCCATTTATTAGATTACAGAACACTGGGAAAAAGCTTAAACCACTTAATATCTTGCTACTGAACTCTACTCAGTTAGTCAAAATTCCACTAACCTTACACATTTGCCTCCTCAGAGGAGTAGGTGTAATAATTTATTCAGAAAAGCTAAAAGACATACAAATTTAAAATAGAACAGATCTGAAAACTATACTTGCTCATTTTTACATGAGAGGTTCAATCATTGATAAAGAACACGGACACTAAATTGTTAAACAAACCACAAGTAACAACTGCAGACCTGACAGTAATACTAAAGAAAAGTGAATGTCATTACACTATCAATTTTTATACTTCCTAAAAATGTAAGTGCAAATCAGAAGTTGTAGTTCAAATGCGTAGAAAGCTTGAAATGAGTAAAATAATTCAGGTGTGTAACATTATTAACATTCTGCGTTAGCCACATAATACATAGATTGGAAAATATAATAAAATATAGATTGGAATTTTAACTAGGGGAAATGTGGGCTTTTTTGAGGTAAGGAGAGATCAGTTCAACGGGGTTGTATCTCTGAAGGTGCAGAGAGAATCCTCCAACAAACATTCCGTCATTGCCAAATTGTGCCTTAGGCACTGTGCTCAATTGAAAAAAAATAGGTTGCTTTTGGCAAGCAAATTTGCAAAGCAATCACCTGTACAATCGCAAACAAAATATATTCGCCCTCTGAAGTTCCACAGCCTTTCATCTCAAAGCATATTATGGAGGGAGCAAAAATATTTTCCCCTTGTAGCAAGAGGCACAGAAGGCCCGTCCAAAGTTCCCCATCTCCACATCAATGCAATCGTTTTTAAGCAGAATCCCTATTTCCCAAATGGGATACTCATCCTGAGGACTCTATAGAACAATTGTCACCTATCGTATTATGTTAATTTGATACACATTATAGTAGAATTATATATATGTGAGAAATCCAGTTTGCAAAGATTACAAATGTATCAAGCTGCTGGTAAACAGTTCCTGTATCTACATATGACGGTGCAAGATAGTGGTGTCATAAAGGCACTTGTCTCTCACAGACAGTATTGTCTTCTCTAATCAGTCAAAAATAGATCTAAAAATATTTATTTTAACATCTGAAATGGTTTTTACTTCTTAAAGTGGTGCAAATCATCATCTACAGAACAATAATTCAACATGAAAGAGCTAAGTGCAAAGAATCCATAATTAAATATATCTTTATAATTCATTCATTCTAATGCCATGCTCTCAAAAAAATGCCAAAAACCATGCTATAGTAGAAATGTGATTGGCACTAGCAGCCACAAATAAAAAGGTAGGTGCATACAATAGTACAAGCAAGGTTATTTACGAAGTTACTAAAACAATTAAGCGATGAGTTGCAGCGAGAGACATTTGCCACAAGTCTATTCCAAGTCATGCTTGAAGCCACACCTGAGCAGTATGAAATATATAACACACATTTACATCATCTGGGCCATCTTTATAGCCAGCTACCAAATTTTGCAAAAAATAATTCCAAAATGCTTCTTCATTTCAGAGTGAATTCTGTTTCTCTTTTCAGGGAATGTGAAACAACAGGTCAAACCCAGAGGTAACAGCAGAGTTGAAAAAGACACCAAAGCAACCACTAAATAAAAGTCCAGTGCAGTTTTCAGGGGTTTATGGATGGCAGTGTGAAATCCTCGAAATCCCATTTAGCTGGTCCATATACAGATGTTCCTCTCCAAGTCTCAGTATCTTAATTTGAAAATTAAGCATGAATTTTCAGCATTAATTTGAAAGAGTTTCCACCAAGAGAAGACCTGTTTTTGCAAATCGGAGGGCTCAGGTATTACAAAAAATAGACGTGATTGGCTTGCCTCTGTAAATGCTAATTTGCAGTTGGCATTAGAGTAAAATCTAAACACCCAGGAAGGTATGATGGATGGAATAAATCAAGCACAACCCAAAGCCAACAGGTTTTTTTGCACTTGATACTTTTTGTTGTGACAGCTCTTAATGAGCACATCCAGACTGCTGTGAAGTTGCTGGATGGAGCCCCGCGCTTGAGTACTAATTTTCATGTCCAGTCTTCTTTAAGTAGTTTTGCCAGTACTATACCATAAGGAAGTTTCTGCATCTTTGAAAAATCTGCATTCACTGAACATTGCACAAGGTTATTAAAACACAAACAAGAAGAAAAAAAAAAAAAAAACAGCAACAAAAACCAAAGAAGCCATTTGATCAAGTATTAAGCTATTCCTTCAGAGAAATGCACTTCTTTGCTTATAGCAAAGACCAGAATTGCTGATGGTGTACTGACAGTTGCCATGGCAAGTGGGTGACTGCGTGGGATAGCAGACATATAGCCAAGTCAACTGCTTATGCAATCTCCGTGATTTAAGCAAGCACACAGAACACACCACTTTTATTACGTGCTGCCAATGATCTGCATAAAGTGCCAAAGGAAAAAATGTTCCTCTATGTTAGATCATGGCTGTTTTCAGTATTCCCATTCATCTGTTTTCATGTCCAAGTAGTAAAGAATATTCTGGGCGAGCTTTACTGCTTGCTTTCTGGCAGCCTTACACCGCTCGTCACCTTGTGGATCAACAGCATCGAGTGCTAGAAGTTGTTTCGTAAGAAGTTCTTCCAGTCTCATGTAATTCTTATCCGTTCTGTTTCCATCAAATGAAATCACCTCCTGCTGAATTTGAGACAAGTTTCCGAGGACGTTCCAAACTGCTTTATAGGATTGGTGTTCAGCAGCAGTTTGCTCGGGATACATTTGCCTTTTCTCAAGCGCTTCCTTCAAATCAATGTACGTTATAAGAGTCTGAACTTCTATTACAGCTCTTCTTCTGGCTTCTCTAATGCAGGGATTTTTTCCAGGGCTCACCTCATCCAAGCGGGCAATTAACCCCTGCAATTCTGCTTTGGATCCCAAGTACAAATCAGAAG
Organism: Tringa tobata; assembly: GCA_033628505.1. Classification (NCBI taxonomy): domain Eukaryota; kingdom Metazoa; phylum Chordata; class Aves; order Charadriiformes; family Scolopacidae; genus Tringa; species Tringa tobata. The sequence continues at coordinate 3,231,755 of JAHREE010000118.1, read as the reverse complement.
CATTCTCTGTTTTTAAAAGTAAAGCATTAACTTCCTTCATTTTCTTACGGATCTCTTCTATTTTTAGAATGGACTGATTCTGTGCCAAGTCATAAGCGTGAGTGGAATTTGCTTCTTCTTCCAAGTCCAGGTATTTCTGCAACTTATTGATCTCTTCCACTACTTCCTTTCTGTAATTTCTTATTTCCGTGCGACCACAGACATCTAAAGCATCCAAATCAGCAATGAGGCCAGTCAGCACACAGGAGAGGTGCCTGCAGGTGTCGTTACTACTCACTCCCATTAGAAGGGCAATAAGAGTTCCTCTGGCTTTGTTCACCTCGCACATCACAGAGTTAATTTTGGAGACAGAAGGATGTGCATCGTTAGAGAGTGGCAGGGACAGCTGCTGCTTTACACAGCTCTCTATAATCTCCTGAACAGCACATACTTTGGTCAGAGTGCGGTATCTCGCCTTACGTAAAGAAACTTTCCCCCCCGTTTTCACCTGGGTAAGCCTCAATATGATGTCCTGGAGCCCTTCTTCAAATTCGTCACTTATACAGTTACCTCCTTTGTAAAAAGGTGTGATCTCGCGTTCCACAAGGGACTGTGCCTCCTTGAATATAGCCTCTATTTCCAGTCTGCGCGGATGGTTTGCATTTTGTTCCAGCTCCTTCAGCAGCCTCTCGGTTTCCTGAGCCGCTCGTTTCCTGGCTTGCTGAATATCCCCCTTTCCTTCAGTGTCGACAGAATCTATTTCAAAAAGCTGTTTCGTCAGACTCCTTTCTAATTTTTTGTAATCTTTATCGGTAGACAGACCACTGAAGACAACCACCTGCTGTTCAATCTCTTTGACTTCTTTCTGTATTTCATGCAACCGTTTTATGGATGGGTGTTGGTTCCCCATATCCATTCTCTTCTTTCCTCCAGTTTCAGGTGAACTACAAGAAAAGTAAGAACGAGACCTGCGATTAATAAAGCGCTATATGTGAGCACTTCACTGTGCCACACGCAACAACTTTCATGGCAACTTTCAAGCCCCGCAGCATAGAATCACAGAATCATCTAGGTTGGAAGGGACCTTCAAGATCATCTTGTCCAACCATCAATCTAACTCTGACATTAAAAAAAAATAAAAACAACCAAACAAACACACACACGCCCCATCACTAAACCATGTCCCCCAGCACCATGTCAACCCATCTTTTGAACACCTCCAGGGATGGTGCCTCAACCACCTCCCTGGGCAGCCCATTCCAATGCTTGACAACCCTTTCAGTGTAAAAATTTTTCCTAATATCCAACCTGAACCTCCTCTGGTGCAATTTGAGGCCGCTTCCTCTTGTCCTGTCACCTGTGACTTGGGAGAAGAGACCGAACCCCACACCACTACACCCTCCTGACAGGTAGTTGTAGAGAGTGATAAGGTCTCCCTCAGCCTCCTTTTCTCCAGGCTTTCTCTNCCATCGAATGTTTGGTGACAGGACGAGGGGCAGCGAGCAAGCTGAACATAGGAAATTCCACTGAAATAGGAGGAAGAACCTCTTTAGGGTGAGGGTGACAGAGCCCTGGAACAGGCTGCCCAGGGAGGGTGTGGAGTCCCCTTCTCTGGAGATCTTCAAGCCCTGCCTGGATGCAGTCCTGGGTAATGTGCTCTGGGCAACCCTGCTTTAGCTGGGGAGTTGGACTGGATGGTCTCTAGAAGGTCCCTTTCAACTCCAACAATTCCATGATTCCATGATTTTAATAAGGTGGAATAGTAGTGATACAAAAATGAAGGCAAAAAACCCCGTTGCTTTGAAAAAATAATCATGATTCACGTGTCAAAAGTCAAAGGTATCTTCTGCGTAGTGCATTTCTAAATAAAAGTACATTTTAAATGCATCGCATCCTTTTCCATCAGAGTAAAAGAACATACATAATTTCTGAACTTACTATGCTTATATCTTTAAAGGTTGTGTGGAGTTTGGGAATTTATTTCGAATTGGATTGTTCTTCAAAAACTCCGCTAAAGGGGTCGTAATGAATTCTGCCTGTATTTCCAAGGGCCTGGGTTTCAGCCCCCCCGTGCACTCCCGTAACGACTGGATCGGTCCCCCCGACAAGCACTCCAACCTGCGCCCCGTCATCTTCTACGTGCCCCCCGAGGAGTCCCCGCTGGAGCGGCGGCTGCGGGAGGCGCGGCAGGAGGCCCAGGCCTGTGACCAGCGCTTCTGGGCACGGCACAACCGTGCCTTCTGCCAGGTGAGCCCCCCCCTGCCACCTCTGGTGCCACTCAGTGCCTGCCTGATGCCTGCTCTGCCACCCAAAATTTTGGGGTTGGTCTCCGTGAGGTACGGTTCAGTTCTGCCTGCCATTACTGGCTGGTAATTGGTACCATTTATTTTAATACTCACTATGTCCTCGTGGAAATTACTTTTTTGTCATCAATTTCTTTAAATTGTTGTAGACAACTAAAGAGCCTGTGTATTTTATTGCTGTTTAGTGGCATATGGTGATATTTGCCTTTTTCCTTTCTTGCACTGAAAATATAAAGTTGTAGCCACCACACATGCAAGACCTGTCTGTGTCTAGAGTGGCTGTTGAAAATAATTCTACAGCTCTTCTTGCTGTCTTGTAAATGAGAGAAATCAGGTGTAATCACCCAGAGTAAATGAGGGACATGCCCTTTTTCACTGGCAGAGTGTCCCAACAAGACTAAATGTGGAGACTTTTTGGTCGTGTTCTGTCTTCTTTCCTGATCACAGCATTGGTTAGGAGACACTGAATTTTGTTGGAAGAAAAGTAACGGTTCAGTATTCACTATCATTCATGAATCTTTGATCATCATATCCTCCCACAACTCACGAAGATCTCTGAGAAAAAACGAAGCTTGTTTTTCAATTCCATAGTATTGTTTTTTAAGTTTGAAGAGCTTACGTACAAATAATTATTCTGTTTCCATCTAAGTAATTAGAATTTTTTTTAAGGCTGCATGCTTTTCTCTATGCTCAAATTCTCAGTTATACCATACAGCACATCGTCATAGTTTATCTTATAAACTGAAGGCTTAGATCCTGTCAAACAGTCCTGAAGCTCAGCTGTAACTTTACTCAACAAATACGTTTTCTGTGTTTGAGTATAACAGCTGCATGAATTAATTGATGCCTGCAGGTAGCAGGATCTAAGAGACAAAGTTACCAGTTTAACTAACTTACCTGATTCTGGAAAATGTTTTCTTGACATTTCCAAGTATATTGAGTATTGCTTGTTATTTCAGAGGGTATTAAGCACTGCACTTCTGTGTGATTAAGAGTGGTTAACTTCAAGGACTGAGTACATCAGATTCTAATGTGGAAACACGTGTTTTAGGAAAAAGAAGAATTTATTTATTCAAGACTGAAAGCCAAGGGTCTGGAAATGGGAGCTGAAACAGGTTAGTGAGATCTTTGTTTAGAGTTTGGGTTGCATTCTGAATTCTCTTTGACTTTGAATTTTATGAGTTTCTGTTCTTTGTGTTCAGTTACAAGTAAATCTTGAGAGTAGGATTTAGTAGTGTTTCCAGGAGTATGATAAAAGAAGAGGGGAGGATCACTTGAGAGATGTGCCTGGAGGGATCAAATCATCTGTTGTGGTGTTCTTCCCCCAATTCCCCACAGCTGAGGGAATGTGCTGAAATCTCAGCCAAGTAGTATAATCGTTCTGTAGTCTGAGGAGAAAGAAAGGGTTTTTTTCTTTCACCCCTCCTAACCCCGTGAGCCAGCTGAGCTAAACATATATAGAACTAAACATACAGAACATTTGCCTCAAGTGCATGTTCTGGTTGGGTGGATTAATTCACATTCTTTGGCTTCAGGTCCATAGTGTATACAATGAATGCAATATTTTTCCTTGAGGCAGCTTCTGAGGAGAGAGCAGGTGCTGTCTGCCTGTCTCTGCCTGAGCACAGTTGCTGTAAAATACTTGCCTCTCTAATTGATTACGTGAAACTGAGAACAAGATGCCGTGGTAATAACAGTGAATTGGCCATTGTAGTATGAGGTTGAACGTTTTGTTCATATTCTCATGCTCTTGAGTTTAGTAAAGCATCTGCTCTGAGGTTCTGTGCATCACAGACCATTGTTTTTCTCTTCTGTTTGTATCCTGGCGATCAGTGCGTGGTGTAAGAAATAATTTTAATCAAGTTCTGTGGTGTAGGAGCAAGGAGTCAGACCTAGTTCTCATGCATCTGAACCAAGTTTTTTAATCCAAAGAATTATCTTGACATTATTACACCAAAACTTAATTTCAGGTCAAAAAGCAACACTGAATGCAGAAGAAATGGCTGACTTTTACAAGGACTTTCTAAGTAAAAATTTTCAAAAGCATATGCAGTATAACAGGTATGTGGAAGGTATTTATGTTGCTTATTATACATTACAGTCTAAGCAAAAGGAGCAAGATCAGATTTTAACTGAACTTTTTTTTTTCCATAGTTCATAAAACAGCACTTAAACCTCTCATTTTAGAAAATGACCTTTTAAATGCTATTATTAACATTTGGCAGATATCTTGTACTGCCTGTTGTTGAGTTAGTGGAGAGATGAATCTCATGTCTGAGACTGGGGGACAAGATCAGGCACTCAATGTTTTTTTGCTCTGATGGCATGTATCTTTTCATGCTGCTAATTGAAACTGATAAATATGCAAACAGAGCCAGTTCTGTTTAATATCATTATCAATGATCTGGACAAGTGGATCGAGTGCACCCTCAGTAAGTTTGCAGATGACACTAAATTGGATGGGAGTGTTGATCTGCTTGGGGGTAGGAAGGGTCCACAGAGGGATCCGGACGGGCTGGACCGATGGGCCGAGGCCAATGGGATGAGGTGTCAGGTCCTGCACTTGGGTCACACCAGCCCCAGGCAGTGCTACAGGCCTGGGGAAGAGTGGCTGGAGCTGCCTGGTGAAAAAGGACCTGTGGGTGTTGATTGACAGCTGGCTGAATATGAGCCAGCAGTGTGCCCAGGTGGCTGAGAAGGCCAACAGCATCTTGGCTTGTGTTAGGAATAGTGTGACCAGCAGGACTAGAGCAATGATCGTCCCCCCCATACTCGGCACTGGTAAGGTCCCACCTTGAGTGCTGTGTCCAGTTTTGGGGCCCCTCACTATAAAAAAAGACATTGAGATGCTGGATTGTGTTCAGAGAAGAGCAGCGAGGCTGGTGAGGAGCAGCTGAGGGAGCTGGGATTGTTCAGGCTGGAGAAAAGGAGGCTGAGGGGAGACCTTCTTGCTCTCTACAACTACCTGAAAGGAGGGTGTAGCGAGGTGGAGGTCGGTCTCTTCTCCCAAGTAACAAGTGATAGGACTTGGCAGTGCTTGATTAATGGCTGGACTCAATCATCTTAGGTTTTTTCAACCTAAATGATTCTATGAATAAAAGAGTTGAAATTTCTAATCCAGTTGAAATTTCTAATCTAATTTCCAGATCCTAGTTGACTGTTAAATAAAGATTAGTAAATGTGATTCATCTCCAGAAAATTGTTTAATGAGAGGAATATTTAGTATCCTTGTCTTTATTATTTTGCAAGTTCTTTGTATGTATTGTGTATATACTGTAACGTACTATACTCTAAGAACAACTTTACTGTAAGAAATATTTAAAACAAATATGCACATCTTATTTATCCTATGGAGGGGGGGGGGAACCTCACCAAAAACCTAAGCCACAGCATGAAAAGATGGAAAGTAAACCATTATTTTTAATAAGAGGTTTGTTGTTCAAATTGCCTATAACTGATCAGTGAGAAAGCAAAGAGTAAACCTGATGCCACTGTTGTAGGGAGCTCAGGATGATGTCCTGTCTTCACGGTGGGAGAGTTCAGGCTTTGTCCATAACACGACCTTCCTTGTTGCTGCCTTGTAAGATCAGGCAGTGTCAGGTGCATCGTTGTAGTTTCCAGGTGGGACTGCACAGCCCTGAGAGCAGTGGAGCTTTTTACAGGCATGCTGATTTTGAGGGGCCACATTTATAACAATCTGTTTATGCATTCAGCTGTATGTTGTTTTGCAGTGTAGCCAGCCGGCCTGAAAACTGTGGCTGCTGAAGTGTTGCAACTTCTAAAATGTACTTAAAATTGAAGCAATGTGTATGCATAGACACCATGAATATTTAGTTCAGGGTACTTTGGAAATACAGTCGAGTTTAGGGGAAAAAAAAATTGAGAAGGATCTAGGAAATGAGACATGAAAGGGGAAAGGAAACAGTTGCAATGTTAGTGTAATATTTTGATTTAACATGACATTTGAGGGTGTAGCTCAGTGCTGCTTGTCAGCATGATTTCGGCTGCTATCCTTACTGAGAGGTTAGTATCTCAGGTTTGTGTTAGATCTGGACATGCAAGGTTTCTCACTGAGATCTCAAGAGATGACCTAAATCCCAGTGTTTAATATTCCCAGCTAGTTCTACAGTAAGAGTATTCTGTTGCTTCTTGTGCAGCATTTTACAAAATGGAGGAGGGATACTTGAAAGTAGACAGAACTAGAAAGAAATTCTGATATCACTTTAGTTTGTAATAAGGGCAAGAATTTGAAGCAAGTTCTGAGAGGGTAAAAAGGGGCTGATGTAGATAGGATAGTCTGTATCTGGAATTGGTTCCAGAAGCCATGCATGCTTCATAAAAACTATTTAAAGATATAGACTAACTTTGGTAATATGAAAGGTATCATCTTTTAAAACTACTGATTTAGAAACCTAATGTTTCCTGTGTTGAGTTATACAATTAGCCTTTGAAGTATGATTTTGTTTTTTCCTCACCCTTGCAGGTGACCAACTGTGCCCTTTCCAACACACGCATCTTCATACATGCACAAACAAATCTTACCAGACGTGCACAACTAATCTTGCACAGCACTGGCAGGAAATTCTTGTAGATAGATTGATGATCAGGTTTACTTCTGAAACATGAGAAATGGTCATGATTATTTTATCTTGCCTGATTTCAAATACAATTGGCCATAAAACTACCCAGCCCTTTTTTATAGTTAAGCTCTCAATGGTTGTAGTCCTAATGTTTGCATTTAATCTGTTCATGGATGTAGATATTTGTGTAGACCTTTTCATAGGTAGCTTCACTCTAATTAGGCAGGAAAAGTGTTGCCACAAAAATAGAAAATGCAAGTAATCACTGAATTGTTATTTGTCAATGCCAAAGTATATTTTAATTAATTTTTATCTTTTTCCTGTTCTTGTTCTTCATGCTAATGATTTTCCTGGCTTTGGAATCCTAGAGATTGGTATAAACGTAACTTTACTATCACATTCCTCATGGGACAAGTAGCACTGGCAAGAGCTCTGAGGTGGCTTCGTTGGAAAAAGAAAACTGTGGGAAATTAATCACAGCTCCATGAAGGATGCAACAGTAGCTAGGCCTGCTATAAACTTTTTGTTTATAGTGGTGTTCAGAATCTGAATGACTAATGTAATAATTACTTGAATCTGTTTGTTAAACTACGTAAATAAAAGTTGATCTTAATTTATAATCCCTATGTAGATTTTTCTATACCGTTTATTCCAAGAATATCTAAAATAGTTCCCAACCAAAACATAACTGAGGAAAATTCTCAAAAGCTGTTCCCTGTTTACATTAAATGGAGTGGATCACAACTGTCACCAGTTTTACTACAGACTTGTGGTTCCTAAAGAACGTGTGATTCAGTTTGCTGTACCTGAACTCAGGTCAGAGAATGATGTCTCCACCAACCATATTACCACATAAAGACCAAATGTCTCATTTTGCAGCAGTTGTCAGTCTGGGGCAGAAGCTGTCCATAAGTAATAAAACACAGCTGAAGGATCAAGTGTGATTTTTGTGAGTATATATACAATTAATTTAGAATAATCCTCAGTGTGATTATCTCTTTTTAAGAAGGAGTTAAGATACGATGTCATATAAATGACTAATGCAATAGGATCTGCTTAGATAATTTTATTTTAATTAAAAGAAATGTGTCCCTCTTGGACACCAGTTCCTCTAACATATGATTGGTACAGATTTTAGTTGTTGAGCAATGAACAGTTGCATTGCCAGTCACTTGATCTTGGTAGAAAAGGAAACCGATACTTGGCTGTATGGAGGAGAACATTATTAGTACTAGTAGGCACTGTTTTCTATGGATTATTTCTTATCAAAAACTGCTGTTCTCTCCAGTTTCTCCGAGGCACTCAAAACAACTTGCCCGAGGGGGATTTTTCTGTTCTCAAGGTATGTAACATCAGTTGGAAGGAGGTTGCTTTAAGTGAAGTCTTAAAATGTTATGCCATCTATCTGTGATTTAAAAGAAGTTCTGTTCCTCAGAATGTTCTTCCTGTCCATTTATATAGTTAAATGATTTTTTTGATACAACACCCACTAAAAGGATTCTGTTAAAAGCAATATATGTTGCCAAATGAAGCATGTTTTCCTGAAGCTGTGCTGTAGGGAAGGTCCTGCTTTTGGAAATGTCAGCTCAGTAGCCATTGACTTGTTTTTCATAGCTAAATGTGACATGATTTATTCACAGGCTTTTTCAGCTGGAGCAAAAAGAGATTTGTCAGTATCGATTGTAGTAATTCCTTTGCAAGATGAAATAAATATTAATGATATAGTAGTGGATCACCCTGTTTCATACAATGATGCTAACACGGGGGTTAAAACGGTCACTAAGTTTTAACTGTTGTGTTATTAGTATATGAAAACAATTAGTGTTTGCTGAGGTGATAACCAACACTTCTAGGAAAATATTATTTGTGAAAGTTATTTACTGCATCAGTATTGTAAAAGGTATATATTTATTGAAAAGTTACAAAATGCTACTTTTTTTTTAGGAAAACAAATTTTTGGAATAGGCTACTGGGGGTATGTAACGTCATTCTTCAGGGCTTTACAGCAAATTGTATTTTACAGTATCTAAGCTTTGCCCACAATGTGAATGCACACTTTAATAAACAGTTCTAGTGTAAAGGAATGATTGGATAATATAAGAAAATAGCCCTGAAAGGCAGAGAGCAGAACCCCAGTGGACTGATGTTCAATCAGCCCGTGCCTAAGATCCCTGAGGTAGTTTCCCATATGCTTTAAGCGGGTAGAGGTCAATCAAAAGAAGCCTTTTCATCTTCTGAGCTGCTCACTTTTATTAACACAGCCATTTCTGTGTCTGTCTGCTGAAACAGATTGGGAAATTGATTCACTGCTAGAACTAATCCAAGGAAAAAAAAAAAAGTGTTAGATGTCAGTTGAATTAAAATGCCTCATCGTGCCACTGTAAGTGTTCTGCTGTTGGCGTAGGGGAGATGTGGGAATTCAGATGGAAGGTTTGGATTGCGCTTCAGTCAATTAACAGTTAAAACTCTTCCCAGTATTTTAGTGCTGGCATATGATGGATCATGCCAGGATTCTGCTCTGAACTGCTTGTAGGTTAAGTTCATGCCTTTGCCTTTGTTAAGATTCTGGTCCCTTCGTCTAAAGCCTATTGAAGGAGCAAGCTATTTATCTATTGCGTAAGTGGTGAGCTCTGATTTAGAATATCTAATAAAACCACTGTGCAAAGATGTTATTAAAAATAATCCATCTGAAATTTTGAGTCTCATTACCAAACCCACATACATTTACTGAGATAATTACATTTTCTGAACAGTCAAAAGCTGTATAATTTTTGCCAGTGTTGCATTACTTCTGGTATTTTTTTTTTCTTGATTCAGAGCAGTTGTAATAATGCCAGCTGCTTTCAGATATTATTGATCATAAATCCTTTATACATCAAAGGAAGAATAAGGAGCTGCCCCAGACTACTAAAAATAATTTTATTTAGGTATACAAAGGTCTGATACAGTCACTGAAGCTAGTGAAATACATCAAAGAGTGACTTTTCTGTGCAGATTTTCTGAGTGTAGGAAAAACACAGGGGAGTGTTCTTATCATTTAGGCATTTAGCTAATCCTGTCAGAAGGAACCAGCAGTATTGGATATTTAATAGTGTCAGCATGTGTCTTTTTAATGTCTCCTCAGTAAATGCATAATAAAGCAATGGTGTTTTGGTAATATTCAAATAATTTGAGATAATTTGTATTGACTTGTGGGGGTTGTCTGATAATCTGTGTGGATTTTTGCTCTTCACTGAATTTCTCTGCTAGAGCATTAATTTCAGAAGAATGTGAGAGGAGTCAGAAGTGTGAAATAGGGATTGAGAGGCAGACCCACTAAAGGCTGGTTGGAAGTGATTGTAGCACCTTTATATACACATCATAAAATAAAAAAATAAATTGCATTTCTCAGTTTCATTAGGAGTTTTCATGCAGCAACTACTGAGAAGATAGCTTCTATATTTAACTGAAGATTCTTAGTGATAAAATTTAGTTCAAAGCACAGATTGATTACTTAGAAGCTGACCCTTCCTGGCCCCATTTTAAGGGGACTATTTTTCTGCTTGCAATTTTTAACTTCTACTATCCCTAAGCAAGATTGGTATCCTACAGGACAATCAGATTTAGCCAAATAAGAACTTAATTTACATCCTGCACAGAGCCCACGGGCCAGTCTTTTGCATAAAGACTGGGAGATTGAATTGCTTTCGGGAAAGGATAATATATGCTTGGAACTGTAATATGCATGAATAACATTTTCATATTAAAAATTATATCCATGGATTGCTATAAACTGATTCACAGAATAATAATCCCATAATTACTTTATTTTTATGAGTTTATTTCTTAAAAAGAGTTTAGAAGTATATGGAATGTAATCATCTTTAAATGCATACTCATTAATATTCATTATTATATAAATCACTTTTGTGCCTTGCCTTTGCATTCATTAATGGATTAAGATTTATCCAAGTATTGTCAGATTTAGTTGATTGATATATTCAAATAGCTGGTGCTGTGGAAATGCAAAAGGAGTCCTTTTGGCTAGAAATAGCAAAAGCTATTTTTAACTTATTAGAAATAATTACATTATTCCTTTTAAAGTGTGATCTTACTCAGGGGAAATACTACTTTATAGAACTACCTGCAGTCAAAATCTGTTCCAGAAGCCATGTAAATGCTCTGAAGACACGGTCCCTGTTTCATACAGCTGTTTGTGGTTTACTCGTTCAAACCAGATACCCATTAAATTGACTTTCTTATGTTTTTCAGGCAAAGGCAGAATGATTTTGCTTTCTGGTGTGTGCAGGTTCTCATCCTTGGGGGTGGTCCCAGGTGTGGTGTAACTGAGACCTGAGGTGCCAGTAGGCAAGGTGTTAATTGCCTCATCTGGGGGAGTCCTGAAGCTGCTTTGATGGGCCACAACTGGCATGAGTTTCCAGCAGTGCTCTGTTCACACTGCTGCCTCCAAGGGACCCACTGATGTGATTCAGCTGCAGCCTTGGCTGTGATAACTTTCATCTGCTGAGCCGAAATGCGTCAACAGGCAAAATGCAAGTTTCAGAATTATGAGAAATTCAGCTCACTATTCCTATCTCATTGTTAAAGAACTTCTTGTTGACAGATTTTAGCTCCATCTTTGTCATAAACCCCTGCTGTGGAAAATTTTTCATGTGATGCTCAGTGTGTGGCATACACTGGCTGTTTTTAAAGGGTTCCAGAAAACTTAGAGATTTTCATTTCTAGAATGATTTGAATAATGAAAAGTCTAGATTCTGGGGGGGCATGGGGGTGTTTTGCAAAACAGATCTTGTAGTCAAAGCTTATATTAGAAGGCAAAATTCATGAATTGCAAATTTCAACAGAGATTAATTGACTGCCTTGATTGCTTTCCAAGTGATTGTCTTATTCTGGAGTGTCATATAGAAAATAGATGGTATGACACAGCATAAATATTCTCTAATAAACCAAATCAAGACAGTTCTGACCTCAGTAGCTAGGAATACCTAGGTAGAAAACACTTATTTGCCCAAAATTGTATGAGACTGAAAAACAAAATGGAAACTAAATTCCAATTACTGTCTAAGAAAATCTCTTCTGGATTTACCCATCTTCTGACATTTACCAAAATAATATTTCACTTCTAATGTCATGTCTGGAAAACTTCCAGTTTCCTCAGGTCTCCTAAAAAATTCCACCACAAAAAACCCCCACAATAAAACAGAACAAAATACTAAGCTGGTGCAGGAGTAAATAGCCACAGGTGCTAATTTATGTCAAAGGAGGATTCAAGCTCACTTCAAAGAAAGAAAATCAGCTCTGTCATAGGATGTTATAGACTGATTTTAGTTGATGAGAGATGCTCAAAAATAATTCATTTGTTATGCTCCTCTGCTTTTGCTGTTGGGAAAAGAGGGGCCTGTTTGGTGTGACACCTGGGGACTTGCTGCCATGCTTGGGTGTTACCACGGTATCGCAGCCTTAAATCTGATCGCCATGGGATGGGGTAAAAAAGCCTGATGTTGAGAGAATGTGGCTGGAGAGCTGCCACTGGACAGGCCATGTTTCTATTTTAAAAAGATTTTTCTCAGGCTTTTGAATCACGAGTTTCACACTTTCTTTTAAAGCAGCAAAGCAGCTTATTAATGTCTTGAGTCTATAATTTATATGTATTATCTAACAGCCACAGCGCTCAACGTTTGCTTTCATATGTAATTAACAATGTTGTTTCAACTTTTAGCTCTATTATATGTTTACATGTAAATTAGAAAAGCAAAGTATGATCTTTGTTTTGGGGCACTACCCAACAGAGTTTACAACCAAAAACTCAAAGAGCAAGGAGGTGAGTTATGAGAACGCCGGTACCGCAGCATTCCAGCCTCCTTTGGCTGCAAAGTGAGTGGGATGGGAAGTGACAAATGTGTGAACCTTCCTTTAAAGATATTTAGATGCTTTTTGCGTCGGTGCATGATAAACCTGGCAGTAACATTTTTACAGTTATATAGTTAATAATAAGGATATGGGGCATATTAAATTGGTGCCCATGATGGAACCATTTACAGGGTAGGTTTCTGGTCAGTGTTATACACTGAGGAAGGAAGATCCTGTTACTCATCAGCCTGTTCCATGTGAGTCATGACAGTTTTCAACATATGGCGACGGTGTACTTTGTGGCCCTTCAGCCTGTAATAACAAGTGTAACACTGTGTAGGCAGTACATTTCACTTTCACAGCTAATTTATATCTATCAGTCATTCCCAGCTTTCTCCTGGTGTTTATTGTGGCGTTTCAGTTCCTGTTTACAGTTACATTCTTTTCAATACATAGGGTTTGATAAACTATGTAAAACTGCACTGTGTGTGTATATATATATCTTTGAAACAATTTCTATGTATTTCAGCTTTCATTAAAACATAATTATTACTTTTAACTATTAAGGAATAATTAGACCACCATTAGAAGTAATTTAATAGAATTAATTTAAGTATTAAGGAATAAATAGACTACCTCGTCTAGAGGGAGGTTTCCCTTGCCCATGGTGGGGGGATGGAACTCAATAATCTTTAATGTCCCTTCCAACTCTAACCACTATATGATTTTATAAATTTTACGTTGGAAAACACAGATTCAAAATCGAATGTGCTGCATATGGCATGTTTCAGCAATTCCCCAGATGACTCTTGTCAACAGATGGAGTGAAATGTTCTGTGTAATCAAAACACCTCAAACAGTCCAGGTGTTTCAGGTGATGCTGGTGTTGTAGAGAACTGTGGTGGCACACAGATTTTTTTTCCTTCAAAGAAGTTACTACAAGCTGTATTTTCTCTGAACTGTGCTATGCCAAACTGGCCGCCAAAGGTCAAGGAGTCCTGCTTTAAATTCTATTTTCAGTGATTTGTCCTCTGAAGTGAAATGGCAGCCTCAGAGTATCTGTGATGATCTACATACTGATGAGATTACTGTCTTTTCCTTAGCTAGATTCTGCAAAAATTACAACTAAATTGATTCTAGCCTTTTTGGCACAAGGAGAGCCTTCAGAACATGGTGTGATGCAGCAGTATCTGCCAAACTTGACACATGAATACCATCCCCTTGCTGTTTTATTTATATCCTGGTCTCTAAAACACCTATACACAGATGTGCAAGGAATTCCTTTCTTCAGAATTTGACACCTACGAGCCCAGTTTCTAAGGCCTCTTTCCATATTTCCTAATGTATGGGCTATGCTAAGTGTGGATGGGCTGGGTTCCAGATGGACCCCAGGGAGGTCCTGGGCAGGATTATCACGTGGAAGCCAGGTCCTTGCGGTTCTCTAAATCGCACAGGGAGCAGGGAATAGTATAGGATTGGGAAGGCACAAAGATGATTTAAAACTGTTCTCTCAACCCATTCTCATCTGGGCTGTCAGACCCTGTTATAGACCTTTTGGAGACTGTCCACAACTTGAGTTCTTGAAGGATATGTGCCCTCTTGTAACTGGCAGACAAGCCTGTAGAGATAAAACACACCATTCCTCCTGTGGGAGTGAATTATGACATCATCTCACTAATGTTTTAAGTCTAAGACTTGCCAGCAGTGATGTACATACCTTGTTTTCTTCTCTATCATCATGAAGATACAGAAGAAGTGAAGAATGTGTCCATGGTGTGTCTTAGAACTTAATACTGCTCAATGGATTTCTCTGTGAACTGGCAAGAAAATGTTTCATTAAAGCAGATTTTAGAAGGTAGAATTACAACAGAAAAGATAGGAATTTTAACATCTGAAACTGGAGCATGAGCTTCACGGTATGGACTTGCTGTGGGAAGAGGGAGGCACCAAGGAGAGAGAACTCATATCTGAACCCCTGGGAATAAGATCATCTCTCCTTATCCTGCACCTGCTCTATTTCCCAGGAGACAGGATGAGGAGCAAAATCCCTAGCACTGGCAGTTCTGTTTCCTATTGATTTTTAGAGTGACTCTGCCCTTCTCAGCCCCACGTACTGTACAGCATCCATCTAGCCACAGGCTTATTCACAGGAGCCATTTTCTGTAGAGACATAATTGGTCATTGGCACAGAAACGACAGAAACAGTTGTTGCACAGCAGAAACATTTCCATTTCCCTCTCCCTTGGGGCAAACTGTATTACCATTAATTCCCCAGTCCAGTGCAGCTGGGTACTGCCTTGGTCTGAACACCCTCTTAACCAAGGCAAACTCCAACAATGAAAAGCAGAGGTAAAATAATAAAAAATGAGGAAAAAAAAATTTAAAAATTCCAATCAAGCCTGGATGCTAAGTGAATTTGCTGTAATTCCATCTTGAGTTTTTTAGTTGAGGAGAGAAAAGCATTTAACAGAAGAACTGAAAGGGGTTTGGCAATGACTGTGGCACAGTGACCGTGGCACAAACGATCGCAGCACATTAGGCTCAAGAAAGATGAAGCAAATTGGAGCAGTGAAGGGCGAGCTGAATAATCAAGGAGATGTAGAATCTCTCTTAATGAGATTAAGAGTTCAGTGTGTTTAGCCAAGCAAATTGATGGTTGGGAGGGGAGAAAGGAGTGCAGTATCTCCTAGGCAGGTGAGTGGAGGAAGTACCAGCTGAGAGGGTTACCCAGGGAAGAAGCTTCTTTTTCTACAATAATTTAATCAAACATATAAAAGAGAAGTGTTACATTTGAGGATCTCCTTAGAAATGCAAACACGTAGAGAAATGGGGCTAATCACTAGCAAGGGAAAAGAGCTGGGAAGAAATGACACCATTTGGCACAATGTCTATATGTATCTATTACCCTTGAGACCGAACACTGGTGGAGTGAGGTTCTGGGGCAGGAAGGGCGAGATGTCTGCTTGTTTCAATAGTTGTATAATTACTTTCAGAAAAAGGCCAGGTGAGGTGTCTATCTGTAACACCTCTTAGGCTTTTGAGACTTGATTCTCTTTCATCGGTAGGTGGAAATGTCTACTTGGAAAAGGTCACATACAGGCATACACTGGCATTATCATTTCTTGTGATTAGCATATGCATGACTTTTATTAAAGTCAGCATCTGAAAAACCACAGCTTCCTTTTATAAATTCATGTAGGAATCTTGGGATAAAGAGAATACATTCTTTATATCTCCATGAGTTAGTACTGGTTTCCCTGGTGCTGAGACAAGTTAATGTCCCAGTCTGTGCTCCTGCTGAATGCTGGCTGGAAAAAGGAATGCATTTCTTACACTTTCAAAGAATCACTTCTCAAAAAAAAGAAAAATCTCATACTGGTTAATGCAATTATCCCAGATTTACACTGATGTGTGACTGAAATTAAAATCGCAGCCCTCACAGGTTTTTTTTTAGGGAAAAAGAATTTTACATACTGAAATTTAATGAGAAAAAGGTACAAAAAAGTCTCCTTCACCATGGAAAAAACCCTGCAATCACTACCAAGATTGTCAAGGTAAGAATCTCACCTAATCTAATTGCAGGTAATCTGGCAGCAAAGCCTCATGACTTAGCAAATCTCCGTAAAGGAATGCTGACACACCATACAGGTAACAATCAGCTGGTGTTCAAAGAAAGGGAAGAGGATAATATGAGTAGTAATAAAGGAGGCACTTAGAAATCAGTAGAGGTGATCCTTTTGTTTTCTGCTTTTAGCTGAGTTCCTGGGTTTCAGCACAGACTATCAAAGATTTTGCATCTGGAAGAGTCCATACCTTCTGTTTGTGGAACAAACTTTTTTAAGGCCTATCAATACCAGGAGAAAATAGAAAAAGAGCACAGTCATAGTTGGCAAGTAAAGATATGGGAGGGTGAAGAGAAGTACTGTATCACACACTAAATGTTCTTACTCTAGTAATGGCCAAGATTGTGATATTCCACCAACAGGGTGGGATTTTTTATGTCCTCTAAAGAATTTAATATACTTCTGCAATGGTTCAGTGACTGAGGCAGGTGAACACAGAAAGAAACGTAACTTCCTGTGACTCACATGCAGTGATTAGTAATTCTCACAACCTTGAATGAGCAACTGAAACCCCAGGGGAGAATAAAGTCACTGAAAAGTGAGAGTAC